>CM032755.1:17090150-17690150 GCA_019155195.1 Avicennia marina
AATGCATTACATGAAGGACATGAAGGCGCAAGACTATGAGGACACAAATTTAGAGAACATTTATAATAGAAATATTTTTCTTTATTTATCGTTCTTTCTTAGTTGTTTCCTTTTTATCTTATATATGTCTATCATTTTATCACTTTATCCCGTTCTCTCAATCCTCCTCATTCACTCCCTAAACATTATATTAAAATAAAATAAAATAAAAAAAAAAAGACAATTGAATCCAAATTGCCTAGATTGGTTGATTCCCGCTTGAATTTGGCCAAACCACTCCGTCCCGTTTGGGTTTAACAATACTGGGACACTGACAGAAAAACTGTGCTTTCTCCAGAAGTCAATTACTTCATCTTCATGATTTCTAATAGCAGCCCCCATCATCACTCCTAGATGAAGTAAAACTAGAATTGCAATTGATTTTGAGGGAGCCCGTACACATGGTGGATGCCCGTATTATGTTTGTTTTGCTTTTTTATTGAAATAATACATTCTCGAATCATAATGTTTTTTAAATTTTATCTTCTTTTTTTCTTATTTTTATATACTTTTTAAAAAAAATATACACTTAATAGAAGTTAGTTGTATCACATATAATTTATTAGAATACCTTTGGTTCTCGGTATGTTCTCTTTTTACTCTATCATTTGAATTTTTATCTACTCTCTCTCTCTGTATTTGTGTGTATGTGTGTGTGTGCGCCCGCACAAACATTAAGTGTCTTTCAATATTTTTTTCGTTCAATATTCTCTTCAAATTTTAATATATCAATTAATTTTTCAAGTTTCTTTTTTTATTACTTATTTTATAAATGATATCAGATATTATTCATTTATTTGTTTTTATACAGCGATTTATGTCTTGTTTGCGGCGATCCCTGTGTTCGACTTTTGTCCTCTACTCAAGTGTTCCTTCAATACAAAACATCGTTTTAAGGTGTGTCTAATTTTGGAACAGATATATCATATTGGTCGACTTCTTACAACAAACAAAATTTTATAATTTACAAAATAATGTTGCACAAGTATTGAATGCATGTATAAGCGAAACAAGGACATTAATTTTTCTATTTATTTTTTTAAAATAAAACACAGAAAAATTAGAAGTACGATCTCAAATATTTAACGGTTAGAATTTTATCCTTTCAAAAATTTTAGAGAAAATAGACCATTAACTTTGGCTGCGAAAACTAGAATGTAAAAAGCTCTGTCGTATCTTTAATTTTCAGTTTTACATATTGTCGGATCTTACACGAAAATCTATCTTATGTATAGTATATTTATGCTTGTGTATGTATTTTCTCATTGTGATTTTACATAACATCTAAGACTTACGTTAAAGAATGGAGAAACTATCGTTTTCTTCTGATTGCAAAAATAAGAATTTAGGGTGGATTACCAGTGATGGCCCTCTAATTCTCTGTTATATCACCAAGTGATGGCAGTCCAATCCAATTTGCATAGTCTACTGTTTCTCTTTAGGAAGTGATGAATGCCAACTAACTGACAGTGTTTAGGAGGAATGCCGAGTTGGCTTCGTTTTGGAGCAGGAAGTACACGGTGAGAACATTGGTCCTTTTTCTTTCTTTCCTTTTTCTTTTTTTAAGTCTGGGGAGACTCCACGGGCTGTATCAAGTGTTGACTTGCGATCTGTGAAGCAGGGAAGTGATCAACTCGTGATTTCTACTGAATTATCTAACTAAATACGCTGCTGCAAAAAATTATGCCGCTATGGAAATTCAAGGATGCATTGGAGTTCATAGCAGAGTTCGTTACAAAGGAGAGTCCTTCGACAAAAATAGTGATCAAAGCGAGGGACATAAATTATCTGCAGCTTGTTTTGAGGTATGAGCAGGGTCAAATTTAACTCATCTTATCTTTCGTGATATTTCATAAGGCACAAAAACACTCCTAGTACGTTGTATTGGCATGCACACTCGATAAAGAAAATGAGGGGTACACACGTTGTCTTTTTACATGAAGCGTTCATAATATAAAAGTAGAGTTTTGTAGCATATATGAAGTTTAAAACTGATGGCCTACGCTTACGTTCCCTTTTCTTCTGCCTAATTTAATGAACCTACAACATATGCCAGAAACATACATTTCTGGTTTTTCACTTTATTTGGGGAACTTGACGTCCGGATTTCTTATTGGTTTCAGCCACGTGTCAGTCATTACCCCTGAGGAGATGCTCCAGAGGAGATCCGGCCCATTTGGGACGAGAACTTTCCTTCTTTTAGCTGACTTTCCCATTCCATAAGCCACTAGCCATTGCAGTGCCGTAAGCTTTTGCTTCTCAGTGCCCCATACATTATTTGTTCTTGGAGTTCTGACCTTTACACCGCCTACTTGCACACCTGCCACTTTGTACCTTTTCTCCTCAGAATGAATGTCAGGTCTGTTGGCGACGCCTGTCGCGTGAATCAGTGTGATCATAGGACCTCCAACCGGCTCGTACTGCCTCATTGGGTCGTGTAGCTGGACCGCCACCGATATAGTTATTGTTTCTGACTCCACGCTAGGATCACAACTGTTTGGGGTGTTCTCTTTGATCCAATCCTCAATGGGGATTGCAGAAGCCAGTGGGTGAGAGCACACTTTCCCATTAGCTGCAGTAGTTTTTGGATCAAGTGGAGAGACATCAAATGGTGCGTCTTCCTCATAAATGTCTGCTTGGATTTTGAGGGCTTCAATGGCCATCGTCTCAATCTTATGCATTGAGAATGCTGGAATCTCATCAACCGTCAGAGGGTCTTCGCCGACGCTCCGTATTCCGGTAGAAATCCGTTCCATTCTGCCGCTGTTCATTGCAGTTGCCATGGACTTGATAGCAGCAATGATCCGCGCAGCACTAGAGCTGGCGCCTTCTTTGTTCCGTCCCTGGACTATCGCGGAGGCGATGCCTTCAAAAGCTATCCTCTCGGCTGTTTTGCCCATGAGTTCATCCAGTGGCATCGACGATGTAATCTCCAAGTTCAGCTCTTCAAAGCCAATCGCTGCCATCTTCTGGAACAGCACAATTCCAGCCTTGGTTGATTGGATAACCAGTGGCTTCGACATCTGTATCGCCAGCTTTGGTGTGTCTTTTCTTGCCACTGTAGTTTCCAAGGGATTTGCTGCCACCAAGTAACCTCCATATCTTGTCTGAACGACACAGCCTAATCCCTTCCCAAGATCAGGTACATAAACCTCCTCTTCATCTTTGTCTTCTTCCAGCTTTTTACGGACTTTATCATTACTGCCAATCTTGATCCTTTTGTTTTCTGGATCCTCAAGCATTTGAAGGAACTCTCTGGTTACTTTATCCTCCTCTGCATCTAATGCCTGAGATCCAGTTTCTTCATCTCTTTTGAGTCCTTTTTCCTGCCCCATATTAGATTCAAGAGCTTTTATCTGCTGAGCAATTGCGACAAGCTCCTCTAGTAGTGTGAGGTGGGACTGATCCTGCACAACTTCCTTGACAACCTCACTTGACAGTACTAATCTTTTAGCAGAACGCTCTTCGTCGTCCTCTCCATCTCGATCCTGGAATTCTACTCCTTTGTCCACCACATCGAATTCAGGGAGATCATTTTCATCCATATTCGCCTCTGGCTTCAGTAATGGAGGAGACATTGTAGGGTGTGAAGCCGGTTCATCAAGATTCAAGTCATCAATCCCTTGAACATCTGACACCACTCCTTTCAGTGAAGGAGACTTCCAGGCTTCGGCTTGACCTGACATTCTTCGACTGGGGATACTGAACGATGATTTTGATTGTTTTTGAACGACGTCTGTGCCTTGTGCTTCCGCCCGACTGTAGATCCAGATGCCTCCATCTTTCTCCGTTATCTGGAAGCCCAATTTCAGGACAAGCTCCCCACCTTTGGCTTTCCCCGACTGGCCGAAAGTCCTGTCCCATTGACGAATTCGAGAACCTTCAAAGCTCCTCTCCATAGATTCCTGAATCAGGCCACTTAGATCGACAGAACTTCTCCCGAAATCCAGCTCTCCAGCGTCAACAGCTAGCAAATATATCAGAAAGGGGCGAGGCTCGAATTTCATGCGCGTTCCGCCGCCGGGGATGAAGTAAACGTGGCACCTTATGAATAGAGTCTCTTCGAAATCAGCAGCACCTCGTGATACTCTAGACGGCATCGTCTGGACCGATCCATCTTTACTCCCTTTCTTTCTAACACAGACCGACAGGCGAAGGCCGTTCATTGAAGCTGGAAGGCCTCGAACCGTGACTACCTCGACGGAGAACAAGCAGGTCAGCTTCTGCATGCCTAGACGAGTCAGCGCCCGGATCGGCTTCCAGTTCCAAATCCCTTTCTTTCCTGAAGACGCAGACGGCTCGTCAGCCCACTTGCTCTTGCCCTCTTGTTGAGCCGATGCCTCGTTTCGTTGGTTTTCCTCCGAGTTGAGCTTCGGCCTGGACGACCATGGAGACAAGGACATTCGCCTTGATCGTGGTTTTGGATTGAGAGTTGCCTCATCCTTGTCCACAGCAGTTTCATCAGCAGAGGAGATTGGAGGCATCTCGGTTCTGGGGAGAGAAAGAGAGGCAGTTCTTCGGGTAGTGGTCCGCATGTGGGGCTGGGACAACGGCTCCCTGAGTGGCTCATGTTCTTGCAGAATCTGAGTATTGGTTTTTCTTGTGCTTGCGTGATCTGCCGCCATAGTTTGAAGAAATATTCCAAAAACGAGCAAATTGAGTATGATTCTTCAAGCTATGTCCGTGATTTATGAAGGGTTTTCTCTGTGTCTTATTGGAGGGCGAGACAAACGTGTAATTGATGAGGGAGTGGAAGGTGTCCGTTTCTGAGCCAAGGATTTTGGTTTGGCTGTATGTGAAGGATAAGGCAACAACGTTGATCTGTTGTAGTTCTCTCATACTTTCTTGTATACGAGAAAGAGACAGAGTAAGAGGTCGTGGAGGAAATGATCTAGAAACAGAATTTATTGCTGGTTTTATTGTAGTATGGTACATATATCTCTACTTACTTGCAAAGGCAATAAAAGTTGTCCAAGTTTTCAGTTTTTTGTAAACCCCAAAAGTGGGAAGCATGCCAACATAGAAGGCGAGTTGCTTTTGCCTTTTAACAAATTTGTCCGAAGCATACATATAGATGTGTGCGCGTGCGGACAAGGTTGATCCCTAGACCTTTTGTCCTGAAGCAGTTTCGTGTTGTTATTATTATTGTTGTTATTTTTATTATTAGTAAAGTCCTTTGTTGAGTGCTTCCCAGTTGTTGAGATGGAACGGTTTTGTAGGGTCTACCAATGCGGTCAACTTCAAGTAAAGTTTTTTCTGTTTCTGTTTCCATAGGTCATTACCTCTTTCGTATGTACCCAACTATCCCAAAACTACCATAAAAACTCATAGTTTAAAGTAGATGCAAGGAAATGGAAGGGCAACACCAGCTAAGGAGAGAAGACGATCTAGCAGATGATAAATCAGAAGATAGGGAAACCAAAATGCAGCAAATGCCATTGCAGAGCAGTCCGTACTTGAGGCGCACCCATGATTTGGAGGACTACAAGCTTCTCGGATACGGTGCCGCCATGACCGTCCAGGGGCAGCTCAGCACCAAGAGTGGCGGTGTCCGCCACCTCACTGGCCACAGCAGCATGTTGAAGCCTCATTGACTAGAAATTGTAGTGGTCATTGATCCAAGTTTGATAACATCGTGGCGTAGGACTACTGATTTGTCTCTTGGGTTATTTTTTGTTTGTTTCTAATTTCTGATTTTTAAATGTATTTTTTTTTGGATATTATGTCAAAATGTAGGAGAGATAAAAATAAAATTTAAAAAAATGTAATGATTATAATGTATGTTTTAAAGCAAAATAATGAAACATAAATCGTGATTTAGTTTTCTTCAATTGTTTTCGTGAGTGTGTATAGTTAAATTCCATTATTGATACACAGTGCACATTATATTTAGAAAATAGTATTTTTCCCTACGGATTGGAACATAATCTTTCTGCGTTTTTTCCCATGTCTAGCAAGCATGCGTATCCCATCTTGCGTAGATCAAATCAAATTTTTTAGCTCGATTTAATGGGCACCTGTGTCAAAATTAATTGTAGACAGACGGTCTAAATTATAAATCGTTTATTTTTATTAAGAGTTTGAGTTTGAATGAATTCTGCTTTATGAATTCACAATATTATCCTTAATTAGTATATTTACAATATTACCCATAATTATAGATTTCAATACTATGACATATTTACTAATATACTACTACTTTTCTATATTATATCTATGCCATAAAATTATTGAAATAAGACCCTTTTTTTGTTTCATTATGTAAAATTACACAATTTCCTTATTTTAAAATCTTCTAATTTTCTATTATTTTCTTTCTCAGTTCATTGTTAACCTTTTATTTTAATATTTTTTGTCTCTTAAACTTTCACTCCTAAAATTCTTTATTATTATTCTTTATTTTCTTATTTTAAATATTACAAATCTTTAACTCTATATGATTTTATTTCTATTATTAAAGAACAATAAATTTATAATTTATAATTAAATTTGCTTACATATAGAGTGTGCAATTTTACTAGTATATATAAAATTGTTGCTATAGATTAGGAGTGGAATCGAGTTTAGTCGAACTCAACTCGAGTTGATTTTTTACGAGTTTGAGCTAAATCAAGTTGTCGATCTCGAGTAAAATTTTGCAACTCGAACTCGAGCTCGTTAGGCTTTGAGCTCAAGCCTATTGAGCAAAACCCGATCCCGAACTCGAGCTCAAGCTGAGTGCTAGGTTATATTTGACAAAAAAAAAATCGAGCTCGAGCTACTCGATCGAGTTCGAGTATTCCTTTGAAATACTCGAGCTTAACTTGATGACTATATCAAGTCGAGTTTTGATCGAATTATTCGATCAAATCGAGTCGAGCAACTCGGTTAACTCACACCCCTACTAGGGATATCTATCTTTGCGCAAGCAATATAACACTAATTAAAGACATCATGAATGCATTGGCTATGTTTATTTCCTAACTTTCCACTATTCACCGTCCCTTAAAAATATTAGGTAGTTCAAAAAAATCTTAAGTGGCATTTGGTTTGCACTATGAAATTAGACGAGAATTTGGAATCATTCTCTTTGGTGTTGATTAAAAACATTCATTACAACACATTTGTTTGGTTCAATATGTTGAATAAGTATATTATTATAGTTGATATTTGTTGGCTCTTTAAGAATGTAAAATGGAAAATTTTCAATTTTAACATTGACTTGAATAAAATTAAAAAATAGACAATTAAAAATAAACTTTGCACACATGGTTTATTTATAAATTTTATAATTTTTATTATTTATAATATACTATAAAACTCTTATATTTTAAATAATAAAAATAAAAATTATTCTAAAGTAATATCCAAAAGTAAAAAATAAATATGGAAAGGAGTTGAAAGATAAATAATATATCAATGAAAAGTAAAAGCTATATATACGTTAATATAAATGCAAAAAGAAAATTAGTAATTTACATTTTGATACACAAAAATTAGGACTCTCGTTAATTATATAGTATGTGCACATATATTATATATTTATCAAATTGATATGATTTACATAATTTAAATAAGCTACAACCTTCATCTTATCTGGTGAATTTTAAATTTTTAGTTATGATTATCAAATTTGGATTTCGATAGTAGTAATCCAAACATCAATTATGGGATTCATTTCAATTTCTAATTTAAAAACCATCTTACCAAATGTCATTTTATAAGTCAAACATCTTACTAGAAAAATTTTATTTAAATTTAAATTTAAAATTTTCTTTCTCTTACTTTTTATAATTGATTAATAATTTTTCAATTGTTTTACTAATTCATAATCAAATCAACAATTATTCCTATAACTTTTTTGATAAAATTTATTTTTATTACCTTATAAATTTATATATTATCACTTTATCATATTATTTAATTATTATTATATGTTATATATATAAATAATCTTTCCACCTACTTAAATTACTCACTCAAGTCCACAAAAGTTTCGTATTCCATTCCAATAACAAACCAAACATACCCATCATTTCGGCCCGCATTTGAATTTTTTACTGTATCAGGGCCAATTTCCGGGCCTTGATCAGTTCAGTCCATTAAAGTGGACCTTCGATCCAAATCCGAATGCCCGTAAAGGCGTTCCGATGATCATTCAGACAAACTCAGGAAAACTAAACCCAATTGTTCATCAAGCATCGTAAGTGAAATAGCGCTGGTTGTGCTGGGAGGGGAATCCTTGGTGACTATTTTGGCGGCGGTGGCCAAGTACGGCATACTTCTGGCGGTAATGGTCGGCGCCCGTCTTCTAATCTCCCCCAGGCTACGGTTTATCCGACAAAACCAGCTCATTCAGGCTCCTCTGCTTCTTTTAGGTAGGCATCAAATAAGGTGCTTTTCGTTTAAGTTTTTTCTGTTAAACTTGTCAATAGTTTTAAGAGATTTCTAGTTTGGGTCTCAAGGGTTCGCACCAGGGTTTCGTTTTAGGGTTCCTGTTTTCTGCTAGTTTTGCAGCTTCTTATTCCAATTTTTAGGTCAATTTCTTTATGAATGAGTTTGTTCAAAGCACTGTAAGAGAGCATGATTGTGGCAACTATCTGAGTATCGAATTCTTGTTTGCGAAGCTGAAGGATGATTAGTGTTTCTTTCCTTTTTATGTGAGATTTCCAAAAAGCTGAAGAATTATTTTAGAGAGAACTTTCTGGTCGGCATTTGGATTCAGCTTGTTATTTAAGTGACAATATTTCAGAAATTCTAGGCCGGAATTCAATCACATGAAGAAACTCTTCTAATGAGTGTACATTGCACGAGCAATCGCTACGCTGGGTCCAACATCGATAGTTTAGCATGCAAATTCAGTAGATAGGAAGCTTAAGATCATGCATACGATTGGGAACATATCATCTGAGCTATGGTATGAGCATGAACATGGGAAGAAGACAATCACAAAAGAAAAGGTAACTTGGAAAAATTTGATGCAAAGAATAAATTTAGAAACAAGAATAGCCGTTCAGTGAACACTTCCTGCTTGCCCTGTTGTTGTACTGCACTTCTTCGGTTTTCCTTTCTTCTTTCATACATTTGTTACTTGTTCCTTTAATTTTGCTGTTGTCTCATGTAGTAAATTTGGTAAATTTTAAATCTTTTTGTGTTTTCTTTACTTTGTTTTGGATCATTCAAGTTCGTAATTGAATGCCTCATTTAGGCATGAGTATAGTTTGGAAATGGTCTGGCTTGTACTGGCAATATTTACTAGATGATTAAAAGGGAACCAAGGATGCCTAACTGACGTGTGATACAGTCTGATGCATATGGTATGTTTGATTAGTGGTTCTTGTTTCTTTCTTGTTCAAACTTCGATCGAAATTAATGCTTCTGATTTCATGTCCAGTTCTTGTTTGAGAATCCAACATAAGTGATGGGTGGGCGCCAGTCTGCTCAAGTGGTGTGCTTACTTACTGCTGAATCTGCACATTGTATATAAATTATAATATTATTATATTTGAAATAATAAAAATACAATCATTTAAAACTAAAGATATAATAATATTAAAAATAAAAAATAATGAATTAAAAAAAAGAAGTTGAAAAGAGAAAATTTGAAAGAGAATGCATATAAAATAAAATAAGAAGTTAAAAAGAAATGAAAAAGAGAGAGACGAAAATAAAAGAATTTAAAATAACGGTTGTAAATTTACTAAATAAAATTGATGCGTGTGCAACCTAATCAATCAAAAACTCTTAATAATAAGGTATAAACTATAGATTTTTATTATTAAAGTAAGTTCAAGAAAATGACCAGTGGACTTTTTCTAGCCCAATAAATGTAATTTTCCAAAGTGACTAAGCGGTGCGCATAATAGCTGGAGATTTGGCGAGGAACTACGTTGTGCAATGAGCTTGATGATCGGCATCTCCCAGTCTTAGTTCCTTCTGTTCTAGTGTTGATTTTTGGTTTTCCTATGAACTTTGCTCATAGACTACACATCAATTAAGCAAGACAACGATGAATTGCCCAAAATGGGCTGAAAATTGGGCAAGTAGGCCCATAAATGACAAAGTCGTGCATCCTGGTTGGGAGATGAAACACAGATGTTTAATATGTCGTGTTTAGTTGGACCTATTATGCTAAAGTGCGTGTGCGTGTGCGTGTGTGGGGTGTAAATATGTGAATTTTCTATTTAAGCAGTGATGGCATGACATGGTTGTCAATGTTTGGTCCTACGTGGTGTATTTGTAAACCATTTAATTATCATAAACATTTGTTTTAATTATAACTCAGCATTCATTTAATTTTAAAAGTCTTGTTATATTTAGGCCACATTTTTCCTACTCCGACGACTTCATCAGATTTCAACAAAATACTAAAATCTGTCTGCACAAAGCCCTTCGTTTGTCACGGTCTTTCCTCGTGAAAATCGATCTCTTCCATATGGAGCCCAGAACACATATTTTCCAATCTGTCTTATATTGCCAATGTCGTGCCCTTCTCCTTGACCACAAAAACCTATGGATGAATCACACCATCGAGGCTGTTCACCAGATGGCTTCTAATTCACAGACATGCTAATCAATCCCTTTCAGTCGTGGATAAGACATGGAAAGTTCCACCCTAAATAACCAACCTTGAGATCTGACATGCTAATCTTAAAAATATCTTTTCTCTACAAAAACATCCTAAATAATCTAACAGACAAAAATCCTTGATCACTCGGGCAGGATGGAATTTTCTGGCTATGTTTGTTTTTAAATTTTAAAATTTAAAAATACATATTCAATTATTATATATTTTAAATTTTTTTCAAAATAAGAATACTTAAAAACATTTGAAAACAGACATAGCCTCTGTTTTTGGAGAAAGAGGAGATACAATATCACTATTCTGTCGTGAGTTATCCATCTGATCCTCTTCAAATACAATACTTCAACTTCATTCCTCGCCCTTTTGCCCAGATACAAATTCAGTAACTTGGCTGGACATGCAATCTCCCCTAACCCCTCAAGTGGTTATATATTTTTAAAATTTTACGTGCATGCAAAGTTTTGTAGACCTTCAAGTTAATTAAAAAGTTTGTCCTGTCTCCATTTCTGCTTTTGCTTGGGAAAACTCGCTCTGGACTCAGAAAGAAAATCACGATTTCTTTGCACAGGATTACTCACAAAATCACAAATGCATTTCACATATACATATATAGCACATGCACAGTAATCTATCACACTTACAAAAAAGAAAAAAAAATGTTCTTCCGATCAAAAGACTAACAGTAGTATTATAACACACCGAATCCTATCTCCGTCTCAATAAGCACAACAAACCATACCAACCACCAGACAGCAAAGACAAGCACGCAAATCAGCACGGGCAAACCTGATCGTGCTATTCTTTAAGCATCATTTCGTGGTGATTGAGCTTGCGTACATGGAACCATAATGCATCTCAAGAAACATACGCCATTGGTTTCATCATCATCCTTCTCGTTTTCCTCCAGGGATCTCCCCTTAGTCTCAAGCGTGAAGAAATACGTAACGATCATGCCGACGATACAGATGCCACCAAGAATCACCAACGAAGCTGTCATTGTATAATGTTTGCTACGATGATGTTCCTCGTCGAGTGGGGTCCAGAGAAACCCAACGGAGCCAATGATGGCACCGATCTTGCCAGCAGCAGCGGAGATCCCATGGCAAGTTGATCGAAGTCCTGCCGGGAAAAGCTCGGCAGGCACGATGAACGTGGTGGTGTTGGGGCCAAAGTTGGAGAAAAAGAATGTTAGGGCGTACAGGATCATGAAGCCTGCGTTCCCATCGTGAAACCGGAATCTGTCGTAGGGAATGCCGATGGCCAAAAGGCATATGGCCATGAACAGAAAGCCTATCATCTGGATTTTGACTCTCCCAATGCGATCAATGAAATACACAGTGGCGTAGTAACCTGGGATTGTGGAGCCAATGGCTATTATGGCTTGGAGCCTGGCCACCTGAATCGCTTCTTGGAAGGCGTTCTTGTGGTGCTGGTCAATGTAGTGTTTGCATATGTAGGATTGGCCGAGGTTGCTGCTGTAGAAGACGATGTCCAATAGGAACCAAGTGGTGGCGCAGGAGAAGAGGTCTCGGCCATGGCGGCGGAGGAATTGTCTGGAGAAGAGGACGTTGTTTGAAGAAGTTTGTTTTTGATCCTCTTCTTCAGTTGTTTGGCCAAGGGAAATGGATAGCACCTTTTGCATGTCCTTGACCGCCTGCTCCACGTTTCTCTCCACCAATGCTGTGTACCTGTTGAATTACAAATACATTACATTCAATCAGTCATCCAAATGTTATAACCGGTTTGGGAAGTTCACTAATAATGGCAGTTTGCGTTGATTATTTGAGATGGTTAAGTTTATTTTTTCATTAGTTAATACTTTTTAACAACATAATGACTAGAGAGTCCAACATATGTTGAGAAATATGAGCAATTTGATGATTTGCTGTCAATTTTTTTATCCCACCAGAATACAAAAACAAATCTTCCTTGTTTGATATTTCCCTCGTGTGAAAGATACGAGTTTTTCTAACGCACAAAACACGTTGGATGTCAGAAGCAACAAGAACTGCACGGGTAGAAGGAAATCTGGATACTGCTATTACTGTAAGTTGACTCATCAAGCAACGGTTGACTGCTTTGTATGGTTCTGTTACCTGGGAGTCTCTGGCATCATCATCCGCCAATAATACGTCAGCCCCGCTGGCAGAGCTCCGATCATCAGTATCACTCTCCACGCCATGTCCGCTTCCTTCCGTGTCTCATCTTTTGGCGACGCGTTCGTCGCGCGGTCGAACCCGGCGCACACAGCCATCGTCACGGTGGAGCTGACCAGAATCCCGAACCCCTGCATCGAAAAAACCGCCGCTATAAACGCGCCGCGGGTCCTCCGGTTCGCGTACTCGGACATGATGGTGGCGGAGAGTGGGTAATCGCCGCCTATCCCCATCCCGAGCACGAACCTGAAGAATCCCAAGGAGATGAGCACGCATGTTCTGGACGTGCCCATAGAGAGGCCGCACAAGATGGAGCCCAGCACCATCAGCATGAGGGACAGGCCGTACACCCGGCGCCGTCCGACGTGGTCGCCCAGGCAGCCGAAGACGAGCTGGCCGATGGCGGTGCCGAGGAGGGGTGTGCCGACCAGGACAGAGTGGACGGTGGCAGGGATTTCGTCGTCTTTGTAGTAGATGTGGCTGAGGAGTTTGATGATGGGAGGGATGCAGAAGAGGTCGTAGGCGTCGGTGAAGAGGCCCATTCCGGCGATGATGATGGCCTTGAAGTGATAGTATTGAGTTTTGGCAGAGTCAAGAGCTGAGAGCACTCTGAGCGCCATTGTGAAGTGGGCTTATCGGTATTGATGAGACAAATGGGTTTATATTAAGTGATTACAATATATGCGTGAAAAATGAAATGGATAGATTGACGAAATGAAGGGAAAGAGGAAGGAATCTTCGCAGGTGAGAACGAGAGGACTTTGACAACTAGCCGCCTGTTTGATGTTTTTATTTTTTGAGATTAACGTGGGAGAATATTCCACTTTCGATTTGTTATTTTATTTTATTACCATAGTCCTAATTAAATGTTCTTGGATTAAATGGGTTGATTTAACGCATTGAATCTTGCTTTTACCATATAGAGATTGAATCGGGGACTTCGATTTGAGGGCTGTTCCACTTACATAAGACAGTCACACCTCATTCTAAATTTCGAGTTTCGTAATGCTGCTTCGGATTTCGACTTCATTTACCTCTTTTCGGCATATTAGTGCCGAAGATTCAGAGGTGTTCCAATATTGTTGTGTATTATTAATTAAGCCAATTAATTTGTTCAGAATCACATCATTAGTTGGACTGGGCACTTGACTTGGATTTATAACGACAACAAGAAGAGGCTTACGAGATCAATTAATTAATAGAATTATCTTGGTACTTTGAAAACAATGCAATTAATTTTCTAGATATGGAGTTTCTAATTTGGCTTAATTTCCAGTTTATGGCGATTGTTAAGACGTAGATTTGACCTAGAAAAATAGAAGATAATGAAAAATTAGACTCACTGGCATGCCAAGTAAAACAATATAATTTGGTTTAACCAATACCTACATATATTTGAAAAAACGTTTAAAGGATTGATGTAATTTGACATTGAAATTACTCCAGTTATATTATTATAGGTAACACTTATAAGTCTTGTCAGTATTGATTTGAATCAATCGACTTCATAATCATAAAGTAGGCGTGAAAACCATTTCTTTTTTATTTTTAAATTATTTTTCATGTTTCCTATTTATAAAATATTCTTATCTTTTTTAAATATATATCATTGATATTAGATCTATATATATATATATTAATGTAGATATACAACAATGGATAACAAAATGGTAGCGAAATGAATTTATAAATTGAATAAAACTAGAAAAAAAATTGAACATATTTCATGCTTGGTATGTGTTAGATTTAAAAAATGAATGGACCATCATATTTTACTTCATTTTATATCAATAAATAGAATACGTAATGTGAAAAAAAATAAATAATATTATTTAAAAATATTTTTAAAAAAACATGCCTAGAGTTTTGACCGGACATATGGGTTCTGTATGCATAATTGTACCAGGGATGTTCTGAAGTGATGAAAAAGTGTCAAATACGTGCATTAATGAAAATGAAATGGATGAATGGGTGTAACGAAGAAAGTGGGAGGAAATTTCTTAGATGAAGAGGAGGAAGACTTGAAAGCCAGCTTGTTTGATTTTTTGAGGATTTATGCGGAAGAATATTTCACTCACGATATGTAATTATATTTAATTTTATAGTCATAATATAGGTTTCTTGTAATAGATTGGTTAATTTAATGCATGGAATGTTCTTTCCGTCGAACAAACGAGATTGACTTTGGAACTTTGATTCGTGGGCCGTTTCGCTCACATAAGACTGAGACACCTCATTTGCCGTGTTTGTTTTTTTTTTTTTTTGGTGATGTGGCATCTGATTTGGGCCTCATTTCTCTCCGTGGCCAGCATAAGTTCAACGAATTCTTGACTTGATCGTGTTTTTATTAGCGGGGAAGATTGTCGTGTTTAATTATCCTAATGCATTATTAATTGAGCCTAATAATGAGCTTTAAACTAGAATTTATCAATTACGACACCGAGAAGAGGCTTAAACTTGATCGAGAGTATTGAGTTTAATTAATTAAATGCTGCTGTTATGGATTTATTAATCCTGTATATATGTATGTATGTATATATGAAGTTTCTAATTTACCGTAATTTACAGTTTAATTAAGGATCTCTAGGACGCTAATCTTACCAAGAGTTAACCAATTTAACGTCTCCCTCGATGTCAAAAGAGAAATTCATAGGGAAAAAACAAGAAACATGGAGAATAATAAAAAAAAAAAATTAAACTTAATGGCACGCCAAATAAAACACATATAATTTGGATCTTAATATCCCTACGTAATGGCACGCCAAGTGGGTACATTAATGTCCCTACGCAAGGCTCTCAATGGCCTTACGTAGGGATATTAGTGGAGTGCCATTTAGAGCCTTACGTAGGGATATTAGCTTCGTGGCCATTAAGTTCAGCATCAAAAAATAAAACTTAATGGCATCCGTTCAGCTGAAAAAAACATAGACAAGTTAGACAGAAGAGCCTTACGTAGGGATATTACTTAGGTATATGAATGTATTAAAGGATATAGAGTTTTTAATTTGAGACACATCAAGTACTTGTAAGAGATACATTTCGAGGCACTAGCTAGGCTGGAGGAATGAAAGATATGTAGAGCACCACTAGATGTTGCTTCACTAGATGTTGCTTCACAATAGGCTCCAGTTATGTTTGTTAGAATACGTTGAATGTGTGGCGCATTCAATTACAAATTCTAATTGCATTTTGTTTTGGATCATGAAAAGAAATCTAACTAAATTTTAATTAAACTTTATTGGGCCATGAAAAAAAACCCAACCAAATTGGAAACTTAACCCATGAAGAACACCTGCTAGGTTTGGAATGAAACTCAACGAAATTGAAGAAAGCCGTCCACGGGCCTATACATGCGTATATATATAAGTAAGCTTGACTCTATATATTAATCCAAAACTTTAAGACTATGAGTTATGGATTAAGTATACTATTTTCACATAAAAATTTAGTGCATAATCAAAAAATGTCACATAAAAAATATGACATTAAAATATTATTTCAATCAATTTATTTATTTATTTAGGAATTTAAATAAATATAATTTTTAAAATAAATAAATAAATAGTTGATATTTTAATTGATCAATCAAATAATGATAAATGGCGCAATCTTGTTAGAAACAAACAAGACAAAAACTCTACAAGATTAAACTTATCAATTAAAGTTGCTAGATGTGATTCAAATTGTGACAGCCAGTAGGATTGCACCATGTTAATATGTAACCACTTTATCTCTTTTTCCATTATAAATAGAGACCAAATACTATAGAAAAAGAGGAGAGAGGTCAAAAAGTGAAGCAACTGAAGACTTGAAACTCTCCAAATTCTTTTTAAAATTCTCAAAAATATTCATGGCATTCTTCATCAAATTCAAGAAATTCTTGAAAACCTAACAATCCTCAAGAAAGATCAAGCACAAACTCTTTCCTTAAAAATTGTTCAAGTTTCAAATTAAACGTTCTTAAAGGAAGAATCAGAGAATTAAAATTTGATAATAAAACCTACAGAAATTCAGTTTGATCCAAATTTATTCGATTTCGAACAAGTTTTCTTGTCATTCAAGAATTTTATCGTGTAGATTTTTGACACGCTCAGTGGGACTTTTTTATTTCTCATCTCTTTCTTTGCCCAATCCAAACAAGTTACAACAACGACTAACCAATCAATCTTAGAAAAGCAAATCACTACACTGACTAAAGTAATTGAAAGGCTTACAAAGCATGTCCAATAGCAAGACTCGAGAATTTCAAGGTTGATGGATAAGTTAGACAATGTAGATGCCAGCAGAGTTGTGGAGAAAACATCCGAAGTCCATGATGAGGCCGAGCTATCTGCTAAGCAGCCACTTAATAACTAAAGGAAGCTTACAATCGAGGAGCTTCAAATTTCCTCTGATAGCTTGATCTCTATTGATCAACTGAAAAATTTCATAGAAAGAACCATCAAAAGCAAACTTGATAAAGGTGCTAAGTCAACATTAACATACTCTGCCTTACTCTGCAAAGATTAACAGCTTGAAGATGCCGACAAGCTACCAACTGCCTCAATTCCAGCAATTTGATGGCAAAAGAAACCCAAAAAAACATGTCGCTCACTTCATCAATGCTGACACTTATGATGATCAACGTGTTAGGCAGTTTGTTTGATTATTGATTGAAAATGCCTTTGACTGGTACATGGATCTGGAGCCTGGGTCTATTGATAGTTGGAAGCAATTTGAACAAAAGTTCCTCAATAACTTACAAACACTCATCAATGGAAGGATAAACTTATCATCGATTATATCAACCATTGGAGAAATCTAAATCTGAATTGCTAAGATAGACTTTCAGAGACATCTACAATTTAAAAGTGGATCCAAGGAATGCGTTGGAGCCTAAGATACATCCTTTAAGGGATTCGGCCTAAAACGTTTGAAGAGTTGGCCACACATGTCACAAATGGAGTTCAGCATGACTGCTAGTAGAGTTTAATGGTGCACTTGTCCAAGAGTTCTAAAATACAAGGTACAAAAGGGGCAAATCTTCCACCGAAATGTCAAATAAAAAATCTGTGACAGTATGCATCAAATCTATTCAAACATAAGGAAAAAAATAAATTGATAAAGAATAAGGAAACTTCTCTAAGGCCTAAAAAGTTATCTTTGAAGGAGATGCAAGTTAAAAGCTACCGTTTTATCAACTCAGATGTCTTAGGAATATTTGATGACCTACTCGAAGCCAATCTCATCAAACTTCTTGAAATGAAGCAACCTGAGAAAGTTGGAAAGACTGATAATCCTAAATACTACAAGTATCATCGTCTAGTTGGACATCCTATCTACAATTGCTTCGTATTTAAAGATAAAGTCATGAAGCTGGTCCATCAAAGGAAAATCATGCTTGAAGAAGAAAGTATAAATGCCAATTTTGTCACCCTCGACAACTGAAAATAAGCTAACACAGTTGGCAGTCTTCATAAAAAACTTAGCCCACTCAAGAAGTAGAAGTGTTGGAAAGCAAATTGGAGGCATTAGAAAGCTAAGAAAGGCACATTCAACGCATCAAATCTTATAGAAAAGAAATGAGGATCCTTGGAGCACAAAAAAAAAAGGAAAAAATAAATGTTCAAATTCAAAAGCTCCTTGACATGAGTTGAAATTATCTACAAATGTTCAAATTCAAAGGCTCCTTGACAGAAGTTAAAACTATTCACAAATGTTCAAATTCAAAGACTCGTTAATATGAATTGAAACTTTTTACAAATGTTCGAAGATACTGAAACTGTCTGTAAATGTTTGAAGGCTACTTGATACGAGTTAAAACTGTCTACAAACGTAGCCGTTGCAACTGTTCCCATCAGAAAACCACTGATGCCGTCGGAAACCCACCACAACAATATCTCTTTCCCGTTCAGCACCGACGACGACCCTTCACCACCGTTCCAGCAACCACACTCAGCCTCACCACCAGTTCAGCCACCGCTCGAAATTCATCACGTCACATCGCCCAGCCCTCGCATAGCACCACCGTTGTTGCAACCTCGAAACCCGCTGCCACTGTTTCCTCGTCTATAAGTAACGACGGCCAAAACTTCACTCCGGTGGACGTGACGGAACCTAAGGCGGTGATTGGAACTAGAAGCAACAACAAAGGCCTACAAAAAAAACAAAACAAAACAAAAGGAGGGCTAGAAAGGAGCAGACAAAGATAGGACGGAGGAACTCACTTCCCTGAAAGCCGACCGATGGCAGATCAAGGTGGGCGTAGTACTATTTGTGTGGTTGAATCATGCGGTGTGAAGCCTTCTTCTTATTCGAAAAGAGGACGACGTTAGGGAATAGAATTTTTTCAGACACGGTTTCTTTCAGATGGTTATCCAAATGTAGAGTTGAACCTATACCAGACGTTTAACGTTGCATGAAGATTCATTCTCAGTAAGGTATCTGTCAGATTGCTCGGCGAATATCCACAGCTTGAGGGCAAACAAAATCTGATTGGATGCGAGGAAGGAGTAGTTGCAGCCAAACTCTGAGGATATTGAGTTGGATAGCACGTTAGAATCTTCGCCAATGGGACTCTGAATCTAAACTCTCGGCGTAATCCAGCTATGGGCTTACTAAATAGGCTAGCCTGTTGTAATGCATTGCCAATAGATTGAAGTGTTAAAAAAAGGGGAAAGAAAAAAAATCAAGACTTATTTATTCAAAATAGAATTTTTATGAACAAATCTCAAGTGGGTATTTGTAAATACATAAAAATTTAGTGTCCAATCCAAAAATACACATGGAAAATATGGCATTAAAATATTAATTCAATCAATTTATTTATTTATTTAGAAATTTAAATAAATATAATTCTTAAAATAAATAAATAAATAATTGATTTTTTAATTGATCAATCAAATGGTGATAAATGACGCAATCTTGTTAGAAGGGACTCTGCAAGATTAAACCTATCAATTAAAGTTATTGGATTTGGTTCAAGCTGTGACAGTTAATAGAATTGCACCACGTTGACTCTGCAAGATTAAACATATTAATTAAAGTTGTTGGATATGGTTCAAGCTGTGATAATTAATAAAATTGCACCATGTCAACAAGATAATGCAGCCACTTTTCTCTCTTCTAACTATAAATAGGGAACAAACTTTATAGAAAAGAGGACATAAGTGAAAAAGTGAAGTAGTTGAAGACTTAAAACTTTACAAATTCTCTTTGGAATTCACAAAAACATTCAAGACATTTTTCGTCAAATTCAAGAAGTTCGTCATAATATTCAAGACGTTCTTGCCTCAAATTCAACGTTTAATCTAAGACCGTGGTATTAACTTGAATATTAGCGTTACTAAAAATCGGACAACCCTCAAGGAAGATCAAACATAAACTCTTTCCTTAAAGATTATTCAAGTTTCAAACCAAGCATTCTTAAAAGAAGAATCAAAAAATTAAAGTTAGAGAATAGCCCACATAAGTTCAATTTGATCCAACTTTATTCGATTTCACTCAAGGTTTCTTGTTATTGAATTTTATCCTTCATATATATTTATATACAAGTTAATTTTCTCATCTTCTTTTAATGTGGTACTATTGACTTTGACTTTTTTTTTTGTTTCTCTCAACCCTTATTTACTTCCCCACTGAACTCTAGGTTGCAAAGCTTATAGAAGTAGAATGAACAGTTGCTTCTTCTGATGTCAATCAAGCACTTTGGATGAGAAAAATTTTGGATAACTTGAAGTTTATACAAGATAGGCTATAGAAATCCTTCGAGATAATAAATCAGCCAAAGCAATGGTAAAAAAATAGGGTTAACATATCGTTAAGTTCAATACCACGATATAAGAGAATTGATAAAAAAAAAAAAAAAAAGAAGCCAATTCAAGTTGTGAATTGTGGAACAGGAGAGCAGTTGATTAACATATCTACCAAGGCACTGTAGAAAGGGACATTCAAAGTCCAAAAGGAGAAACTCGGAGTTATCAACAGCACCAATATCAAGGAGTGTTAATAACAGTTACGTTGATTGTGATGTAATGTACTTCAACTTTTGAATTTTGTGTGATCACGTAATTAATTAAATTCTAGAATGTACATTAGAAGGCTATAATTTTTTTTCCTTTTTTGTGACTGACCTAATGCAGGAGAGAAAATCCCTTGAATGATGGATGACAGTTCAAGCCATATGCTTTTGTTACTATACGAGTTTCCGTAGTAATCCTAGTTTCTAGCCAAAAAAAAGGGGTGCAGTTACGTTACTTGAACAAGGATCACATCTACTTTTGTTTATAGCACATTAGGATTGTGACTTCCTTCACTTCTTACTCAGCCTCATTTGTAAACTCTAATTATATGTGTAATTGATTAACGTAGACATCGATTACTACCAACATACTTTTGCTGTGTGTTTGTTTCTAGATCCTTGAAAAAATAAAAAAAGTGTGTGATTGATGACGAAAGCTGATAGATGAAGTTGAACATTCTGATCCCAACATTCCTTTGTCAGATCAGCTGCTGATTCCAAGGGTCTAGAATCCATATATTTGAAAATGATGTCTACATGTGAACCCCAGTCAAAAAAAAGTGAAAAAGTAACTGAATAGGAATTAGCAGGCCTACAATTAATGCCACTCTCATCAAGATAGCTATGGATGAAATTTTGAAATGCCATATTGCATCCAATATTGTACCCTTTTAAGCTTATTTTAATCTTCAAATATTTTTATTAAAAAATTACTATAATCCAAACACTTTTACACTGCACTAATGGTTTAAATAGATAGATATAACCGTCAAACCATTATTATAAAAAATAAATATTTTGTTTCTCGGTTAGGAGCAAAAGGGTGTTTGGTTAAATTTATTTTTTATAGTTTATAAGACTATGTAATTTATAAAGTGTTTTTAAAATTTATATACTCGTAAATTTTATTGTTAAAATTAAATTAATAAAGTGTTTGATAAGAACATCTTATAAGATTTTATTAAAATTTCTAATTGTAGTTGATTGTAATTTTTTTATATAATAATAATAAAAATAAATTAAATACTATTAACAAAATATAATTTAAACATATATATGTTATTTTCAATATATAAAATAAAGTAACTTGGATCCAAATATTTTATTTTTTAAACTTATAAATTTTTTATCCAAAAATTATCAAATATTTTTAAAAAATTGATAAACTATTAAATGTATTATAAGATATTTTTGACGAGCTTGTAAGGTCATCGAGCGCCATCTGGACAAAAAAGAAAACGGGGTGGTCGAAGAAAAGACTGCACACTAAGTGACCGCCTCCATGGCGAAGTAATCAACAAGATACCAAACTTGCCGTCCACTGCGCCATCTTTTATTCTTACCATATATTCAGGTCACCAAAGCTTAAATTTCTCTCATGAGGTAGTGCTGTAATAGTGATACAGTAATTATAAGAATAAAATAGAATACAATTTTAAAGAAAGAGATCGAAAGGAATTCGGCAAGAAAAGCAGAGTTAGACCAGACCCGTCAAAGCCAATCATTGGAAAAATTGCTGGAGATTAGTATCATAATTGCTTTTGAGCAAATGGGGCAACCTCAGAAGCTCGGGCTTTTTAGTGATGGAGCCCTGATATCGATATAGCGGTTTCTTCTTCTCGATTCTTTCAGATTTCTTTGGGAAAAAGCAAAGGAAGAATGCTAAAGTAGATCAATGTTGGCCTGGTTTTTAGCAGCAGAACCAACGATCAATCAAGATTCACTTTGCTGTTCAGGGGCGTATATATATATGACCACATTCCCTCTCATTCCCAAATCAGAATCAAGTTGTTTTCATTGCATTCTTCTTGATACTTTTTCTCCTCTGTTTTGCTTGTCATCAGGTCCACCTCATTCTAGATGGAGGTAAGAGGAATAATATTTAACCTTCTTCATTCTACTCCTACTGTCCTACAGTAGTTGTCTTTGGTGCTACTAGTCATCATTCTCCAGCAATCCTAACATATAATGCGAACATTGTGGTGCAGACTACTGAGCTGAAGGTGGAGATGGTTGGGATCCACGAGAAACGATTGCGGAAATGCCTCTCCAAGTTGAAAGGTCTGTTATACCCCTTTTGCTTTCCCTAGCAAGACACCAAGAGAAAACGAAGAACACAAAGAGGCACTAACAGCAATAGTCGATCAGATTCTGGTCTGAAAATAGGATGTTGTTAACTTGTTTGATTTGTGCAGGAATAGAGAAAGTGGAAGTGGATGGCAATAGTCAAAAAGTGGTGGTGACAGGGTATGCACACAGAAACAAGATCCTCAAGGCTGTGAGGAGGGCAGGTCTCAAAGCAGATTTCTGGTCTGCTCAAAATGAGCTTCTAAATGCGTATGCAAGTTCTAGTTTCCAAAACCCGAGATTCAACAACTTCAACCTCTTCTAGTTCTGCCCCAAAATTTGTCCCCCATCCTGTTGTCCCCACCTCCCTCCCATTCTTTTCTTCGTTTATTGTTCCTTATATGCTTTCTACTTGTCTCCTCACACACCAGTGAATTTGTTTCCTTCAAGTTACCTTTAGCATACACTCCTGTCTTTCCGAGAAAATCATGGATGAATGATTCATAGAGTAGCCATCTGTTTTTCAAGATTTCTGTGTACGTCTACGTTTTGGTTCAAAAGGGCAGTACCTCCTTCCAGATGATTTTTATGGTACTTATTACAAATATATTGTATTTGGATTTGAACTATGATTTGATCTAGAAAATATTTGGCAAGAAAAAAAGGTTAATTTTTAGAAAAGAAGATGCCAATAAGATTTAACTGAGGTTGTCTTCTGCGGAATATAAGATCAGCTTTTCTGAGTTAAGATTACAAATACAATGTCAGGACAACGCAAGAGATTTTTCATCGCTTCGTAAAACTAGCCAACGGATAAAAGAATAGAAGAAAAGGAAAGTACTACATCTCTGGGTTCACCACAGGTCATGGTTTGGAAGTGTGTTAAATTCTGTTTTAAACTGGAAAAGGTCCCCCAACATCTATGCTATGTACTCCATGAAGCAGTCCGAAGAAAGGGTGTTTGGTCGCTGATTGCACTTGTACAACTAAAATTTCAGGCTCCTCAATTGAGTATTACCCGGACGGATGTATTCATGATGATATGATGAAATGAAAACTTGAAAAAATGAGAAAGGAGATACATAGCATTCGAGGATGAGAAATAAGAGCATTGATCTTTATGAGAAAGAAACTGGGTCCGACACAGAAATGAAACTTTATGCAGGCTCAGAAGTAGTTGTCCACTGAGAGGTCCTCTTACAACATGGGCAAACCTAACATAAAATAATCCAAGAACTTGCTAGGTAGAGTGATTTCAATCTTGTGAGATTCAGTCCTGAACCAATGATTCAAAGCCGATCAGCAGAAACCTACCTCCGCAGGTTCAGTTGGCAGCAGATATAACAATAGCTAACAAGCTATATTCAGCATCTCACAGTAGTGAACAGGAAAAGAATTGAAAAGCACAAAACTAAATAAAAGGAAAAGAGAGGAAATTAGAATCGACAACAAGCATTTAATACAAAGAACTACAACAGCAGGCATAAGAAACAAAAGGGCCAGTTGGCAAAGAAACCAACTCTGCCAGTTGCATTTCCAAGGAATTGTTCAATAATAATATCACAGAAAGTACTAAAGTTACATGGTTCTCAATTGAATGCAACAGTTGGCAGCCAATCATTTCAATGGCATGTATAACACACCTTGCGGGATGGTGTTGTGCGCACCATAGCTCAAATCTTGTGAACCTGCAGAACCACCAGACGACTCACTGAGAGTCCCTCTTGACAGTGAGCTGCTAGAACCAGCAGCAGCACCCAGGTTAACTTCTGTTGGTGGAGCCAAGGACGGCTGCACATAATTTGGTACAGCTTCCCTGTGACCATTGGGCAGAAAGCTTCCAACTATGGCCTGCAACAAGAAAATGAATCATTTGTAATTAAATGAAAATCACAAGGATATGTTTACATGTACATGTTAAATATGTTCATATATGAATGTGCTCTAATAAGTACACTACACACACACACACACACATATAGAGAGGGGGGGGGGGGGGGGGAGATGAAAAATTTAGTCCTAAGATACTAAGCAAAAAAGCAAAAGAATCAAACTCTAGCTGAGAAAAGGCAAACAGGAATGACCATAAACAGATGCAACAGAATATGATCTTGATACATTAAGCCATCTAATTGGAATTGCTTGATCTGCCACTCTGATTTACTGATTAATTAGGATTATTGATATTTACATAAAGACATTTAGGGTGCAGCAGCACATAAGTCCAAAACCAATTTTTTAGTCTATGATCATTTTTGCGACACTACTACACACTTTTTTTGAGCAAGCCAACAAAACCTGTACTGGGGTTGCAGCAACCAGTGAACCAGCTACACACCCACCGAATACCCTTCCATTAGGTGCAGCTAGAGAAATATTTAGTCCACCGGTTCTTCCTTTCTGACCGGCAACTTCTGACAGCATAAACGAGCCAGAGAATGACAAGATTTTAAACAAACCCTACACATAAGGGGAAAAAATTATGACCAATGAAAATAGGACCAACATGATAAATGCATATCCCATATGCAGACATTCTTGATAGTCCATGGGGATGAAAGTGAAATATTTTAAGGAGTGAAATATCAGGCAACAGGTCCAAATTTACACATCTTAGTGAAACATCACCTAACTCAGGCATTGGTGTCATTCCTAAATTGAATACAGGTGTAAACACAAATTATAACCAGTGAACTAACACCAACTTGATAAGTGCAATGTTCCATATGAAAGGATTCCAGATAATCCATGAAAATTACGGTGGAAAATGCGAAAGGTTTACAAGAAGATCCAGATTTGGGCATATGAGCAAAACATCAAATAACTTGGTCAATAATGTTACTCCTATAGTCACTAGCAGACCCAGACAAGAAATTGTAAATTTTTCACATCCCAGTACTTGTTCAGATAAAGTTTAAGTTTCAAAAAATTAAAACTAACGTAGATGTAGAGATTAGATATCCAGTAATTTTGGAAAATACCTCATATGTAACTGTTCCACCAGATGTGGAGGCTTGGCGGAGCGTAGCACTTGATATGGACCCATAAGCTGAAATAACACAAATGGTTCTTGGTCCATCAAGCACAATAGACATTATTCTCGAAGTGACATCCTGAAAAACCAGCTATCAAAGCTTACTAACATACAACATAATCATGATCCCACACATTTTCATGTATGAGTTCGAACATAGATGCACACGGGGTGGGGGAGCAGAGCAAAACAAGCTCCTATTAATGTAATTAAGTTGAAATATGGCATACAAAAAGGTATTCAATGGTTAAAATCAGATTATGTTGCGTTTCCACTTCAGACACTAAAAGAAATGATAAAAATATAACAAAGGGGCAGGTGGGAAAAAATGTATCGAATTACAAAAATGTAAAGGGGACAATGCTTTTGTCATTTAGCTTATACAGACTTTCAAGAAGAAAAATGACCTAGAGATAATGACTTAACAAGACCACAAAGATGCACCACCTCGCTGCATTGCACAACCGGCATAAGTGAATTATGGTTATAAATAGACTGACAAATTTAATGGATGTATCAAAACTGATATATATAGTTCATTATATACTTATATGTGGAGTTTAATATATTTACATCTACAAAATTACATCGTTTCTTATATTAAATCCTACAATTCTCCACTCCAGCAATTTGATGGCAATATAGGGCGGTGCATAATTTTAGTTTTAAAAACAATCAGCAACAGACTGAACCTAGACTATGCTCCTGGATATTGGTGGAGCTCAACCATACCGAAGGGAATAGACGCACTCAGCCAAGTAAAAGAGGAATATTGACAAATACTTGACAAAATTTAACATGTAAATAATTTGAGATTTTATCAATAGAAACAGAACATAAAATGATTTGATAGATGTTTTGCATTGCCTATAACGAACTTTGGATATTTTATCCACCATGTATCTTTGAAGCAATCACGCTTCAATGATTATTCATGGTCACATATAGTGAAAATAAATCATTGATCGATGCCCTCTTTCCTCGCTTGGCAAGAATATAAATGGCTAATCAAAATTCACACTACCGTATTCAGGGGTGCATTAGATTTATTAAGTATTAAATTATAATATTTGAAAATAGATGAACATGAAGACATGTGGTGTGGCCTTGATCCACGAGTAAAATGCATGAATGGCTAAATCATACTATTCTGTCTTAATTTGATATTACGAAAATCACCTATTTACATTTAATGAAAGATATCACAATAA
Organism: Avicennia marina; assembly: GCA_019155195.1. Classification (NCBI taxonomy): domain Eukaryota; kingdom Viridiplantae; phylum Streptophyta; class Magnoliopsida; order Lamiales; family Acanthaceae; genus Avicennia; species Avicennia marina. The sequence goes on from CM032755.1 coordinate 17,117,221, forward strand.
CTAATCAAGTAAGCGGCGTATCTTTCAATTATAACAAAGAATCAATCCTTAAAATTGAATACAGGGATCTTGATCATCGCGTTAAACTGGGACAATTAAGATGGAAATATTTTCTAAATTCTATTGTCACCAAAATGCCAATAGAGAAGTAAATTCATGCATAGTCTATGATAGGCACCCGTGACAAGTAACCAGACAAAAGTCTTGCATATACTACGACAAGCAAGTTGGCAAACAAAAGCCCATGTAATAGTTATCCATCATATGACACTTGAGAAAGCAAAAATAAAATTCAAGTAGGGTAAAAACTTATCCAAATACCATGTTGAAGATTAATTTGTACTATTGAAAAGAAAAAAGGGAAAACGTGAAACAAACGTGGCTTGACCATTAAACCTACATCTATGAATAAAATGCAAAAAGGCTAAATTATATTTTTCTCTCTTAATTTAGCGTTACAAAGACCACCCACCTATTTATGTAGGTGAATAGATTTAAATAAATAAGAAAATATATGATTTTAATATTGCAACTATAGCAAATAATAAATTCTCAATCACTAATAAGACTGTATTGTTGGTTGGGGTAGTCTCAACACTTTCGGCCTTGATGTTAGGCTAACTTCACTCTAAATGGTGTTACGTTGCATGAAAAGCCAACTCCTCCAAAATTTTCTAGTTCCTAGGTGTCACCAAACTTTCAAATTACTTCTTGTTTGCCTTTAATGTCATATTCACACAAGCAAAAGTATGAGTCATTTTGATCATTATGTTGTGCCTACATGTTCTGATGACCGAAGATTGAAATTCTTATAGTGCTCTTGGGGATTTTAAGTCAGTCTTATAGATTCCTTTTTGTATCCAACGGACTTGAATCTCTCTACCACCATTGCACTCCAACCTTCACACTAGAAAAGGACAACGCAAAAAACCAAAAATAAACAACTACTGCATAGGTTCCTTCTTAGAGTCGGCAATTCGAAATATTTGTAAGTAATAACAAAGGTCACCTTCTATACCATGTTTGGTCCATTCAAATTCTCTACTTAATATTAGTGAGTAATAACAAAGGTTTCCTTCTATACCATACTATGATTCGATTAAAATTAGATAAATCACATAATCTTGGATTGCGCCACACATAATGCTAAAATATCACATGGATTTTCCCCAACATGCAAGAACGAGAAATGGCAATGAGGATAGATGCTTTTTAGTATATAGAAATCACTTAAGAGTTTCTATTCATTTTGAAGTTCGTGGTCAAGAAAAAAACGAAAAAAAGGTATTCCCATTTAGGGTTGTGAGTTTACTGAGCTACTCTACTCGACTTCACTTGATTGAATAACTTGATCAAAGCTCGATGCAAGCTCGAGTAGTGCCTAAATAGGTTGATTCTCGTCCATACTTGTCAAGCTCGGATTCATATATAAGTATTAATTATATTAGAATATGCATTGGGAAGTCATTTTGCTCGATGGTGGGAGTATGTTTGAAATTTGGAAGGGTCCTTAGGTTCAATTCTTGGGTGGTGCATTTGTTGGATTTTTATCCTCCTTTTTTTTCTTATAATTAAAATAATTCAAAATACCCTTTGGTTTGATGGTAAGAGCATGCTAAAACATAGTAGAGGCCATGAGTTCGAGTACTAAGTACTATAGTGTTGGAACCATTGTTTTTTTAATTTGTTCAACCCGATCTGAGTCAAGCATCATAATTTTTCTTGTGAGTCAAGCTCGAGCAACTCACCTTTATTCTCACGGTCATGTAATCAAGCTCGAGCAACTCACCTCTATTCTCACGGTCATGTAAAACCTTCTTCGCATTTATTAATATAAAGAGACCTCCAAGAAATTTGGGGTTGACAACCTCAGACAAATCCATCACAGATTTAAATACTACACTAAATTAAAGTAACTAAAACAAATTTTGAAGAACATTTCTATATAAAGGTATAAGAGGAACTCAGTAGTTCCAGATCTTAACTTCACCTTTTAGTGACACAAGATTAAGGAGCATCACAACCAAATAATGAATGAAGTTCCATAGACTTAACAGAAAAGAATAAGATGTGGAATATTTAACCTCTCCTGCGTTCACATTGAGAATATATGGTGTGAATCCATTATTAGTTGAACCTGCAAGCCCAACTTGTCAGAGTTCTTCAGTGGTGGCAAATGGCAATAGTTATTATAATGATTAAAAGAACACTAACAGTAGCATCTTGCTGCTGAACTGCTGCAATGTGAAGCAAAAAGAAGTAAACAAACAAAAAGTTCAATTTAACACAGGAACAACAATAGAAAGAAATGACTATGGTGCGAAGCAACGGCCAAACTAAAATAGCATGTGCAACAATTAACGTGTGGAATTTAAAACAAGCACATACTTAAACCAAGATCTTGGCATAGCACAGATCAAACGATTGTAAAATAAAATATTTATATCTAGAATACATCAGAGAAGTCCAATTGGTAACAAAAAGCAAATATGAAAAAAAATTATAAGAATTTGAAAGACTGGGCAGGATGAATCAGAGTATTTATTAAGGTTCATATAATGCAAGCATGTAGCTACACACACAGTGGCATGCCGGTAAATTTCTCTTTCAATAGATCTTGGAGTTGGTCAGAGTCTGAACCAGCAGATCCAGGGTTACACCATACTAAACATATACAGCACCCCATTGCCAATAGAGTCACCCTAGTAAAACCCATTTGCATCGCCATAAATTCTACCATCAAAATCAAACGCCAAGACCTATCGGTAGATTATTGCATAAATTATTAACTAAAATAAACCAACACCAGATAACAGTAAATAAAATAGAGACACAGAAAGCAAACGCAAAAGCCTTCAAATCAACTAATAGTAACAAGAGTCCACTGCATCATATATACATAACAAGACCTTGTTTCTCGGTCAACAGGAATTTATGTAAATGAAACAATCTTTCACGGCAGAGATGATTTTTCCATTCCAAGACCCCCCTAATAACAAAACCGCGCAGATTACCTGAAGCCTCCTTCTGCTGCTTTTTATTGCTTGAACCACGAGGTCTACCCCGGACCTTCTTGACGGTAGGTGAGACTGATCCACCCACCGGTTGGTGGGTCTCCGACTGCACTGGAAGAGGAGGTACCGCCGCAGGCGCGGATAAATTCTGAGGCTGTGGTTGCAGCATAGCAACGCTGACGGGCGTCTGCGTCGAAGTCATGGAGATGGCAATGCCAACATCTGGTCCATTCCTCCTGGGCCGCCCCCGCTTCTGCTTGTAGTCAACGGAATTCAAGTTCTTCACGTGATTGATCACGATGGCGCCGGGAGGAATAGATTGCTGCGGCGCCGGTGGCGATGAACCTACTTCCGCGTCCGCCGCGGCGTTCTCGGCAGTGTATGACATGTTCATTTGCTGTTCGATTGGAGTCTGGGAAGCCGCCGCGTTCATGGCCGGTGGTGGCGAGTTGACGGCGGTGGGAATTACAGCGACGGGCTCGCGGCTGACCGTGATAGCCGTTGATTCCAATGCACCCGACATTTTGCTGAAATTAAACACATGCAAGTGAAAAGCCATGATTACAAACCCCGTCCAGAATTTGTAAATTGAAAAAAGAAAATAAACAAAAAACTTTGTTTAGAACAAAAAAAAGAAGAAGAAGAAGAGGAAGAGTCACCGAAATTGAAAATCTATAAAAAGAAATAATAAATAAAACAACTGGAGTGATGAAGCGAGCAGTAAAAGAAACAGCTTTTTGCCATAAAACCTGCTAACTTCTGTAGAATTCCTCAATTTTACGAATGGATCAAGTTAAAGACACCGAAAAATTCCTAAAAATTAAGCTCCGAAATACAGAGAGAGGCCCGGAAAATTATCCATTCTCACCAGTCTACGGTTAAAAGGAACACGCCATAATTCGAACAACGAATAACAAAATCAAGAAATTGGAGAAAAATCTGAAATATTGTACCAATAAATTACGAAAATTTTCTGCGGCCAGAGAAAATTAAGAAGACGTAAAAGACGCACGCGAACAAATTTTCTGGCGATCGTTGATATAGAAAGAAAATAGGATTTTGCGGAGAAATAATATTATTTAACAATATGTATATTTATATGTTTTTACGATTTCCTTTTTCCTTTAAAATTTCCTTTTTTTCAAATATTAATTTAGATATGAATTTTGTATAATTTTAATTTGATTAAAATACACATTTGTAAATATATTATCTACCTATATCTATTCTACATAATGAGATTTTGGCTCCTCTATAATTACATTAAGTAAATTTACACGCATACTCATTCTTAATCTAATAATAACAAAGTTATATGTTTTGTCATTATTTTTTTTTCTTTTTCTTTTTACTTATTTTATAATTATAATATGTTTTTGTGTAAGAGTGAAATAAATATTTCAATAAATTAATATATATAATAAATAAAATAAATTAAGTAATTTTATATTAATTTTACATTTTATAAATTTAAGTACACGCATAAGCTATGGTTGTAATGGAGTTTTTGTTTGAATTGAAATTTAATAAGAGTTATGTGATAATAACGGGTGTATTTGAAATAAAATTTTGATGAGACAAAGTAATATAATTTATTTGAATATATGTATAAAATATATAATAATTGTTGGATTATGTGGTAGTACATAAATATAATATTTAAGTTTTAAGGTATAAATAAAAATAAATATGAGTATATGTATGATATATATATATATATATTAATTTAATTATTAATATGTGTAATGATTGAAAAATATTTATTTTATTATATATGTACAATAGAAAAAATTAAATTTGAATTTGAATAAAAAATTTATTAGATGATATATTTGATCATGTAACGTTTGTTGAGACGATGTTCAAGAATAAAAATTTAGCTTCCAAGCATGTGCCAAAATTACTAATTTATAACAATAAATTTTTTACAGTATCTTTCATTTAAATAAAGTCATCATACTGCGTCGTTTTAACATTTCTTTTCCACCCGCTATTTTCCAACGCGCCTTTGTCTGTTTGCTTGTCAAAAATGTGCTGTAACAAAAGCTGTAGACGAGATATTTGAAGCGCAGAATTTATTCACTGTTTGCCCCTCTTCCTAGGTTTAAAACAAAAAAAAAAAAAAAAAATACGCATTCCGAAATGCATATTCCGCGAACGGAGTCCACAGATACCCTGCACAGAATTGGAATTGGGAATTTCGCTAAAATAATTAAAGTTGTTTTTCAATTAGTTTCATTGATTGATATATACACACACACAGATATATATACATATCCACACACTCGCATGGATATTATTCAATTATTATTACTATTGTGCATGTGTGATCGTGACCCCTTCAATTTACTATTAAATTTTCAAAACATATATATAACTAAAATCAAAACTTATATTTGCAAATTGAATTAAAATAAATAATTTAGAGAAAAAAGATAAATGCATATAAATTATTCCATTTATCATTGACCAAATTCGTGAAATAGTTGTTTTTCAATTAGTTACGTTGATTGGATATATGTGTGTGTGTGTGTGTACACACACACACATACATATCCACGTTCCCACATGTATGTTATTCAATTATAATTATTATTTTGCATGTGTGATCGTGACCCCTCCAATTTGCTATTGAATTTTCAAAACATATATATGACTAAAATCCAAAACTTATATTTACAAATTGAACTAAAATAAATAATTTAGAAAAAAAAGATAAATGCATATAAATTATTCCATTTATCACTGACCAAATTCGTGAAATGGTGTTGCTACAGGCATAGGTAATAGTCAAGATTGAACCCACAAAATTGAGACATTTTTATTATCGGATTGAAAATGGGGATATTTTGTTAAACGGTTGAAAAAGGGACAGTGTAAAAATTCAAATTTATTTTGCTATCGTCAGATGTGTTATCCCCACAGCCGTGGGTCCGCCATTAATGGATAATGATGAACGATTTTGTGGATGATACACTCACTAAAAGTATATTGAGTATTTAAAATTATGATAAATATGATAATTTTATATTAATAATTAAAATTTAATTAAATAATAAAACTGTGGCATTTGGTATATTTATTTTTTTAGGTGTAATGTTTATACTTGAAAATCATATAAAAATAAGAAAGAAAGAAAGAAATTTAAAATGAAGAAAAAAAATTTAAAATGTATAATTAAAATGCATGCATCATTTTGGTAAAATAAACTGGCACAGCGTTTGCGTGTGTTTTGGTTAAGAATATCGTTTTTTTTTTTAATTTTTTAAACGTGAATTTAAAATATGTTTTTTTTTAAAATTATAATAATTGAAGTGTGTTTTTATTTAGTTAAGTAACAACAAATAAAATAGGCTATGTTTGTTTACATATTTTTTTATCTAAAAACAAGCATTATGATCATTATTTTTAAATAATTTTATTCCTATATTTCTCTTATTTTTACACAATTCTCAATAAAAATACTCCTAAAAACATATATCTAAAAATTAAAACAAACATACATTTTTTAACTTCGATTTTGACCATCACAAAAACGCTTCAAACATTCAATATTTTAAAAATATTTTTTATCTCTTTTATATATATATAAATTTTAAATTTCAATCATTATTTTTATTCAAAATTGAAGTAATATATAAGAATGTTTCTTATGCATGTTTATATATATATAGACTCATTATTACCATATTAAAGGTATACAATCCACCTATAATATATAATCTTATATAAAACAAAACCCATAAAACCAGCCAGTCTAAACATACAAATTTATTATCTTTACACTATTTATAAAATCTTCATATTAAAAACACAAATTATTTTCTATCCTTGAAAAAAAAAAAGCAAAAAGAGTAGTCAACAAAACATTACTCTAAATTCTTTATATACTTCTCGTTTACTCTGATTCCTTCAATTTTGTATTTCATTATATTTCTTTAATTTATGATATTTTTGTCTTTTTTAGGTTCGCTCCTTTCTTTATTATGTTATAAATGACATAAATTTGCTACTTAAAAAGATTATTGATATTTTATTAATAATGACAGTCACAATTATTTTGATTATATTACTAACTAAAGAGATAGTAAATTTGGAAAGAAAGTTAAATTCAAAATTGCCAGCCCAATGACATTTTGAATTTTTACTATATCCGGTTTGCCGATAAATTTGGTGATGTTAATCTAATTCAAGTTTTAAGTACATAGGTTTCTAAAGGGTGATTAATATGCATTATTGTGATATTAAAAATATTTTTTCCTTTATTGGATGAAATACTTATATGGATATGAAATTAGAGATTAATATATGAATTAACACAGTATGCTTTTATTATTTTAAACCGTGATGAAATTAGAGATTAAAAATCATCTTTCTTTTTATTTAAAACTAAGTAGGATTCGTGTAATTTTCCTTTTGTTAGGCCTTTAGAATTTAAAAGTTTTTCAAAAGTAGTAGCTATCTCCTACATAATTTAAAATAACATTTTACAAGACGAAATAACATAAATATTATTAATTATATTCTACTAATGACATTTACTTCACTTTTATCATTACCACGCCAAAAAATTTTATACTACTCATGATTATAAATTTCAACAAAAACTTAAATATTACAGCATATTATTTTGTGGTAGCAACTTTGCTCTTCGTCGATTTAAGTCAGCAACACCACAGATGTAGATAGAAGATTTCTTATAATTGTTGTCGATGATTACACTTATTCCTAAATTTAATCATTCTAAATCTCTTGATGACATCAGTTAGAACCGGGATTGTGTTGCAATTTTATTGAAAACTACCATGAAACAAACCAGAAACAGATGCTACTTAGATGAAGCAACTGGTTCTATTTGAAACTAAAGTTTGAAGGACAATGATCACAACCAAGTGTACAATGTTACTGACCAACAAGATCTGAAATCACTGCAGAATGCCAGCTTGTCTGTAGTTCTTAACAGAATCGACAAGAGTTTCTTTCAATGGCTTATACTTCCATCCAAGCCTTTGTAATTTTTCTGAGCTCAGTTTTGACATTTCTGTTCCCCCCTTGAAGCTGCAAGAAAGATCAGTAAGGCATGAATTCTCCAGAAGCAACGACAAGGGCAAAAGCAATAAAGCTCCGACTTCGGGGAAAGTCTGTTACCTCTTGGGATAGTTGTAGTTAGGATATATTTCCCTGAGAATCTGCACCAAATCCTGAGTCGTCACCATGTGAGCCGTGCATGCGTATCTACCTTCAGCTTCAGGTTTCTCGTATGCTAATTTTATCGCTGCTGCTACATCACGTACGTCTACAATCATCCGGATCTTGTTTTCCATTTGCTCGAACCCTTCTGCATGATCACGTAAGAAAATACACATTGTGTTACTTCATTGGATGAGTGGGATTTTCGGGCTATTTTCAACTTAACAGACACGTGCCAATGAAAGCAAAGAACAAATGCAAAAAGTTTGAAGACCAAAAATTGGAATTTGATTCAACGATGGCAGAACAAACCTGACGAGCATTATTTCACAAGCAATATGGACAATCCAAGCGCTCTAGTTGTCCAATCACACAAGATGATTTACTCAATTAAATAGATTACACAAGACTACATAATAGAAAGCAGCACATTCAAGGGTATTAGTATGAATGAATACCTTTCAGCAGCTTAACAAGTCCCAAACTACTAGAGTTTGTTGTAGGCTGCAGCATAGGCCCGAGAACCCAGGTTGGACACACAGTGACAACGTCAAGCCCGTTTCTCTTTGCATATTCCCAAGCCTCACCCTCTGCCACTGTTTTTGAATAACAATACCAGTTCTGTGTGCATAATAAATAGGATCAGAAAATCAAGTTGGTCAATTGAAATGTACAACAATTCTTTAGCAATTACATTAGTATTCTTGCAGTACTCCCCATCTGACCAACAAGTCTCATCCATTGTCTGATCCTTGGGCCATTTGGGGTTCATGGCAATTGCAGCAGCAGATGATACAATTACAACACGTTTGACTTTCGCTTCAGAGCATGCTTTGAGGACATTGACGCTACCTTCTAAAGCTGGCTTAACCAGATCTACCTGCACCAGTAACAGCACAAAAGTATGAGGAATCGAAGATTATCCAACAGTCAGCTTATTTTGGTCAAAAGCAACCTATGTCCAAACAGTTATAAATGATTCATTTGCAATTCAGATAAGAGTTTACTGATCGCACCTCTGGGTTCGGAACAGATCCAGGAGGAACAGGGCTGGCAACATGGAAGAGGCCATCACATCCTTTAATTGCTACAAGAATAGAGTCAAAATCCAGCAAATCTGCCTTGAAGAGTGTCAGATTCTCAGCAGCATTTTCAAGATTTTTCAGATGGGCATTCTTGTCATCCTCTGCAACATGCATGGAGAAAAATCTATGAAGTTATAATACTTAGTACAGTATCTTTTACAATATAACAGCCAACTTTTGCTATCCACATCAACCCTCACTATAAAATGGAAAAAAATATAAGACGAAGTCATAAATATATCCCAAAACAAATATGTGAGGAGTCTAGGAGTCATTCTTGACAATGTTAGGACATGTTCACTACAATAGATAGGATAAGGATACAAAAGGATTATTTTGATTATTTGGATCATGTTTATTTTGAATGATAAGGTGTGGCTTGGATTACCTTATTCAGACACCGAATATTCATTTTGAATGAATAAAGCTGTTCATATGTTAAAAGTTTAGTAAAAAATTACAAAATTATAGAATAACTAATCGTACTTGAGTAATGTAATAAAATAATCAATGTTAAGATTTTTTATATATCATTTAAAAGTTCATTTTAACATTGTATTATTAATTGAATTATTTGTCTACAAATATTATAATGAAAAAAATAAATAAAATCACCTTAGACAGTCATATTTATCGAACGATAATTATAAAGTATTAATTAATCCATATAAATTTTTATCATGCCAAAAGGTCTAATGGATTACAATTCAATCTAACAAATAGATTATTTTATCATACCTCTTTTTATGAATTATTTTATCATACCTCTTTTTATGGATTATTAATTAAGAATTTGTCATTTTATACTAAAGTTTGATTTAACTAAAGATTTTAATCCTTTAAAGAGAACATGTGGTTATACCACTATAATAAATAATCCAACATACTCCTTTGAAGTGAACATGGTCTAAGACGATTGAACTGCTGCAATTATATTAAAAGTCACTACAAATAATAAATTTAAATTTTCATGTGAAACCAAACTCTACATATAGGGGGTTAAATTTTTAGGCCCACATCATGGACCTCTACCTCAACCAATTATTATGATTGAAAAACAAGTGAAATAACTTGATACCATGTGACTATTATAAACTTGTTTGAGCCCAACTAAATATAAAATCCTAAAGTTGAACACTTTTATAGATCAATGAATATGGGCATCAAAACTAAACTTGAGTATGACTTGGCATTTGGCAGAGTGAAGTTTAATTCAATGAACAACCAAACCAAATGAAAATTACTTAAACTAAGGTAAGTGCTGAACTCGACTAAATAGGCTACATTCATAAAGTTAATAAATTACTAAATCAAGTAACTGAGGTGTTGAATTGATAGAACTACTACTCATTCTATTCGTCACCTCTCATTCAATTTCTCCATGAACTTGGAAATGATATAGGTTATTCATTACCTAAAGTCACCGGCTTGTTCCTCAACAAGTTCGTCGGGTGGCTGTAGAACAAAATCTTGCATTTGAATTTCCACTAATAAGAAATTTGTACAAATTGATTACAATTTAAATTAAGTAAATTTTATGCGGGCTCTATTCTCTAAGTCAGTCCTCTGATTTTTCCTTCAAATATGTAACTTTTATTTGAAGTATTTTCAAGGAAAGGGCTTGTGCTTGATCTTCCTTGAAACTTGTTGATTTCTTCAATTAACACTGATCTTCAAGCTTGACGCTCTAATTTCGGATCGAACGTTGAATTTGAAGACCGTTGACGAAGTACACCTTGAATATGGAGATGAACTCTTTTAACTTGACGAAGAACGCCTTGAATGTTATTGAATGCCCTTGAGAGAATTCGTGTATTCTCTTTCTTTCTCCTCCTTGCTTGTTCTTCCTTGTTGTACTTGGCTTGTTGTTGTCCTTGTTCCTTCAATTAACACTGATCTTCGAGCTTGGCGTTCTAATTTTGGATCGAACACTGAATTTGAAGACTTTTGACGAAAAACGTCTTGAATTTAGAGATGAACTATTTGAATTTAACGAAAAACGCCTCGAATGTTCTTAAGTATCCTTAAGAGAAATTGTGTCTCCTCTTATTCCTCTTCCTTGCTATGTGTTGTTTTTTGAATTCCCTTCATGCTCTCCCTTGTTATGTGTTCCCTTTGTTGTAAGGTTTTGACCCCTATTTATAGTTGTAGGAAAGATAGTGTAACCACCTAACCCACTGACATGAAGCGTTCTCATTGACTAGGATTGTTGGTCTCTTGCTAAACTACGCCACTTATCGCCTTCTAATTGACTCAATTGATTACTTATTATCTTTTCACTGATTGTGTCATTTGTCATCATCTCATTTGGTTGATTTAAAACCTTAATTGATTAATTTTTATTCATTTATTTATTTATCCTATTATAGAAGTTGTATTTATTTAAAACTTAAACTAAAATTATTTAATTCGCATTTTAATTTACTTTCATAGTATTTATTTAATTTTTATGTGTCTACACTGACATTTAACTCTTTTTACACCTCTTGTAAATAGTTAAGTCAGCCTTATAGCCTATTCACTCATCACTCAAAGTAATCGTGGGTGAAGAAATGTTTTGGAAGGTAGAAAACTAAAGAAATGAACACATAATTATGTTTAGGTTTCACAGATAAAAACTTGTCCCAATTTGAGCCATGCACCTTCAACAATGGATGATGGAAGGGAACTCTCTCCACTCCTATTCTACACACTTCCATGGACTCCCATACATTCAAGTACAAGAATTATGTGCGGAAACTTTAGCAGCCCCAAGTCTCTAACTGCACACCAAAGTGGACTGTTGGATGGTCAGGGCGCGAGACAAGACAACACACAGGAGCTCAATAGCTTGGAATGTAAAGTCGAGGTCGTTAGCTCAACGGTGGATAGTCAAAACAGCGGCAGCCAATTGCTGGCCCTTAAGCAAAGGAGTATTAAAATTTATTTGTAGTCAAATCAAGCTTGTACTATGCAAAATTTCATTAAAAAAAGATACCTTCCCAATTTTGTACGTTCTACACAAAACGTTACGATTTGATTTTCAACAAATCCAAATACTAAACGGGACGTGGAAAATAGAACAGATGACAGCAGCAGCAAGACAAACCAAATCCGTCAAAGGGAATACAAAAATAACAGGAGCAGTGAAAATTAAATTATTATCAAACAACAAGAAATGCTCAAATGACTGAAAATATATTTAAAAGAAAGGAAAAGATATAAAACCTGGATTTCTAAGGGTGCCGTGAACTCTGTAGCCTTGAGAAAGGAGAAGCTTCACCAGCCACGAAGCCACGTATCCTCCAGCACCCGTTACACAAACTCTCCCACCTTCTTCAGCCATTTTTGCCAAACAAAATAAGATAACAACGCTACCGAAGATAATGAACACTATTGTGGTCACATACTGTTGTTGGGAGTCGAGATATGGAGCCCATCTATGGCGCCACCTGCCGACCGACTTTTTCTTGGATTCAACTCAAGCCCGCCTTTGGTACGCTTGCGTCATGCATGACTTCAGCTATGTTATAAAATTTAGACGACTAAAAAAATTATTTATATATATTTTTATTTAATATATAATAATAATTGATTAGATTTATACCGTAATAAAAAATAAATATTAGTATGAAATTTATAAAAATAATTGTTGATTTAATCTTGAATAGATATAATAATTAAAAAATTATTAATTAATTATAAATATAAAAAATTTGAAAATTTTAAATTTAAATTTAAATAAAATTTGTGTTGTACTATGTTTTATTTGTATAACTTTCAAACAGAGATTAATAGTGTTTAAAACGGAGTCAAACATAGCCTGCGCATTTAACAAAATTAAATTAATCAATCATATAATAAATATAATAAAATGATAAACGAGTTCTTTTTTTGGACTTTGTTTTTGGCTATTCCACTAATTTTATGCGATCTAATTGAATTGAATCAGTTTTAATCAAAACTAAAACTTTCTGTAAGGTAAAATATAGTAGGACTTGAATATGTCAATCCATCTCCATTTAATTCGGTTGACAAGACTGCCAAGACGACGGAGATAGGCAGACTATGTTTGGGAGAGGTTTTGTTTTGTTGAAGATAATATTTGATAACAGCTCATTGAGACGAAGATCGAATATAGAATGAATATTTTTACGAGATAAATATTTTAATTTATTTAATTATATATATAATATATAATAATAATTTAATGATACGATAATATATAAAAATAATAATTATATTTAAGTGTGTAAGTAAAAATAGATTTAAATATATAAGTCAATTTGATTGTTCATAAATATAATAATTAAAAAAATAATTAATTATATATATATAATTAAAATTTTAAATTTAAATATAAATAAATATTTTATTGAATTATATATTTCGTTAGTACTAAATTTAAAAGTAACATAACCTTATAGTTGCTATTTATAAATTCCGATTCCTGTTCTGTCGAGACTCAAGTATATGATAAATGAATGATTGCGAACAAATATTAAATAAAATTGCTTCTTAAGGGGAAATGAAAGAATGAAAAGGTTATGTTTGGTTTTCCATTTTACACAATTTATCCCCACACAAAAATTATATAAAACAAACATTTTGCCTTATAAATATTATTCAAATTTAAATTTCTCTTTCTCACTTATTTTTTTATAATTAATTAATTATTTTTTAATTATTATATCTATTTCTATAATTTTCAACTCACACTTATATATTTTAATATCTTATAAATTTATAATTATCACATCATTTAATTATTTTTATATATTAAATATATATAAAAATATTTTTTTTGATTAAATTCTATAAATTAAACATAATTTTCATTTCAACTTAAATCAGTCAAAATTTTGCAGTCCAGTCCTAATTTTGGAAACAAACATAGCCAAAACATTTTATTCGCACAGCCATTTTACTATTTAGCTCTTGAAGGGCAATTATTATGTCGGCAACGTATTTAATAATTTTTTCAAAAACAATGCAGTTAATAAATTAAAAACTTGGCCACGCGTATATTTTTAATATAAAAACCGTAAGTGTTTTTCAATAAAATAAAGCCTACAAAGCTGTCTCATTAAAGGAAAAAAAAGTGGTATAAAATTGACGCCCAGCTTAGCAACAGTGCAAAACTAAGAAATAGAAAGAAATAAAAACTAATTTTATTAAACAATATATTTAAAAAATGTCAATTTTGATTTTTTTTTTTTTTAAATGTGGCGTTCTAGCAAGTGGTGGAAGTCTGGAAATGACGGTTATGTCTGGAGCCGTAATGAATTGAAGTGTGTGGATGACAACACACCACGTGGTCGCTTCTGCATTTATCATCAATACCTCGCAATACGCCAGAATGCTTTTCTCACCTCCTCCTTTTTTAAAAAACGAAAAATAAAAATCGGTCATGTGCTTCAAATGTATTTTTTGAAAAAATTAAGTACAAATAAAAGTGATAAAAAAATTTTAAAAAGTAATAATTATAGTATATATTTTTATAGTTCAAAAACAAGAACAAACATAGACTTAAATTTAGTTATATTTACTTTGCTTTTTTCTTAATTTTTGTTGGTTATATATTTTCTTCTATCATTTTCTTTCAATGTTATTTATATTATTTTTCACTTTTTATTTTGTCTCTTCCACTTTATTTTATAACTGAAATAATTTTAAATTTAAAAATATTATTAATGAATTTTTGTGAATGAATCTAGTGAATTTGCCCACTTTGATAAATTATTTATAAATTATACATTTTTAGTTATAATAATATTTTTTCAATAATAGAAATAAAATTATTTAAATTTAAAAGTAAAAAATGAAGACATAAAACAAAATCAAAAGAAATTGAAATTTTGAGAAAACAAAGCAAGAGTAGTATATTTACTCGGAACTAATTTAGGACAACCAAATTAAGTAGAAAAACAAAGCAAGAGTGATACTAAATGATAAAAGAATGCTAGGACTCTAGGCAAGGAATTCTTTAGAATTTACTTCACACAAATTACTATTTTGGGGAGCTTGTATTTTGTGAGAAATTAATTATAGAATTCTTTTAATAATAATTAGTTTAACTATCTTTTATTTTGTATATTGTTCTAAAATTGCTTACCAACTTCTCTCGAATGAACAATTCAATCCAATTATGGTTAATACTTAAAAAGCATCAAAGGCGCAAATAGAAACATAAAGACAAAGACTACTAATAAAGAGTTCTACATATAATTAAATTTAATTATTCAAATCACTTGCCCCCCATAAATAAATAATTTAGTCACACATGAACGTAAAAACAACAGAACGCATAAGTTTTTGTCTTAAAATCAAAATTCAAGAGTAACAAAATTGGGGGAAAAAAAGAAGTTTTATAATTTGTATATCGTGAATCTTGTTGTTAGGCGGGCCCTTTAGTCCCTCGAGCTCCCCATTTTAAACCACTTGTTAGAGAAAAAAGAGAAAAAAATTTATATTAGGCACTGCTTGTGAATAGAGGCTAAAAGATGCAAAGGTCTTAATAGGTATACTATGGGTATTTCTCAATGTCCAAATACACGATTCCACAATATCCATTTCGTTCAAGTTATGGATGTTCATAAATGGTTCAAAGCATTAAATTTTTCATAAAAATTTGTTTTATGTAACAAGAGAAATATATGCTTTAGCTAAAAAGATTAATGATTAACTGTAACAGAATTGACAAGACAGTGAAGTCGGGAAAACGTTGCTTTCTCCAGATGGGTAGATATGGATTAGGAAGTAATCCTTGTACGAATATGTGTCCTTTCAAAGACCCTAGGTAATGTCACTGCTTTTTTTGTTTTTTTATGAAAGGGAACTGTTCATGGATTTGAATTGGTGAATTTGTCCTGTGTTTGATACCTCGACTCTTGGAACACTGTCCCCAACACTTAGGAGCATACACCACTCGATACCTTGAATAAGTTTAGCGCAACCACAGTTGTGCCAGGCTGTCTTTCAAAATTTCAGCTTCCGTCTGTTAATTTTTCATGCCGACCTCATTTCCAGCAGCACTTACACGCCTTTGCAACGCGCTCAAAGACCAATTAAGCCTCTAAATTTTACAAAACACCGACAACTTAATAAAATTAAACAGTTTGTTTTCACAAAACGATTTTTATTAAATCACCCAATTAATCCTCAAAGTCGTTGAATTGCACAAGAACTGGCATCAATTTAGGATCACTTAAGGCATAAATAACTCCTTTCTGGGAAGTTATACACCCCTTTTCCCTGCCCTCAATTTTTATTTATTTTATTGTACTTTCTCAATTTTAATATATTATATTTTCCTTTTATTCTTCTCTCCTTATTTTTTATTTTTATTTTCAAAAATTTCTTTTTATCTGTATTATTCTATTCACGACACTATGTTTATTTTATTATTGTTATTATTTATATATGATATCTGTTGAACGTGTCTTTTATCATTAGTACTATAAATAAAGACTAAAAACCTGATTTGATTGCAACACGTTGAATGGATATAATGTTCTTCTTTCAATATTTTATTTTTACTTTCTTTGCTTTTTACATATAATTGTATTCTTTTTTCTCTTATGTTTCTTATGCCTTTTAAGCCGCTCTTTTTATTTATTTTTTATTTTTTGAATCCTCTCGCATATTTTAAATTTTAATCTAAATTTATTTTTTTAACATCTCTACGATGAATAAAATCTTTAATATGTATATATATATATATATATATATAATATTTGGTACACAAATTAAGTTTCTATCTTTACTAGTATATATGTCTATATGCATGTGCATTCCATACTTACATACAAGGCTTTCCTCGATACACACCCGCACGTATAAGGTTAAGCACTCGCTTTTTGTTACAAGTTTATATATTTTTTAAACCGTTCTTACTTAAAAATATTTTGTCACTCTCATCCCCAAAATATTCATTCATTCTATTATCTTCAACATGTTTTAATTTATTATTTTTCTCTATCTCCTCTCTCAATTTCAAATTACTTTATTTTTTTTTCGATTTTCTTTGTTTTTATCTTTATTTTTTATACATTATACAAAAATTATATAAAAATATTTTATAATATATTTATATAACTATACACACATCAATTGCACCTATTATTATTATTATTAATTTTTTCTTAAGAGACTATAGCGTTTGCCTTAGTTGACAATGCGAAACAAACATAATATTTTTGTTTAATAATATACACTTTGATGCGGTTCAAAAGATTTGACATAAAATCTTCATTTTTTTTTTCATGCACATGCACTTAAAAGAAAGTCGTAGGCACCTTATTAAAATTTCTCACTTCCAAATATATTATTCAATAAAATTTAAATTTAAATTTAATTTTTTTCTTTTATATATATATTTAGTTAATTATTCTTTAATCATTACACATATACTCAATATTTATATTTATTCATATTCTAAAAATTAATTATTATTCGTGTATACTATCACATCATTTAATTATTCGTATATACTTTATTTATATATTCAAATAAATTAAAATTTTCATCCTATCAAAATTTTACAATAAAAAATATTGTTCATCTCAGTGGAACTTGCACTAAACATAATTTGCAACAAAAAAACCCTTCTACCAAACATGGCCAAGATTTATGGGGTATTGATTGCTATTATTTTTTTGTGAATGAATGGCAGCTCCCATCATTCCTCATGTTGTTCCACCAAGCCTTCTTAATGGGTTTTGTAACTCTGCAACTTCCCACGTCCCACCATTAAAGCAATTTTCAAACTCCCTCGTTAGTGCCTTCTAATCATAATTAGACTCATTTTTAATCATATAAATTACTATATTATTTTCATTGAATGAAATACAAAATTATACAAAAAAAAAAATGATATTCGCTTCTTTATTTTCTCATGTATGCATGCACGATTAATTTATACTTTTTTGTAATCAAAATTTTTTTTTTACAATTATCTTTTTCTAAGTTTATATATGTTAGATAAGTAAAATTCCTCCAATCGTTGTTCTGATGCATAAATGCCCTGTATATTTGTCTAAGATAATGTTGGCTTTTTTGGGTTTGGAATTCAATATTAGAAAAATTAAATACATTTTGAGTTACAAAATACAAACTGCAATCTGTCAGGAGCCTATAATGTGCAATGCATCGATAATTACATATATCATAATAACGATTATTAGAAAATGGGAATACTTAATGAAATTAATTTTGAATTATTACCCATACATAAAAAAAGCATGATAAATATGAAAACAGAATATAATTATAAAATAACTCGAATAAATTCAAATTTTACCATATCAAACAAGTGAATCACGCTCGACAACAATTTTTTGGACGAATATTTCATATTTAACTAAAAAAAAGTCGGTCGATGATAAAGTTCAAAATTTAAAAAGAGTTTAAGAACAATTGATACCGCTTTCTTTTAAGTTAGAGAGCAAAAAATAATAAAATAATAAAATAAAATAATAATAATAATAATAAAAGTATTTAAAATATTTAACAAAAGGTTAAATGTCGTTATATATTGCATCTACTGAATTATTCTTAAAAAGTTTACGAAAGTTCTCCTTTTTCTGTTACAAATCTACAGCTAAAAATTTACCCAATTCCATTCCAAAGTCTCCCACAAGCCACAAGACCCAACTGACAAAAGAAGTTTGGTCAGCTTAATCTGTTCCTTGATTTATTAAATTTTTTACCTACGAAGATTACGATAAAATGACCAAGTTTGTTAAGCTCTTTTATAGATAACTGAAAATATCGTTTTATTTCTTTATTTCAGATTGGATTATTTTGAATTTCTTATGTTCCAAGTAAAGCTACAATTAAAAAAATATCATGATCACACTACAAATTATCATTTTTTTTGCTAAATCATATTAGATTATCTAACTTAAAATATATATTGTCTATATTATACAAAAGGCTAAAGATAATTTTCTATTACAAATTGTATAATAAGTAAACATAATCTTATTTTTATGTTTCCCTTCCACTCCCTTCCTGATTTCCAATTATTTCATTTTCTTGTTAATTTTAATTTAATTTATTTTTATTATTTTGAATTTCCCTTTTCTCTTTTATTTTACAAATTACATGGCATTTATATCCAAAAATTATTCTTAGTTTGTCTATAAAATTATAAATGCGCATCAAGTGTAACTTTTATCACTAGTCGTACTACAGAATAATTACTTAAAAAAGGCTTTTCTTATTGGTCAAAATAATTATTTGGGCCTTCGTGCCATTCAATTAAGTGGCCAAAGTGAAGGGATAATAATAATTTCTAAGGACTTCTTTCAGTGTTAATTCTTTTCTTGGAAATTACTATGACAACAATATGAACATATACTCACAATTTGTCAGGCTTGGAATTTAAAAGGAATATGGATAATAAAAGGAACTGCTCAACTGTTTGGCGAGCACTAAATATATGGTGTTGATAATCCAAAACAACACTCCAACCATCCAATTTTTTGCCTATAAATTGAGGTACAAATCAGGCTTGGTTGTTGGGATCCTTATCTTATTTCAGCCACCCACTATTTGCTTAAATAAATCCTTACAGTTAAGGGTTTTGAGCTTTCTGGTGTGAACATCACCCCCTTTATGTCAAATTTCAGATTATTTTTTGATTGATTGTCCAACCTTATTATTATTATTAGTGGCAGCAACGGCAATACTAGTATACATAGATTATGATTTTTCAAATATTTCAATAATATAAATTTCGTGCATGTAAATTGTACATGTGAAACAAAATGTAAATAGTGATTTAAAATAAAGAATTCGAATTGCCACTTTGTATAAAATTCTGAGCTTTATCTAAATTAAACTTATCAAAATTAAATCCACAATAGAGGGTAATTAGGAAAAAAGTATTATCTAACCAGAAAGTTATATAAATATATATATATATATATATGTATGTATGTATGATTGTATATGTATATGTATATGTATATAAATTTGAAGGGGGTTTGACCCTAATTCATTCAATTTTGACTAGATCCAGCATCCTCGCATTTTTGGAGATTTTTCTATTTTTAAAAATAATTTCATTAATTGAAGCTTTCTACTATTTTATTTTTCTTTTCTTTTAACTTATTATTTTTATTTGTTAATCTTTCGCATTTTCTCTTTTTTATAATTTTTTATCTTTTTTATTTTAAATATGCTTCATATTATCAATTTTAATATTATTTTGCTATTTAAAATAAAAAATTCTTACAATCTATCAACAAATTTGCTTGTCATTTTTACTATTAATATAATATTTGTTAACGTGAATGATTAATGTGTATTTACTATTTCCACCCTCCAGAAAGGGGAATGAACAGAAATTCTCGAGAGGACTAACAAACAAAGACGGCAACTTTCATACTATCGTTCCTTTAAGCACGCTATTCTTTCTATAACATAATATATAATATATACATATAAATTTAAAATTGTCACTCTTTTGTCTCTCACTTTATTCAATTATTCTACAATAATATTACACAATAAAAGTGGCATACTCTATATATATGTACAAATTAATTTATAAATTAATTAAAAAATTAATATATTTAAATAAATAAAATTCATTAAAATAAAAATATAAAAAAATATTTAAAAAAAGGTAAAAAGAATTAAAGAGAAAAAACGTGTAAGAAAAACAAATAAAATCAATAAGCTAAAAGAAAAGAGAAAAAAGTAGAAAAATAAAAATAATGACAGTTGTGTAATTTTATAACGTGCAATAAAAAAAGTCTTACTTTTATAATAATTAAGTAAACAAATTAATTAAGAGTATAAATAATATTTAAGTTAAGAAAAAAGATAAAATGAATTTGAAAAGAAATAAATTAAAAGTATAAATAACATTTAAGTTAAGAAAAAAGATAAAAAAAGAATTTGAAAAGAGAAAAATTTTGAAAGAAAATAAAGAAAAAGTAATAAGTAAAAAGAAAATAGAAAAATAAAAGGATAAAATGAGAGAAAAAAATTTATTTTGGTGATAGTTGAGTAATTTCATGACATACAATTAAAAAATTTTACTTTTATACTAATACAGGAGGGGAGAGATAGCATAAAAAAAGTAATAATATATCAGTAATTATACTTTAGTGTGTTTGATCTTTTATAATGTGTAACCTATACTAAACTATTAAAATTTTGGATTTTTTTTAATTGCATCGAGTTAACTATTAAGAGTTTAGTTTTGGTATAGTTAAGTTTACAAATGTATCCTTATTTAATTTAATGCTGAAAAAGTTGTCTTTTGTTATGACTATTTATTCTTTTTTTAGTTATAATATATTTGCCAGAAGTACAAAATAAAAATTTAAACAAACTAATCTATACAATAAATAAAATAAATGAAATAGTTATTTTTATTTTTATATTATATCAATTTAAATATATACAAAATAGTCCGTGTCAAAAGTCCTATTTCATGAATTCAAGGTAATGTTGTAAGATCACACACCCAAACTCTTAACAATGCGGTTTGTTTGACTAAAAAACATGAAGACAAACAAACTATTTGCTATTTTAAACTTTTGTGAATGTTAAAAAAATAATAAATTATTCCTTATCCTCAAAAAACGATTCCGAAGAAAGTTTGACTGTTTTGGGCCTTGGAGCAAAGGGAATGCAGAGAAAAATAGCTTGAGTAAAGGGCAAACAGACAAAAGCGACAGGGGCCAATGCAGCGCACCTTGGATGCTCTCCACTATAAAGAAACCAACCCCGAAACCACCGCTCCTCCGTCCTTCCCATCTCTTCTTTTACTGTCCACGCCCTTCACCTCATCCCATCCCAATTACTCTTCGCGCCACCGCAATTATGGACGTCCGCCGGAGGCCCACCAAGCCTTCCAGCACCGGGCGATCTCCTCCTTCCTCCGATGCCGCGGTGGTGCGCCAATCGTCCTCGCCTAAAGCCTCCGACGCCCTCCCGCTTCCTCTCTACCTAACCAACGGCATTTTCTTCGCCCTCTTTTTCTCCGTCGCCTACTTCCTCCTCCACCGTTGGCGGGACAAGATCCGTAACTCCACCCCACTCCACGTCCTCAGCCTCTCCGAACTGGGCGCCGTCCTCTGCCTCATCGCCTCCTTCATCTACCTGCTCGGCTTCTTCGGCATCGATTTCGTCCAGTCTTTCATTTCTAAATCCGAAACCGAGGACGAACCCCAGGGGTTATTTCTCCGGGAAGAAGGGGACATTGGTTGCTCTTTGCCGCCGCCGTCTCCGGTTGTTTCCAAGCCGAAGCCTGCCGTGGAGCTTCCGAAGGACGACGAGGAACTCGTGAAACGTGTGGTTTCTGGGGAAATCCCGTCGTATTCTCTTGAATCGAGGCTCGAGGACTGCTATAGGGCAGCGAAAATACGTCGTGAGGCGGTGCAGCGGTTGACAGGAAGGTCTGTGGAGGGATTGCCCCTGGAAGGATTTGATTATGACTCGATTTTGGGGCAATGCTGTGAGATGCCGGTGGGATATGTGCAGATTCCGGTGGGGATGGCGGGGCCGTTGTTGCTGAATGGATGTGAATACGCGGTACCTATGGCGACGACGGAAGGATGCTTGGTGGCGAGCACGAACAGGGGTTGCAAGGCGATCTACGCGTCTGGGGGTGCTACTTGTGTGCTTCTTCGAGATGGGATGACCAGAGCTCCGGTGGTGAGGTTTTCGTCGGCGAAGAGGGCCGCGGATTTGAAGTTCTTCTTGGAGGATCCTCTGAATTTCAGCACGCTGTCTTTATTTTTCAACAAGTAAGCAACTTTCTTATTTTTGATATGCTTTGTCTTCTTTTTTGAATAATCTGAAAATTGACTGAAGCAGGAGGTCAATTTCCTATCAATGCATGTCATCATTGTCGTTGTTTTTTTTTCGGATAGGATTTCAGCTGTCCTGATGTTTATCGGTTTTTGATGTTGAAATCTCCACAGGGATTGTGACTTATTATTTCCATTCAAAAAGTGGATCTAATGTTGAAAATGAAATCCCCTTGTCCCCTTTTGATAATATTTTTGCGTTAATTGGTAGCATATTTCTGGATAGTCATTAAGTTTTAAAAGGAAGTGTAAATGTTATAGGTCTTATCTAAATTTGCTTAGTTAATAGCCGCCATTAAATTCTGAATCATGTCTATTCATTTGCGTTGATTAAAAATTGTGCTGTAGATCAGATTTTGAGGCTCTTATAGTCATGATAACGTATTTGTATTTTCTGCTTTTCACAGGTCAAGTAGATTTGCAAGACTGCAAGGTATTCAATGTGCCATTGCTGGGAAAAATCTATACATTAGATTTAGCTGCAGCACGGGCGATGCCATGGGGATGAACATGGTTTCTAAAGGTGTTCAGAATGTTTTAGACTTCCTTCAGAATGATTTTCCTGACATGGATGTTATAGGCATCTCTGGTGAGTTGTGTTCATGTATAATTACTTTTAAGATTTTGGGAATATTTACTTTTGAATTCGCAGTACATATCTACCCTGCTTCCAGTGTCTCTTGGATATGGAATTTTCCAATCATTATATATTCCTATCACTTTGACCATGCAGCCACCTATCCGCATCTGATGAGCACTAGCCTTTTTGCATAGAATTTAAAAGGTTTTTGTTTCCATACTTTTTAGTTGGTTCGGCCAATTGTAGTTGTTGCGGTAGTCTGTATTTTTGAATTTTTTTTTCATGATGTATAACTCTGATGCAATCAATATTGTCTTGTTTTGGTTTGTTTCTTTTGATTGCTCAGGCAGTGCATTTTTAATGCTGATGCCAGGTTTAAAAGTTCCCATCTCCGGGGACCATATGTTACTTTGGCAGTCTATGTCATAATTAGTTTTGACATCAATTTTTTCATTATATGCTTATTTTAGTTTGTTTTGTTCGGTGCAGGAAATTACTGTTCTGATAAGAAACCTGCTGCAATCAACTGGATTGAAGGGCGGGGAAAATCAGTTGTCTGTGAGGCTGTAATCTCTGGCGATGTGGTGTCAAAGGTATTGAAAACCACTGTCCCTGCTCTTGTTGAGCTTAACATGCTTAAAAACCTCGCTGGTTCTGCTGTTGCTGGTGCTCTTGGTGGGTTCAATGCACATGCTGCAAATATTGTCTCTGCAATTTTTATAGCCACAGGGCAGGATCCAGCCCAAAATATTGAAAGCTCTCACTGCATTACTATGATGGAGGCTGTTAATGATGGGAAGGATCTTCATATTTCTGTAACCATGCCATCAATTGAGGTATTTATCACCCCTTTTTATCTGCATATTTTGCAGATTTTTAAGAAACCAAGGCCATGTAGTTAAATAGCAACATAGAATTTGAATGCAACCACATCTAGTTCATTTTGTTCTAAGGCTATATTTTGTCCTGCAATGGGAATTCTTTTTCCCCCTGCAATTCAGCAAATTTATTTCTTCCATTGTTACAGTGAAAAAGGATCATCTCTTTATTCATATGGTATATATTCTGTATCTCATGTGAGGCCCCTTCTCTTGTGCTAGGTTGGTACTGTTGGAGGCGGGACTCAATTGGTATCACAATCTGCTTGCCTCAATCTTCTTGGTGTGAAGGGTGCAAGCAAAGAGTCCCCAGGATCTAATTCTCGACTCCTGGCCACTATAGTTGCTGGTTCAGTCTTGGCAGGAGAGCTCTCTCTAATGTCTGCCATCTCAGCTGGCCAGCTTGTGAAAAGTCACATGAAATACAACCGATCAAACAGGGATGTCACCAAAATTGGCTCATAGGATCATAGAGCTCCCAGCTACTCCATGAAACAGAAGCAGAAATGCATCCTAAAGGGCTGGGAGGAAGATCAGATCCGTGAGGGTCTAGTAGATGAGCTAAGTATTAATTGAGTGAGGTTGGTTCATGCGATGGCTGAAATGAAAGGTTGTGCATGTGAAGCTTTGAAGAATGGGGCTACCATTCCTGATTTACATGTGTTCCCTATTTTATACTGGAGCAGCCTCACTCTCCCGTGAATGATCTGGAGTTTTACTCAAGTGTTTGTATTGGTTCTTTTGCTTTCTCCTCCTCTCCCTTCGTTTTCCCTTTTTAGTGCATTAAGTATTTTTCTGCTAGCGGTGATTTTTATTGTTTGTCGTGTGTGGGGGTTTGGCTTACCTCGCAAGTTTCAAGTGTCTGTAATGCATCGTCTCCTGTTTCTTGTACAGGTTAATAATAAAAACTTTCAAAATACGTGACTGTGGACGTATTAAATCATAGCTTTAGTGTCATTGTAATTTTGTGCTGGCTCGTATGTTTTTTGAGTTCCACCTGTTTATTTTGTTGAACTTGTTCGTCCATATAATTTCGTATGGTTGTGATGCATGAAAATCCATTAATGGGGCTGTTGGACAACCTTCATAATTAAACCAAAATTTGCAAGATCAATCCCCAAATATTGTCCAGTCTTTTTTAACGACACTATGATTTTGGCAAATTGATCCCCATGCAAACCTCTCCCGGTATATGTAATAAACGACTTACAGGAGGGCATTCGGGCTTAGATTGTGGTAAAATTTTGGAGATGACTTCTGCAAGTTGAAGTTAAAGTTCACAAATAAACAAAATCTCAGCCACGCTTAAGCATCTGGCATTAGTATAACAATATAATAAACGTCTTATGTATTCGTCACATCGAGCTTATTTTGTCAAGCAAGTTGAAACTTAGAAGATAACATAAGTTGTTAAGATCAAAGTTGGCAAAATGAGCCGGGTCTTACAATACTAATAAAGAAGTTGTTCCGCCAAGTAATGCCATATTACACAAACAATATAAAATTACGACTCTGCACGCAGATCTGTGCCTCTCTTAACTTTGTCATCATCTCAAAAATTGATGATGCTTACGAGGCCCCAGCTCATGTGGAGTTGGCAATATGTCTCAACCACAAAAAATACTATACAATCACCTATAGCGGAATCTGATTCCATATTCCACTCTTTAAATCAATGCGACGATTAGGCCATTTAATTAATTAAGAATCCATATCAAATTCGAACAAGTAGACAGATGGGATCGTGGCTTTGACAATGATACGCGTATTTAAGTTTGTGTGGGCACCTCTCTGCTGGAATCCCTAATTGTTTATGGAATGAGGGTACAGCGGACGGGAAGTCCTGTTAATGCTTGTGAGCCCTCCCTCTCAAGTTTCAATACCGTCACACATGTGATCACTTCCGGACCACGGCAGCTGTCCAACACTTTTTCTTTGTCTTAATGTCCTCGCACTTGAACCACAGGTATTTTGAAGTTCCAGTCAACACGTTAAATCCCATTTTTCTTTCAAGAAAAAACTTGTTCGATATAAACGAGAAAACAGCGCTTGCAACGCCACCAATTTCAGAACACAACCTGACATGTCGTTTCGAACTCCAACAAGAGTCGACAGACGACGTTTGTACTTCGTTACCAGCAGTAGGCTCCTCATGCAACTCCGTGCTATCGATGCTGGGCGACCCGACGCTCTTCGCATGTGGTCTCTTTACCACCTAATTCATTACACGACTTATTTTTCTTAATTACGACAACTTCCAAGATTTTCCTTTCCTCATGGGCTACTATCCAACCCAACAAAACTCCCTTGTTCTTTACCATTCTCAAGGCCCAAGATTTCCGTCGTCTAGTTGGGCCCTCGAAATCTTTTTTCAGCCAGCATTGAGACACGTTACCTCTTTTTAGGTACAACAAAATATTTCTACACGGTACCAGAACATGATGTACATCTTTAAACCAATCATGTCACGCCACGTTGAGAGTCCATGGCAGCTCCACGTGAATTTGTCCCACCGGATTTCACCTCCTTTCGAAGCGATGCAGCGAGACTTTTCCAGTCTCCTTCTCTCTCAAACGGTGAATTAGGCAGCAAGAGATTCACAATTCATCAGATAAAAAAAAAAAAAAACAGGTGTTACGTTCGAAATTCCGTGCTGAGATCCTCTTATATGGCGAGTGGCTGGAGGAGAGTGTTCGGGAATGTGAGGTCATTTGTTGGGAATTCGTTGGGCGGTCTGAGGGGCGGCAGCAGCCTAGCGTCGTGGGTAGTTGCCGGAACCCTGGCGTATTACCTCTGGGTGCGACCTTCGCAGCAGCTCAAAAGAGAGCAAGAAGTAATCACAAATTCAAAATTTTAAATTATTCGTGTTTGCTTAATTGAGTTTTGGGCATTTGATTTCATTTTTAAAAATTTTCCTTTTGGGTCAGGAAAGGGCAGCGTTGGCAGCTTCTGACCCATATAGATATGTTGAAAAGCGAAAACCGCTTCCGGATCCTCAGGTTACTGTTTGACGGATTTTATTTTTTGTGCGGAAGTATTGACTTGGTGCAATTGGGGAAATCATGCTTGTTCTGAATTTAATAATTATTGCAGGAAACTGGATTGGTTTACGGGAATAAAACCGGAGCAAAAAAGTCTGACTAAATTGTTTTGAAGGAGCTTATCAGTGAGTTTTTTAGGTTGAAAAGTTAGCTGAAATTTTGGTGTCCTGAGTTTACCGCGTTTCATATCAGTACATGTTTGTATGCCTATGGAAAGTATCTCAGTCAGAGTTTGAATAAATGATCAAAGAACATTGTTTAAGTTATGTATTCTTTCTCTCTTACTCTGTCTGTTTTTTTTATCAGCAGAATTTGTCCTAGAATATGAAGATTATTTACCTCATCACTACTGCTTTAAATAATCTTGTAGTGATGTTAATAAGTTGTTGATGGTGAGTCTTGAAAACTTGGAATGGTAGATGTATGTCGACTATTTTTGCATAATGAAATAGGATTCTGTGCTAGTCATAGGATCCCTGGTAGTTCACAATTTTTTTATCCAGAATTTGAGCAAGAAAATTGAATTGGCTTGAACTGGCATGCCTGAAAAGTTGCGGGTGCGTTGAACCTGCTGCAAAATGTCAAGCTTCATAATGGATTTTGCTGATTTCCTAATCATTATGCATCATTTTTTTTTGAGAGATAGAGAGAGAGAGAGAGACCAGTTGATTGAAGAAGCTGGTGAGAAACACAAAAAAAAAAATTACATTTTGCAAAAATAAAAATAATCGATCTCAAATGGACTTTCCTTCTATTTTAGCGGTTCTTGTCTAAAACTTAATCAAGTAAGGTTCTTTATTCGCAATTTTGGCTGTTATGCAAATTATTTTTTTGTACAAACAAATGCAGTTTGATCTTCATATTTTCACTTCCTTTAACTGACCATTTTCAGAAACAAGGCATTGTATATTATATTGGCATTTGAGATTGGAAAGTAATGGCTGGATATGCTGATTACTTTCAGTTCAATTTGTGTCATATTCATTCTGCACTCAGCTGTCCAGAAACTGTCGGTTTCAAATATTCTTGGAAACTCTGTTGTTTAGATCCATTTGACGTTAATTATGTGCACCAGCTGATTAAAGAATGATATATTAGCTTTGATGAGTTTTAAACACGAATAATTATGATAACTTGCTGTAAAAACTGATGAATGCCAAGCTCCTCTTGGAAATTTTGAATTTTACTACAGTTATTATTCTAAAAAGTACAAACCTTCCTCAACCAGTGTTTTGTGCCTTTGTTGTTGCTGATTTCTTCATGATGCTGTGGAGGCTTGGTGAACTCCGAAGATAATTGCATAAATAAGCTCAGAATAAAAAATTGATTCGCATTCACAACTCCGAAACAATAAAAGAGTTGAACCATGTTTAAAGTCCCAAAACACATGCAAACACGAATTTGGTACGCAGAATATGTGGATTTACATGTAGAAATGAGAAAATAATTATGAAAATTTGTATAAATATAACATAAGAGTCAGGATTGGTATCCTAAACAAATTCTACCATAAAACAACGTTGAAACCTATCAAAACTACTTTAAAACAAACCCGTCAAAATTAAGTAGTAGAGCCCTATCTAATAGAAGAATCCTATCTATACTGGTAAATACTATTTCTAACATGAGATAGAATCCTACTGGTGGTTCGTATTTGAGAAGCCACTGTAAATAATGAGAATGAATAAGCACTTTATTTCAATGCACATGCACCCATTTTGCGCGCCGTTTGTGAGATTTGAACCTAATGGATCATGTGAGATACCAGTCACAAACTAGTGAGGCATCCCTTGAGTAGTGGAATTAATTAACACTCTGTTATGAACACATCCTTCAGTGAAAAATGAGGGGTATATATAGCTGCATTATATTATGTTTCATTATGTTACTATTTGCATCAAATCCAATTATATGTTGGGCTGAGGAGACTGACTTGATTTATTTGCATCAAGCGTAGAGGTGTATTTGGAACTTTATTTTGATCTTATTGTGCAATCTTCTTTTTGGTTTTTGGTTACATATGTAAGATTTTATTTTAGCGTATTATAGATCTACTAAAACTTGAGATAGGCTACAGTGGATATAAAATGCTTATGAGACATTGACGTATGGAATGGATGATATATAGCAGCTTGGGCAAGTCCAAACAAGATTATATGAATTTCAGTATTTTAAAAATTAACCTAGATTGGGTGGTTGAGTTGGTCGAATTGTTGACCAATTAGTAAAACAATTGAGGTAAAACTTGAAAACGAACACTATAACAAAACCATTTTATTTTAAAAGAACCGTTTAAAAATGTGATTGATGAGCTAAATTGGGTAATTGCCCAGTCCATGAAAATTGAATGGCTCAAATTCATTAATAAATAGATCTTTAATTTAAGTCCTAATCTTTTTTCCTTCCCTCCAGTTCAATTCTTGGCTTCTTCTCTGTGGTCTGTTTCTAACATGTTCTCCTTCCCACCTAGAATTTCATGAGTCAAAAGAGTTACTATTCAAAATTTTCAATGCTCTTCAACTTTACACATATTTAATGCATATGGACTTATTAAAATTTTACTATATTTTTGAAATATTTTAATAAGATATTATTTTGTTGTATCTTTTTGTGTTTATATCTGTTGGATAAGTTTTTATTATTTTTAATGTTTATGATTTTTTATTGTATTGGTAATAGTAGGAGAAAAATGTTGAAAATTAAATTCTTGTATTTTTTAATATGTATTATTTTTGTATTTTTAACTTATTAATTAATATTTATAATATAAATATGATGCTACTAGTTTCACTGTAGTTGAACTAAACGGTGAACTGGTGACTCCTAAACCAGTAGCTTTTTGGGTTTGATGACCACTATCGGATTTATGTTGTACTCTTTGCATGTCTCGAGTAGAAATCACTTCAGGTATGGCAAAAAAGGCATAAAATGAACTAATTGGGTCGAGTTGTGTATCTACGCTGTACTCTTGTATAACCCAGCTAGAAATGACTTTGACCATTCCAAAATGGTATGAAACAAACTGGTTAGCTGAAAAGTAAACTTCCAAAGATGGGGAGTCAGTTTCCACAATTGGGATCTGACTCAAGTGCCTTATGTTTGAGGTGTTCATACTTTCATAGGTGATTTTATTCTAGCTGGTATATTTATCTCCCCATATACCCAACCTATTTTCATCTTATTTGTTCACTGTTTGTAACATTCTCCTATCTCAAAACGACTATTAATGTTGCATTTTCCTATTCACCAAGATTATAGTTGTAGAAATACTAGAAAATGAGGAACATTAGCTTTTGATGGATGGCCTTCATTCATTTGAATGTTAACATGCCTGCGTGTGTATTTTGTCCGACTGAAATGCAAGAAGACATTGCAGAAAGTTTAAGGTAGCCCGCCAAAGTTGAAGGGCCTTTTCTCGGAGAGTGGATATGCTATTTTGATTCTTTGTCCAACCAGTAAAATGTGCCAACCTACAAAAATGCACTCGGTGGAGGCAGGATCGTTTGACTTATTGCCCTCTTTCGATAAAACAACCACGTGCACTTTTGCACCGCATTCATTGCCCTTCATAAGGTGGAAGATTAGCTTTTCGACATTAGGTGTGGTTGTTACCTTTTTCATTGCTTTCAAGCTTAATGATTAGGTCGGGATAGTGTTGAAAGTTGTTGTTTCTTGGTTTTTAGCATGCACAATTTCCAGGCTCACTGCTAAAAAGGTGCATGCATGCTTGTTGAATGAAGAATTCAAAGCAGAAAATTGCGTGCTATGCCGACTTACCTTTGCTGGGAATGGGTAAAGGGGTTTGGCCGTATATTCTGAACTTGTGAAGAAATTGATTTTGTCAGTTGACTATTTCGGGGCAACTTGGGTGGCTTATAATGACTCCTGTAGGCAAGGTATTATGTATTCTTCCGAAATATGATCATTTTTTTATTATTATTAAATTTTAATGGGATCATTATCTTCTCAATCCCAAACAGTTTTACGTAGAAATTTAATTTCTATGTCGAAGCCTTTTAAAATTGAAAATTGGGGACCAATCATTTATCCAAATATATGAATAAATAACTCTCGAAAGTTTGTGTTTCACAGGTTACGTTAGAAATAAAGCAATTAATGAACGCATTTTATGTATTTTGTCTAATACTTGTTGAAT
Source organism: Avicennia marina (assembly GCA_019155195.1). NCBI lineage: Eukaryota > Viridiplantae > Streptophyta > Magnoliopsida > Lamiales > Acanthaceae > Avicennia > Avicennia marina. The sequence continues at coordinate 17,148,976 of CM032755.1, forward strand.
TATACTTCATGATAAGAAAAATATAATATTCAGTGTTAAATTTGAAAATTATGCCAAATTATTATAAGGATTAGTTCGATACCATGCAAATAAAAAAATTAACGCAAGCAAGATATTTATATTTATCTAATTAAAAAAAAAAAAACAAAACACAATATCCTAATGCCAAAATAAGTCAATATTATTATTTTTGAATGATGTTTTTATATTAATATATGATTACACATTCGTACATTACTCGTTTCTTTTTTTTAATCAAATTCTTTTCCATAATTTAGAACAAATATTTGAAATAAAGGGCAAAGTTTAATTCCCATTCACTAAGATTATATAATAATGATTTTTACTTCAAAAAGATTATATTTAGCAAGTAGAGTTTTAATAATAGAAAACTATATTTATTAGTCTTAAAATATTTAAATGTAGGACTAGAATCGAGTTGAGTCGAACTCAAGTAGTAATCTATTCGAACTTAACTCGGGTTAATTTTTTACGAGCTCGAATAAAATTTTGCAACTCAAGTTCGAACTCGCTAGACTTGAAGCTTGAGTTTGAGTTGAGTGTATTGCAGAGTGTATATTTTATTTAACCAAAAAAAAAAAAATAGAGAGAGAATCAAGTTCGAACTATTCGATCGAGTTTGAGTATTCTCATGAAATACTCGAATTCGACTTGATAATTATATGGAGTCGAGTTTTGATCGAGTTACTTGATCGAATCGAGTCGAGCAACTCAATTGACTAACACCCCTATGTATGTCTGCAATTGTCTAATGTTGGAACTTGAAAATGAAGTAATTATATGATTGTGTGATGCTTCCACTTTGGTAGCGCTGGACAGAAATTAAGCGGTATAAAATTAGCTTAGTTATGTAAAGAAACAAAAACTTGTCATTATTCATCGTTAGAAGTTCCTGAGAGAGTGCCAAACGTAAACAATTTGTCCAGTCAACAGCTTGATGTTGCAGTTCCACAATTGCCTTATCCAGCAGCAGGGATGTCTTTCCTTTTTTGATGTTGATCCAGTTCTATCTTTTAACTCGATGAAATCAAAGTCATCCGTTTTTGGGGTGTTTCCATTCCTTTTTGACTCTAATAATTATATGACATAATCAAAGTCCACACATTTTCATACTTTACAAGATTTTTAAAATTTCATAATATGAAAATATATGAATTCCACTCTTTTTAATTTTCGTCAAAATCCTTTAATAATATTTTTTACTTTTAATTTGTGCTACATAAGTGTCGAGTTATACAAAATACTAAAAATTTCTCGTCAACTTTGTTGCCCATTTTAGGTGATAAAGTCTCTTACCAAACACTTGAAATATATACGTGATGCTCTCACCAAGAGTATTGATCGTGTGCTCTCACTTCTCATCTTTCTTTTCTTGTGGCCTTTGAAGTTCTTGATCCTTTTACATCTTATATAGATTTTCGGTAACCTTTTATAAAGGCATTTACTCTTGTATTACATACCCCTTCACGAACTACCTATCCTTTCATTATCTTAGTATAGGTTTTCGCTCCTTTGCCCTTTTCTATTTTCCTTTGTAGCTATTTACCAACCTTGTAATGAGACACCGCAACGCCTTGCTTGGAAGGCAACTATGAATGAATGGATAATAGGTCTTATCTCTTGCATAATTGGGAGCTAGTGCCTACCTCGGATAATGTTGAAATTGTTGGCTGGCCTTAGGTATTTAGTATAAAATATCGAGCTTATTGAGTAATTGAATGGTACAAAGCACGCCAATTTGCAAAAAAACTACTGGGTTGATCATTCAAGACCTTTACTCCAGTTGTTCTTCTTGGTTGTTAATCAAGACTAGTCTTGTACTAGTTAGATATGAAAAAAGCATTCCTCTATGGTAATTTACATAAGCCCGTGTTATGATGCTACCTTTGAAGTACGTTGCTTACAAGGTATAGGAACATATGATATACGGACTTCGAAAGGTGACATATGGTTTAAAACAAAGCTTTAGAGCCTAGTTTAGTAAGTTTAGTTGTTTAATAAGAGACATTAGTTTTCAACAATGCAAATCTATAATTGAAGGCAGTTATGAGTTGTAAAATTGCCTCGTCATTCACCCCCTCTTTAAAAAATAGGTTGTGAATGTGTTTACCAAGTACATGAAATAATATATTTTAAGGGTTAGTGTAATAAGTGAGGCATGATTGTTATATGTACTCCACTTCAAAGAGCGTGTTAATATATATTCATTGTAACATTCTTTATAAAATGATACTTGTCATTATTTTATGGGGTTTATTTTGATAGGTAAGTTTTGATTATTTTGGCATGTACTAGCCCATATAGTCATTTTCTCCCATTATATGTATGGGAATGTAATCGTTTCATCACATCTACTAGAAAACTACTTATTTCAACAAAAATATATTTGACCTTTTATTTTGAATTTTTCATTTTTGGAGCATAAAAAGTTTGACATTTATGTCTCGAAGATGTTAAATTAAACAAAACAAAATTCAGTGTAGTTGAAAAATGAATTTTGGACTCCTCAAGATTAGCAAGAAAAAATGTAGCCAATGTTTTGGATGGACCTTGGATAGATTACTGTACAATGGACACTAATAGCGTACAAGTCTACAATAGGGCATACCGCTCCTAATCATTCCAATCTAATTGTTTGAATCTGGTGAGAAGGTTGTAAGAACCGGTCATTACGATCAACTTGTGTTTGTGTCCACATTGCCTCATGTAAATGGTGCCACACCATGCTCACATACCATAATCTCATATTGTGATTGTGTAAATTCATGGCATATTTGTGGGTTGATTATACACACTAAATACTACAATAACAACAACCATGATGAAAAGAAGAATTCCTACAGCATACCATATAAAGACCTCAGATTCAAATGAAAATATTAGAGGTTAACTGAGGAGAGAGAGAGAGAGAGAGAGAGAGAGAGAGAGAGAGGTAATGGAGGAGGTCATTGTTCCCGTGAACCAATTATCGCTATCAAAATTGATGGATCAGGACCACTTACTATCTCGGGGTACATCCATTGAGTGGAGCCAAAATCGCTATAGCCAAGTGGAATGGTGGGATGCAATAAGCTCATTCTACCCACAACTTGTGTTGGTGAAATAATATATGAGCTGGATTGCTCACTAGTTGGTATCTTGAACCTTCCATTTTAGACATGGTTTTGGGCCCATCATCCTTCCTGTCTGCTTCCCTTGTTCAACTGTATTAACGCCACTCTCCTCATTTTTGTTCGATGGGAAATCCATGTGCTTTGAAAACGTTGTGCTCCCATGGCATCGATCTGCCTATGGGCCATCAAAAGATGATTGTGCCCCACCAAAACCATCTTGATTGCTCTTCAGCTCGCGGCGTGCCTGCCTATAGAAATTTTAGCCATGATACAGTGGCTGTTTAGGTGAGGTTATAAATTTTTTAAAAGTATTTTATAAAATATTTAAGAGTTTAAAAGTTCATTAAAAATCTTTGATAATTTTTTGAATAAAATGGTTTACAAGTTTAAACAATAAGATATTTAAAATTTATAAGTTTTTAAAAATTAAGCTAGCTTTTGACATATTATTTTCAAATAACTTATAAGTTGCATTATTTTAGGTATTAAAAATGACATAGTTATCTTTAATTACATTGTATTAATAATATTTAGTTTTCTTTTATTATTATTACACCAAAAAATATATAATCCATTATAATTCTAAATTTTAACAAAATCATTAAATTAATCTTATTATTTTTATTGAAACACTTTATTGAATTGTTTTTAAAGTAAAATATATAAACTTCAAAGTTTAAAAACATTTTATAAACCACATGGTTTTATAAACCATTACAAATAATCTTAGCTAAACTAACCGAATATCCATAGATTTCCTATTTCCTATTTTCATGTCAAGAAATGCAATGTTGGATTATGTACATAAATGTAATTAACAAGAGACTGGTGGTGGAAATTTGAGTCGAGACTTGGCCCGGTGAAGTACTCCGAATAAAGACGTAGATAATTTATTATTATTTATTTATTTTAGGGTCTAGTAAATAAAGAGGCAGATACGATGAAAATCATGTGCACAACCTAGTACAAGAAATATCTATTTAAGCTCGTGTATCTGTTGCCATTCTTGAGACAAACACGACACCTCCAATCCCATGTTGGAAAATTTTTATGCCACGGGCTTCATCAAATATTGTTTACATATTTTAATTGATTGCCAACTTTTAACCCACCACAATGCCATAATATAAAATAAATTCGCATTCATCAACTTGTATATTGTTGAATCGAACACTTTCAAGTGGCAGAGCTTAATTCAAATTTATTTGTTCACCAGTTGTGCATGAATCAAGAATTAACCACGTGTATCAACCCTTGTCGTGATTCATGAACCATCAACAAGCATAATAGCTTTGCCTTTGAAGAGCTCAAACATAATTTACCCAATGTTTGGCCCAATTATTTTGATGATTAAGATATAATTTATACAAAAACAAAAGAAATCTTGATTAAGATAATGCTTTGTATAGATGTGCGTGTGGGCATAGCAAATCGGTATGTGTATGTATATATGTCTCTCTGTGTGTTTGTGTGAGTGTAATTTAAATTTTTTATTTAGGAATTAATATTTATACCTGTGATTGATTGTGAAGAATACAAGAATACATGTCTAATATTTTAAGAACAATTAATTTTCATGTATGCCAATAAAAACGTACCGAAATCACCCTTTTCCCTAAAACAAAATATTATAAAAAATGAAGTTTGGCTAAACTTTTTTTGAATAGGATATTAGATCAAGTAATTTATAAGTTATTTTTAAAATTTATAAACTTATACATCTTATTTTTAAAACAAATTTCATAAGGTATTTGGATAAAATATTTTATAAAATTTTATTGAAATTTATAATTATAATTAATTATAATTTTTTGTGTAATAATGATAAAATAAATTAAATATTGTTAATATAATAAAATAAAAGATATTTATATTATTTTTAATATATATATATATATAATAAAATAACTTATAATATATTTAAAAATAAGATAAAAAATGACTACTTATTTTATAAGTTTTAAATATCTTACTTTAAAAATTTATAAATTTTTTTTAAAAAAACTTAAACTAAATATTTTTAAAAAATTCATAAACCCCAACACCTGTTATAAAATATTTTGAAAAACTTACGAGTTAAGCAAAACACCCTCTCAGTGGAAAATGTTCGACTCATCCGAAAAATTACAATCCTGAAAAATAAGATGAGTGTGTTAGTCTAGAGTGTCTATATCATTATCCCAAGTACAAAACAAATGCCCAATGAACTTAGCCAATATAGGCGTGACACCTCTTCTAGTAGCTTGTGCATAGTTGACGAGGCCAGCTTTGACAAGAGACAAGTAAATAAATGTAATATAATTGTATGTTCGAAAAGGATAATAAGAGGATATGAATTGGGGGGACGGTGGCGTGTGTGACGTGAGGATGTTGAAAATTGTTAATTAATGGTTTGTTGGTGGGGTCTAGTGAAATTTTTGTGTGGGTGGGGGGCTATTTGGGGGCGTCTTGTGGGGTATTGTTCCATTTGCTTCAATATTCGGAGAAAAGAAAAGCCCATAATTCATTTGTTTTTTGCAAGGAGTTTTATTATTTTAATACATTAATTTATAAGTTAATTAGAATAAAGAATGATATAAAAAGTAATCCGTGCGCAAAATGCTTGATGGGACATTGACGCGAAAGTTCGATCTTAAAATAATATATTATTATTAATATCAATAAAATAGATATACTCTATAAATTTATTTATAAATTAAAAATTGTTGTACTTTAGATATTAAAAATTATTAAATTAAAATTAAAAAGTAATTAAAAAATTAAATATAAAGAATTTGAAAAGAGAGAAAAAAACAAATAAAAGTAATAAGTTAATAGAAAAGAGAAAATAAATGATAAAAAGTTTTAAGTAAAAATAATTATATAATTTTATATGAATATAGAAATATAGTATAAAATATAATAATATATAAGTAATTATATTTAAGCATTCTAGATTTTTTTATTTAAGATTAATGGTGTAAATTCATTAATCAAGAGTAATGTTGTAAATTCATAATATATAATTAAATCAGCCACAAATTATTAATAATATATATATATATATATATATATAACACATCAACACATACACTTATTCACAATAAACGGATTAAAACCCTACTTATCAATGAGATTTGATTTATTTCTCTTTCTCACATTGATATTTAAAAATTATATTTTATTCCTACATTATTTTTAAAATTCACAAAAACTTTTATTATTGTTGAAATTCATATACATAAACAAACAATGGGATAAGCAAGTAAGAAGAAATTGGCAATGAGGGTAAGTGACCATATGTACCTGCTTCTTAGGAAAGAAATGGACCAAGTGTGAGCGAAAATCAGTTAAATGTTAAATGATTCAAATTTATATATACTTTAAAACTGGTTCATTAATAAATTAGTTCACTAAATTAATAATTTGATCACTTTACTTAAAATTAAAACAAAAAAAACACATAAAAAAATTATTTTGAATAAATATATATTTTAATTATGATATAACATACATTTTCTCAAAAACTAATATTTTTTCTTACAATAAAAATCTTTTAATGCAAAAGAACTAAATGAATTACAACAAACAAAAATATAAAAAAATTTATTCTAATAGATAAAAAGATTAAAATTTATTTTTATTACATTAATTTAATTTAAATTATTCATAAATTAAATTATTATTATTTTTTTTAACAAGACACTTACAAAAAAAACAGGGGTAAATGTGAAGGGAGTGAAAACAGGAGATGAGACAGAGACTTGATCGGAGGAAAGCTGGACAATGGGATGGGATATGCCTTCCCCGCGCCTCGCCACGTTGCCATTCCAAGTGGGAAGAAAAAAGGGCTAAAACTTGAGGAACTAATTCTAATGTACACACATCCTCCGCAGTCCGCACGCTAACTTTGACCACTGCCTCCATGTCCGTGTGCTCACACTCGCTCTTCTTACCTCCAACGGTCGTTGACGATAGATTGTACATAAAGAAATATTTTTACAGACCCTTTCTTTTTCCATGTTTTTTTTCAATGAATATTATTTTATTAATACAAAACACGTTGACGAAATTATTTATTTACTTAATCTCGGAACATCATCTAATGGGTTTCAACGTAACTATTTCCACGAGAGAAAAAAAGTAAATAGTATATTTGATAGAAATTATGTTAAAATAGATAATACGTTTGATTATGAGATTGTATTAAGGGTAAAAGATTTAATTTTTTAAATATATAAAAAAATATGTAATAATAATTAATGATATAATAATATATAAGTATTATGATTAATTTTTAAAATATAAATATACATAAATATAAATATAAGTGTACATATGTATATGAATATAAATATTAATTTGATAATAATTGGTGAATAAGAGTAATAATAAAAGAAAAATTAGCTAGTTAAACAAATAAAAAAAATTGAATTTAAAATTTACTGAACAATACGTTAAGTTATATAAAATTTGTAACCATGTTTAAAGATTGAAATAGAATAACAAGAATAGCCATGCTTATATATACAATTTTGAATTAGAGGTACCGGATTGAATTGAATCATTGAATTGAATAGGATAATACTATTCAAATATGTTATGGATTTGATATTATATTCAAGATGTAATTTAATTTTAATTTAAGTATTAGCCAAACTCAAATGCACTATAACATAATATTAGCATTATTTCTACTAATTTAAATAAAATTAATGAAAAGAAATTTAATTTACTTCTTCAAACGGCAACAAACGGATAATCAGAGACGCAGAATCATAAAAGAGTGAAACAACTAATTAGTAATAACTGTGGGTGCCACAAGAAATTTGTGGAAATTTTCGCTGCTTTTACTGCACCACTTTCCACCGCCCTATTCTTCCCTTCTCTTTCTGCGCAATTTCCTCTGCCTCCCTCTCTCTCTCTCTCTCTCAATATTACACAGTAATATGTATGAATGTATGTATACAAGCAGAGGCACGTGTATACACGTCTGCCATACTCCATTCTTTTCTCTTCCATTCCTATATATGATACTGCCCATTTCATCCCTTTTTCCACATTTCTTTTCCTTTCTTTATTCAAAACCCTGCAGCAACCCCTCTCGATTTCCGAGTTAGCATGTCTCTCTCTTGAGATTTGTCCTCACTTCACTGCAAAGTATCTCTTCTGTCTATCTTTCCTCACAAGTTCGTCATCCGCTTCTGCATCTGATATTGCTTCCGCCAGACTTCATTGGTTAAAGAGAAGATTTGAAGTTATCAGCTCAGAGGAAAGGAGAAAAAGGGTTATTCCCTGGAAATTATTATATATAATTCGCTGTCTGCCAATTTTTTTCCTCTCTGTTTTCTTTGAATCTTTGGTGGGTCGTTACGCTAGTTGTCGGGGTGGAAGAATGGAACGCCTACTGTGTTATTTCAGAGCGTTCAACGTTGAGTAGGTGGAGGACAAATAAATGGTCTCGTGTAACTGATGGACGTTGGATCAGTCCTTGGATTTTACTCCGTAGTATTTTCCCCCCTCTCGCTGTAGATCTCAAGACAGATAGCGTGTTGCCCTTCTTCTTGGAAGTTCCTTAATCTCTCTGCATTACCTCATTCAAACAGATATCTTGCTCTTGTCAGATATCCGTACAAGAAACCCTGCTGTAGTTTATCAGGAAAATATTAGAGTATTCAACCATTCTTTGGTCCTTAATTCTGTGTTTGATTTCTTCCTATCGAGATCAAAAAAGGTAGCAAACAAGTGGTGGGAGAGGTATTTAGGTGCAGAAATGGCGAGTTATGAGCAGCAAGCCCCCGGTTCTTCTCGCTGCGTTCATCAGCTTCTAACCCCAGACCTCCACCAGCAGAGGACTTCGGAAGATTCCAAGGATTCCCCTGCGGAGAAAGGCCCTGAAGCAGCCGCTAACACCAGTTCCGGCGGCACGCCCTCCACCAACCGCCGCCCGCGTGGCCGACCTCCAGGCTCGAAGAACAAGCCCAAGCCTCCAATTTTCGTCACGCGTGACAGCCCAAATGCGCTCCGCTCCCACGTTCTTGAGGTCTCGTCCGGGAGCGACGTCGTCGAGAGCGTGTCCGTGTACACGAGGCGGCGGGGGAGGGGAGTTTGCGTGCTCAGCGGCAGCGGCATGGTGACGAACGTGATCCTACGGCAACCGGGTGCGCCTTCCGGGAGCGTGGTGACGCTGCACGGTCGCTTTGAGTTGCTCTCTCTTTCCGGGACGGTGCTTCCTCCGCCTGCGCCGCCGGGGGCTGGTGGGCTGTCGATATTCTTGTCCGGTAACCAGGGGCAGGTGGTTGGAGGGAGTGTGGTGGGGCCGTTGACGGCGTCGGGGCCGGTGGTTTTGCTGGCTGCTTCGTTTGCAAATGCAGTGTTTGAAAGATTACCTCTGGAGGAGGAAGAAGGTGCTGCTGCCGGCGCCAAGCCTCAGCCCAGTGCGTCACAGTCTTCTGGCGTCACAGCTGGCGGTGGTCGTGGTGGTCACGTAAGCGAAGGTGGTGGTGGTGGTGATGGGGGCGGCGATTGTGGTGGTTCTTTCTTTAACTCAGGTGGTGGGAGCACTGCACCGGCAGCAGGGAATTGTCCTTTTTCGGCTGAACTGTTTGGATGGACGAGAGTTCCGTTAGGCCATCATTTTGACTGAAAACAGTTTCTTGAAGGTGTTAGCTTTATTTCGTGTGGGATTCTCAGCTTTGATTATCAGCAAAGAAATGCTGAGAAGTCACAGCAGCTTTTGTGTGTCAGGTTTGCAAGTATGGATGGTGACATAATATTTTCTTCAAGTTCGTCAATTGGAAGAAAGCAAAAGAAGGTGAAGTTGAACTGTTTTTTTTAACTCCTGCAGCAGATGAAAGTGAAGCAAAGTTTCAAGATGAGTAGGTTGAACCTAACGCTTAGATTGTTGTACTGTTTGGACTTCTTTTTCTAGCTCATGCTTCTGTATTACTTATTTGACTATTGGTTCGATTTGTAGTTTTTGTAACTTCGCGAAGTGCTTATAATAGTGATGCTCAGATTTTTGGGTAGGCCTCGAATTTGGTTTGGCCCATTTGATGTATCAAAATACAGAAGAATATATTTGGATTTGCGTGTCGTGATTAGTTATCTTCATCCCCATTGCTACTTTCCACGTCTTTCTGAACTAATTTTAGTATTCCTTTTTCATTCATTATTGATTACTTTCTAATTGGCTAGATTGCGAGTCTTCTAACTGGCCTCAGCTAGTTCTTCAAAACTTCAAATCCGAAGCCTTGCATTTTGTTGGCTTTTGTGTGTTTTGCTTTTAGTAGCAGCACAAAGCTCATCTGTGGGGGAGCTGAACGTTAATTCCATCCTCAAACGGGAAGAAACTTCACTTAGCTAAGTTTGGTGGAATTAGAGATGTCTGCCATAGTTATTAGTGCGGCTGTTACTTGAGAAATCAATGGCTTTTTGTTAATGTCTGAATTAAACTGTTGCAGTAACTCAGCCCTTACGGGTTTAGTAGATGCTCCACCGATCGCACTACTGTGCATCATGAGAGGCTGTTAAGGGTCACTTTATCCATTAATTGTTTTCTTACACTCTCTTCTTTTATTTTATCTTCTGACTTGACTTGTTTGTTCTATTTTCAAATTTTTTTTCCCTACTTTCCAAATTAATCTTCAATTTATCTGTGTGGGTTTTTATTTTTGTTCTTTGTATTTTTACCAAGTTCTAAATTTATTTCTTTTTAATGTTTAGATTTTTTCTTAATTTTATCTTTTATTTTTCCGTAATTTTTCGTGGACTCTTATTAACTATATATAAATATATATTCAAATTAAATCAAAAGATTGATTTTCATTTTATTCATTTTTAAGGTTGATAAACAACGAATTTAAAGAAATTAAAAATAATAGAAAAGTTGGATAAAATTGCAAAAATATAAATAGAATGAAACGTGAAAAATAAAATATCGCACTCCTTTAATTAGATGTGAAAATATGTATATATACGGAGTTATTAAAAGTCTATGAAACGAAGAAAAAAAATGAAAAAATTAATAAATGGCCTAACGCTCTAAAAAAATTAAGAAATAATTTGAAAAAGTTGATAAAAACGAAAGAACAAAAATTAATTAAAACTAAAAGATTAATTGAGGTACAATTTAAAAAAGTGAAGAAAAGTTATAGAAAAAAAAAACAAAATTAAAAAGAAAACAAAGAAGAATAAAAGTAAAAGAAAATGGTAACGAGGAAGAAAACAATAAATGATAATAAATGAATAGAGAGGATAGTGCTCTCGAGTGTAACACCTGTGGATTGAACAGGTGTTATACTTGAGAGCACTGCTCTTGCACCATAGCAGGCTATTAAACATTTCTCCATTTTATCACTTTCTTACACTCTCTCCTTTTATTTTGTTTTATGACTTGTTTGTTCTATTTTCATATTTTAATTTTTCTCTACTTTTCAAATTATTTTTGTTGTTAAATTACCAATTCCTTTTGTGAACTTCAGACATTACACCTAAATCTAAAAATACAATGCGCAACCAGTAGTTGCAGTGAACAGCGATAAATTTTTCTATTGGAATATTTTTCCAAAATATATCCTAAAATTAAAATGTCATAACAAATTTACCGACACTACTTTCATCCCTTTTATTTTTTGACATATTATTTTAACATACTTCACCATAATCTAATCATAACCGAAAGTATATCAACTATGACATCTAATAAGTCGTTTTGAAATTGCAACTCTAGTTTTATTTTTGGAGCATTGTCAAATATCTTAAAACTGTTGAAGTTAATTAAGAAGAATGAAATTTGGACTAAATTAGAGCCAATTTCAAGATCTAAACACTTCTCACGTAATTCAGGCAAGAATAAATGGCTTTTGCACTTGAAATATTTACTTCATAAAATAATGACACGCATTCATGGATACTTTGCCAACATAATTTGTTAACAATATAAAAATTATAAAATTTATCTCTCCAATGTATGAGACATTATTCCAATGATATTCTAGGATCGAATAATCATAGTACAAGTTCCTTTGAACTTGCAAACGTAGAATTTTCTGTGTCTACTTTTTGGTAGAGTTTGAAGTGTAATTAACCCCTTCAGACTCGACATCTTTAGGATCACAGAGGTCTCACAACTGGAGGAAACCTTGAATTAAGACTGTTCATTGTCGCATGAAGGAACACAATCCAATAGTTCCCCCACCCACTCTCCACAGGAAACTTTTGCTCAAATGAAGTCTGGCCAAACCTATCTTGTCATAACGCTGAAATTGTTATTGCATTGGTCACTACCATGGATGTGTGCACCAAACACCTAACTCTCAACATCATGTAGTTACATTGGTTCCAAATCCTGTCATGCTAGAATTAGGAGAATTCTACCCACCTGGTAGAAGAGTTACAGGAAGAAAGATGTAGTTTCCTTGAGAGGGATAGTCCAAACAGAACTTTGTTCCTTGGATATCTAGGCCTCCATGCATGCATAGATGGTTTCAGCTAATTAACAAAGGAACCAGAAGGCTTTTGCTTTTCTATTCCATTCTTTCCAATCAAGTTTTCCTAATTAAGCAATAAAGAGAGATGCCCAGTTCCCCATAGCGGAAAATGAAGGAGCCAGGCATTCAAATAGAAAAAAAGTTGTGGGGACTTTGAATATATTATTTGAAACTTTGAAAAGAAAAAGAATACATATCTACAAAGAACATTGAAAATTTACCCAACTTAATTAAGCCTTTGTCCTATTGTCTGTCTGGATTCTAAATTATATGTGTGGCTAAGAGAAATGTAGATCATATCTATATGCACCATATACATTTTTTTTTTTTGGGTGTACGAGTAGCAAGTTGACGAAAGCAATTTCACATGAGCAACACTACCGTCGCAGGTCTGTCCATATCTCCACATGCATGTGTAACAATCTTTGACACCTTTGTTTGATCACCTCTTGATTTCTTGTCTCCTTTTGTACAATTCAGTCAAAAAACCAAGGGACTACGGCTCAAGCCCTACGTTTGCTACTTATCTCTGATCTTGTTGGGACATTGGATGAAACAATTTTATTACTTTTCTTATCTACATAAGGTTTACCAGATTCAGATATTATTAACTGTTTCGACCGTATAGAGAAATTAAATTGTCTGACTACGTGATACAGCTTTTAGGTGTAGATAATTGATGACTGGGTATTTTGCACTACCAAGATGAGTTATGCCTCCTGTTGATTATAGCCACTAACTGTGCTTGTATATAATTCCCGTAAGGGTTTATTTTTCGTTCAAATGCATTACACATTACTTACTAGTGTTGGTCATGTTTCGGTGATTCTTCAAATTATCCAAACATGTACGTGTTTCAAGCGTCATTCTGTGATGGGTGTTGCGTTGGGATAAACGCGTAGAGATGATATAGGAGTGGCATCCATTTCTGTAATAAGCATTCCTGCATATAATTTGCAACCCCGTGTGGATATATAAACAGTGGCACACACTTCTATGCGTGATCTCCCTTTGCATGAGGGTTTTGGTGTGTTGTTAATAATGGTGGGGCAGTCCATATATCCTTTGCTTGCCGGCGAATGCAAACACTTTTGGGTTCAGAAAGGAGAAAAAGTTTTCTGATCTGAATGCTGCAAAGAATAAGTGGTGGTCCTCCAACAAAACAATTCTAATTTATTCCAGTCTTTTTATTTATTTTATTTTATTGTATTCTTCAGGGACGAAGATGAGAGGGTAATTTTGGGTGCTAGCACTGAAGGATGTAAATGCGTAAGTGGGCTCTCGCAATATAGACTACTAAATAGCACTTCACGTCCATATTGATGGTTTTTACGTAAAATTTATGCGTATCTTGCATGGAAGTATATCTTTATACCATCTTCAAAGTACATTTTTAATTGGAAATGTTAAATTTTAGATGCTATGTAACTTATATTTGGGGCCTTTTTTCTGTGTTTCAAATACGAGTGTTTTTGTGCATTTTAATGATGTGCTTTGTGCCTTCAACGGTGTTCCCGAAAATAGGTTCAGTCAAAAATGAAAAAAGATTCGTTTAATTCTGAAATTTTGATTGGTTTCCAGTTATAGAATATATGGAATTTCAAATCATATCTTTATAAGGAAGTCTTTTATTATAATGATTATATTATGGGTATATATATTTGTGGCATACAAAGTAATAATTTAATTTTAATTATAGATAATAATTCTGTTTTTATAGAACACACACACACACACACACACACACACACACACCTTGGAATGTTTCAAATAGGGGGAGTGGGCTCTGGGATTTGGAAAATCATGAGAACAAATGCTTCCGAATAAATTCGCTCGTTCACACAATTTCAGCAGTCTGATTTAGGCTTTAGGCTGTTGCACATTGTTGACGTTATGCACGAAAGCCACTTTTAATAATACAGTCGTGCATATGAAGCATTAATAGCATTATGTACGATTGATCTACCAATTATTCAGCATTAGTAAAAATTTTGTACATTCTTTGTGTATGCAAATTTATTCATATATTATATAAATATTTATTTTAAACAATAAATAAAAGAATGGTTAAGATTAAGAGTATAAAAAAATATGAAACATAAGAAACATCTTCTAATCGCTGGTGATTGTTTCTATTTTTGATTTTGTTTCTTGTTTTTTAAAGATGTAGATAAAGATGCTGTCTAGTAAATTCAAACTGCAAGGATTTTTTTGTTAGCACTAAGAAATCAGGACTTTCTCCAAGTTGGGTAAGTTGGCAACTTCCCATTCAGATTTGCAACTGTCAAACTTGCATATACAATCTGTCAGTCAACCATTAAAGAAAAATAATAAAATTAATAATTTATGCACACCGAATGTATAGAAAATTTAAAATATAATATCATGTTTATAAATGTAACTGTTTTCATTATACAAATATTTTAAATTATATTTATGTGTTTAATTTTTATAATCTATCATTTAATGATGCATTATACATAATAAAATTATATAATTTTATGAGTGACAATGACAAATATGTAAATTGTTGTGTTTTAAAATGTGTTAAAAATTTATATAAAATGAGAGACCAGAAAAGTTTTAAGAGGAAAAAGAATTAAATAATTAAACATAAATTAAATGAAATTTAATTTATAAAAAGATGAGAAAAATATAACAACATAAATTAGAGTGCAAAAAGTAATTTTTGTCATAGATTTATATTCATTAAAAAAATTATTAAAATGACAAAAAGTATTACGCAAAGTTTCACAGCTAATACTATAATAAAGATCATAATGAAGCATGTTACACATAAATTCACATTCACGTTTCTCTAATGAAATTTTTTCCCCAAGGGATAATAATGATTTTGTGGCTCTCCTTTCGCACATTCACACACTTTGTTTAGTTTCTGGAGTAACAGTGTTTACCCTGTTGGAGAACGCATACTAGGCTGCGGTTGGGGCAACAGTTGAAAGACATAAAATATGTCAATATTTGCTTTCACAAACATTGAACGCACATGCCATAATTGGGCATTTCTCAAATTGCTTTGCTGAAAACAAACTACTCGCATATTATATTCTTTCAAAAAATTAAAGAAATACGGGCACTTTTACAATTTTGAGCACAGTGCAAATTTCAGAAAAATTTAACCAGCCTGAAGGTGCATTTGAATAGAGGGATTTAGAAAATTTGGTTTTAAATTCATAGTAATAAATTCATAACATTTATTTGGATAGAAATACATTTCAAATCCTTAACCTTTCATTTTAAACTACATTTTTTATAATTGTAAAGGATTTAAAATTCCTTTTATATTTAGAGTCATTTAAAATCCTTTCTTTCATATCTTTCTTTAAACCCAAATACTTCAATCCAAACCTAAAGGAATTCACAATCAATTAAATCAAGGATCCATTGTCTTACAGCTAAAGACCTAACAAGCTGGATTGGGCTGTCGCCCCACTGGAAACGCCTCTACAATGTTCTGACTGATAAATTTAATCTAAATATAGGAAGATCCTTCAACCTAATCATACATATCAAATGTTCAAAGATACAGATTCACATGTCAAGTTCAGTAGAAATTGGTTATGCTTAATCAGAGATTAACCTGTCGTTTGGAGGGATGGCTGGCAAATTCTTTGAAAAATGGTAAACCCTGAAATTCAGATGTTTGGCTGCTCAAAAGGAGCACGAACACAGAGACGCCCGTGTAGGCTAACCACAGCAGAAGTTTGAAGTGGATCTATCCTTGTCGGTAGGCTGACCACCTGCAAACCAACCGGTAGAGCGCTAGTTATTCCTAACCTTATTTAATTGGAGTTTAATCAAAATGTAGCATATTCAAGCACCCAAAATATAAACTTGGTGTCATCCAATATCGACCAAAAGGTGAATGTGCGCTGTTGGCCAGAATCAGTCTGAAGGAGATGGAATCAGCTTTTTAAATTAGGTGGTTACAAAACATATCAACCAAAGGGTGAGAGTGCGCTGTTGGCCAGAACCAGCCTGAAGGAGACGGAATCAGCTTTTTAAATTTGGTGGTTACAAAACACCCAAGAAAAGATGAAATGGCAAAAAGAAAACAGCACACTAAGAGACATTTGTTCTGAAGAAAAATGGAAACTTTTGCGAAACAGCACACGCAAACATCAGAATTGGCCAGTCCAGGCTTCAATATATAATAAGATGTTTAGTGTGTGAAACGTATCATCTGTAATAGATAGGTAAAGCAATGAATTCCATATGCACACCATATTTAAGAAAGGGGTGGCAAAAATACCTTTTTGAATGGCGTAATCCCCCAGGGATTATCAGCTTGCTCGGGCTGACCTGTAATAACTACACGTCCAGCAGGATCAGATTGAACTCGCACCTAAGCCACCAACAAAGGCATCAATGCTATAATCTGCTTTAATTTACAATCTTACACAAGAAAATTCTAATACATCATCAGCAATATACACAAAATCTTAGTTAAGAGAATTTCACTGCAATTTTGTGGTAGTGATTTCCCATCAGATAACACGAGGAACAAGCAGAAATCAATTTAAGTGAATGTGATGAGCAGATAATTGAATAAAACAACAAGAGAGATTGGAAAAGTGGAAGCAAACTGCCCAATACTGCTCAATTCTGTTGCAAACAAGAGAACATAGAACGCTAGAGGTAGCTGAAGCTCCAATTAATAGGCACGGACAATACATTGCACCACAAGCATTGTTACAAGCAGATTCGTAATTACTGTGCACTAAAATGAAGGGCTTTAGCAAATAATACCACTGGATAGAGTATATCCCCCTATATATATAATATATATATTTCTTTAATTAGAAACTTTCTATCTTAAGTTAAGTGGATCTGCAACTGTTTAAAGTTCTAAGAGTTAGATAAGGACCCTACAACCAACAAATATGTTATCTTGATTAATTTTATCTAGAAGTTTTGTGATTTTGTAGGTATCTACTACTCTTGCCATAAATTAGTTTTGTCATGATTATAGTAGTTGGAATTCTAGTTTATTTCTATCATGGTGAGCCACTATACAAATCATAGAGCTTTGTGGCCTCAAAAAATAATGAGAAAAATACACATCTAATCATTTCTCCCTAACATGATACCAAAGCGGTGATACGATTTAGCATCAACCATCTCATGTGTTAATTTCCCCTCGAGTCCTAATCAAATTTAAACTAGAATTTTTGGTTATAACTAATAGAAAAAGAGAACGAAGTTTAGTCAAAACAGAAAAAAGAAAAGGGCAAAAATTCCTTCTGGACAAAGTATTTGCTAGAGAGAGAGAGAGAGAAATTAAATCCCCAAAATCAAAACCCACAGCCAACCCATTGTCACAGGGAAGAAAACAATTGCTACTCTCACATGAAGCCAAGCAGCAAACAAATTGTGCAAACAAATGCAGCTCCTTTGTGCATTGCATCACTTCAACTGTGTCACAGCACTTGCAATGCCAACAAAGCCAGCAGCACAATGCAGGAGACTGGCCAAGCACATTGCCTGCCATACCAATAGAATAGGAAAAAGAGAGGGCTCTCAACTTCAACCTTAAGAATAGTCCTGCGTTAGCAATGTGCAAGCTACTACCTCTTTGAGATGTCGGTACTCTTGAGACAGATTTAACCCCATGAAATTTTGGTAGCAGAGCTTAACTACTGCATCGATGCTCAAAGAGGACCCCATGTGACCGATTTAGAGAAGGGGTCGACAAATGCGAGATCCCATGTGACTTAGAGAAAGAGGTTGATGTGATCAGAGGGGGACATCAAAAGAAAAGAATAAAGTGAATCCAATTTCAAAATTCTAGAGACATGAATTGTACATCAAAGTGCTCGCCCTAATGTAATAGAACTAAAATCGAACCTGAAAATTGGATAGCCGGCATGATAAGACGGGTGCTCGCCAATGTAATAGAACCAAAATTGAACTTGAAAATTAGATAGCTGGCATGATAAGACGGTTACAATTAATACGTCGGGATCGATTGATATATCTTTGCTCAAATAAGAATCAAATTGATTTGGATTGTTCAATGAATTTGGAATCACTCACAAATTTAAGGAACTGAAGAGAATTTGATTCTCAAAAAACTCAAAACTTCATAGTGTCAAAAGCTCTGTTTTTCAATTGAATAAAATAACTATTTATACTAAAATTTACTAAATCCTATTTATACGGCCCACTTGGCCCAAAATATAATAAAGAGTCTAGTGTATATGACAAGTCTAAAATAATTAAATAAAAATAAAATAAAAAGTAAATTGTCCTTAATTCGAACTTGTATCCTCTTGGATCAAGCATAAATCTCTGAAAGATTTTTAACTCTTCATCATCTTGTTCAAACTTCAATTTCATCTTCTCACAAATACAACATTGAAATACCTATAAGGAACCATGACCAGATTATGAGAATTGCCAATGCTGTGTCTGGAAACACCTATGCAAACTCTTTAGTTAGAAAGATCTTTAACTCTCGTGCAGCATAAACAGGGGAAGAATATGCTAGATAGTCAAACAAGCCACCATACACATGAGCCACTAGAAGCTTTTCTTCCCGCTCAACTAAATTCCTTTCATCCTCGTGCTCCTCCTCAATTCCCACTTCCATTTCTTTTATTTCTTCTTGTCCAATCTTCACGTCCTCTATCTCCAAGTGCTAAAACTACCGCTATCCTCATGTTGTGTGTCCTTACTTGGTATCTCTTCTTTAATCTCTTTATTTAAAGGCAGCATTTCCATAGATAGGCTTTTTTCGGCCTCCCTAAGTCGGCTAAAGCCAACATAAACATCGCTTCCTCATTTAGACACTTACTGATGGAATGCCCTCTCTGAAAACAAGTAAAGCACAAAATATCTTCATTAAGCGTAGGATAAGTTGTAGAAATACCATTAGCTCCTTAAACTTCTTCAATTGATCATCTACTTTATCCAAACAATTCTAAATTTTTACCACAGTCTAGACTTCTTGTGAATTGCCACAAACATCATCTTCATGTAATATGCATAGCTCCTTTGATTAATCGACATTTTAGCAAAAATAAATACAAATAGATCTCGCTGTCCTTGCTTTCTAACTTTTTGTCTCTCAAATTTTCCACTATTTTCCTCCATTTGTTAACCTTTTTATCTCTCTTTTTTCCTTTTTGGTTTATGCTTTTTTTTTATAACTTTTCTAACATAATGGCAAAATTGAAAATATAAGATCGGCAAAAATAGAGTATCCGAACAAACTTTAGCAAGAAAAGAAATTGAGCACCTAAACAAAGCCTTACCTAGTCCACCAAAGGTAGACTCCAGCCCAACTAATTTGACCTACCAATTTTATTTTATTTTTTACGTCAAGCCTAGCAAAAAGAGTCCAATACAATCTCAACCCTAGCTGAAAATTTTCCTTCTCTCTGGCCTAAAACGACAAACTGGCCCAAGAATCCATAGTCCAACTAGCAAGAGAAACAAACCCATTAGGGTTTTTGGCAAAGGTGTAACGGCGGTGTTGGAAATGATGGTAGCGGCGCAACAAAGTAGAGGCACAAACAACAACGGCGTTATATGTACCTATTCTGGTGTTGATAGTGATGGTGCATGGCTCCTGGATGGAACAACGGGGGGATCTCAACCTATCCCTTTTTGGTTTCCTTTTTTCTCTAATTTTGATGGTGTGGCAACAATTCTCTCAAGCAACAACTAATGAAATGGTAGTGTGGCCTAGGCAATCAATGGAGTCGATGACATGAACTAAAGGCAACGGTGCAAATTGAGAAATTGAGCATTGCAGTGGCAATGAGGCTGTTTTGCTTGCATTGACTTTCAATTTTCCTTTTTTTAGTTTTTCTAATTTTCTTTTCTTTTTTAATTTTTCTAACACGAAATTCCCGGATTGGGTATCGAATTAGAATTCAATACAGTAAGCTCTAATACCACTTGACGTGATCAAATGAGGGCAGCAGAAGAAACGGAATAAATTAACCCAATCTTGAATTCCCGGGACGTGAACCGCGTATCAAAGTAACCAACCAAACGTAACATAACTGAAATCAAACCTGAAAATTAGATAGCCGACCCGATAGGATTGCTACAATTGATACACTAAGATCGATTGATACGTCACGACTCAAATAAGAATCAAATCGATTTGGATTGTTCAACAAATTTGGAATCACTCAAAAATTCAAGAAACAGAAGAGAATTTTATTCTTGAAAAACTCAAAACTCCATAATGTCAAAAACTTTATTTTTCAATTGAATAAAATAATTATTTATACTAAATTCTACTAAACCCTAATTATACAGCCCACTTAGCCTAAAATATAATAAAAAACCCAGTAATATGAAATGTACACAAATAATTAAATTAAAATAAAATAAAAATTTGACGGATCTCCGAATCGCGTCAAAGGTTAGCACATGCATTCGTGCTTAAGATAAGCCAATGTCATAAGGATCACAACGTACACACAAGATCGTACATGGGCTTGAGTAAGGGAGAATATGAAATCTTATAAACATGAACTTTAGGAACAGTCCTACACAATCATATGTATAGGCTACCCATCTCCTTAAGATACAATTACTCTAAAAATGAATTGGATCCACTAAAACAAAAGGATGTTAACGACCAAACTGCTTAACTCAAGCTTGATTAAGTTCGAAAGTGTTTCAAGTCTAATCGAATTCAATTTTGGAAAAAAAAATTAACACTAAACTAAGTTGAGTTAAGTTCGAATAATTGTCAAACTCTAGTTCAATGTGATCACAATGCAAGAAAAAAACTCAAAAAATATGGAACAAAGAATTAGCTGGATTAAACCCAATGGAATCTTGCTATGCAAACCTTAATATAATCTCAACCTAATGCAACAAATCCAAGAAACTCACAAAACAAAAGGCCACAATCGATACATCAATATCAATTGATACGTCATAAATAATTCAAGATTAAAATTGAATAACTTGATTTGATAAATTCACAAGAATTTGAGAATCATTCAAAATTCTAGATATACTAATGAAACTTTTTAAAAACGATAGCAAAATTAATGCTTAATTATAGGAAACCAATATTTATAGTCCTAATTAAACTAAAAAATAACCTAATAACTTAGAAAATCAAGCATAGGAAAGTTGGGTTGAAATAAAACAAGCTTGTGCATTAAAATCCTAATTCTAATCTTGTGTTGTGCAATCAATCACACATCAATCCTTAGGCACTATGCGATTGATCAAAGAGGTCAAGATCAATCTAACACAACTTAAGAATTACCTGGGAAACATTTTGATTTATTGATCTTAGGGTTTAGAGATTGATTCTAAAGCTTGAGGTTGACATTACGGCATGTTCTCCTCTTCTCTAAGCTTTCTTGGCCTCTAATGCTTCGTTTTAGTCCAAATCTCCTTCCTCATCTTCTAAGCTTCAATCTTCATATTAATTTTTACTTTGATTACTCTTCAAAATCATATCATGACCATGTTGAATGACATGTGACCCTTCTTTTCCACATGGATCACAAATCCTACACAAGTTCTTTGACCTAAAGGTTCAATGCCTTCATCAGAGTTGCTACTCGAACTCTCAATTTGATTACACCCCTACTTGACCAAATCACCTAACACACTCCCCTATGAGCGATATCCTTCTTACCTTCGTGCTGCACATCTAAGCAATGCCATCAATGCACTGTTAACGCACAAACTTGAAGCTTTTGCCATCATGCAATCATAGATCTAGTGGATAAAAGGATGAACCAAACTAAAGTTAGGGTTGCAACATCCTTCTGGGTAGGAGTGTGTTCTTTTCAAGTGTCTTCTAATATTTAAGTCGATTTATTTGGGTTGGTTTAAAAATATGTTTGGTTTGATTTAGGTCCTCTCTTTTTATTAAACTGAGCTATACCCCTAATATTTCTCAATGACTGAGTTGTTGTCGTCTAGCTAATAATAATGAATATGCATCACAATTGTCTAAAGTTTTAGACACTAGAGTTGTCTAGCTAGCTATCTACTATTATGATAGCTGACACCAGTGTCTATTATTCCTACTTCTAACCTGTGCCAATGTAAAGATGTGAGTTCTTTTAATAAACAAGGTCTGCCTTAATTTATTATTAGTTGTATCACTAATAACACTGACGATCTAACAATGGAGACTGTTCTAAATGGATTTGCAAATGAGAAAAAAGAATTTGTGGCAATTATAATCAACTACTATCAAACTTTTTTAGCATGCTCTCTCGGAAATCAAACTGTTTTAATTACTTCATGTACTATGTCATGAATGACATGATCAACATGCCTAGTGATGTCCATCAACATTTCAATAATTAAATACTTGCATTTACTATCTATGAGGTCCTAATAGTTAAATATTTATTCCTTGAGGGGAAGTGATAGAAAAGTTTAATTATGACTTAACTATCAATAATTATGCTAAATAAATTGGTACTATCTAGATCCATTTTCATGTTCTAGTATGTGTCCAATACTTTGTTCTAAATTAGTTAAGATTCTAGCTGGCAGAGTTCTAGTTTATTTTTCCATTTCTAACCAACTTTATAAATTTAGTGTTAGAACTTTTAAATTAATGCAAAAAATACATTTTTAACCTACCGATTTCATAACAAACATACTCTTGTAGATTGAAATATACACCATAGTAAACCAAAACCTCAAAGATGAATCATCATTATGAATCTGCCACCACATACTATTTCTGCGACAGTGGTGATAACATTATTATTTTGAATAATACAGTTTTTAGATCAACATGGACTCCGAATGAAGACACGGTACACATAAGGATATGGAGGAACAGGCAAGACGCATGGAAAATGGCCATTGATAGACAAAAGACATTCTGAGGCAAGAAGCAAACCAGGGCACGCACCTCTTCGCGTAGAAGCCCTGGGACTAGAGCATAAACCTCAAAACAATCATTCTGCACCATGAACCCAGACAAATCAATTCCTTCTTATTGCATGTTCTTGAATATGTGCAGTATGAAGAAAGAAAATGTAAAATTCTGATGCTGACATACAGTTTGGCGTACGTTGATCTTCACCCAATCAGCTGGGGGCCCAGCATCAACAACAGAAGTTGCCAGTCTACCGAATCAAGTATCATTTACCAAAAAAAAAAATCAATGGCTAACAAAAATAATAGAAAAATAACAACATTGTCGGACTATTAGATATTTGATTTTCTGCATTTTTTCCTTTCAAACAAAGGCTGAAAAATAAAAAAGCAGACACAACAATTCTGTAGAAAAAATAGCAATCGTCAATTTTTAAATACCAGCTCTGCTCAAATTCTTTTGTTTGGATTTGTTATTTAAGCATAAAGTTAACTCCATTTGGTGAAAGCAACACAGGAGGAACAAATACGACAGATTTAAATGTTCTACCATACAAAATTACGAGAACTCTACGGTTAAAACAGAACATATATATTATTAAGCAAAATTAGCATGAAATCTTGTATGCTAGCACAACAAAAAGCTTTATACTCTTCCTCAGTCACATCGACCCCTAAGCACACTTTTGAGTTGGCAAGAGTAAGTCGCTTGCCAAGCAGGACCCATTTTTTACAGAGTCTCACAACCCAACTAGCCTGAAACAGCAGAAGTTTGAGACTTCAAGAGCTAATGTGAGTCAGCAGTCAGCAAAGCAATCAAATTTGAATGCTTAGAAAGACAGCTCTAGTTCTTGCAGAAGAACAAATTAACAAAGGCAGCAGTATTCAGTGTAAATAAATTAGTAATATGTGCAGAAATGTGATTAAGAATTCATTGACCCAATCTAACATAATACAAGAACCAGTTGAATCATTGCATCATCTTGCTTCTAAAATCTTGATCTAGCCTGGACTCTGGTGGGATCATATCACATACAAATGGATGACATGAATAAAAGAAACAGATACTAGTGGATCAGAATGGTGGACAAGAATAGATATGAAACTAATTAGATATAAAAAGTCAAATTGCACAGATAACTACAATAACAAAACAATAATATAGAAAAAACAAAAATGACAAAAACCTCAAACTGAAAAAAAAAATCTCCTAAAATGTAAGCTCAAGGACTGCCAATCCATATTTTTCAACATTTGAACTTTCATTTACAGTCTTATGCTTGAAAACATATTTCAGGTGAAATAATGTAAGACGGAACTTGATGGATCAACACAAAAATTTGTATTCCCTCATAGATCTGAAGTCTTATACGATAAAACACATTTAAGTGGTGCTCCACAAAAATCAATTTACATATGTTACTTGGAAATGAGACATCAGTTACACAAGGGATGACATACATCTAGAAAGTCAATTCCAACTTAAAACAGAAAAACAGAAGTTAATATGCAATGACTATCAGCCTACTCCAAACAAAAAGCACAAAAGTAGAGTTAATCAAAATATATGCTTAACTGTTTTGATGTTTCAGTTCGAGCAGCCTTGATAGAGTGCTCCACTTCATTTGGTCTCTTCTGCTTGACTGAGCCTAAACAAATACTCGAATCAGCATCATTTGAAAAAAAACAAATGCATGAAATCCTTATAGTAAAAACTAGCTTACCAATGGTTTTGACAATTTTCTCACGCTTTCCCACATTGCTAAGACTCTTGTCCTATCATGGCATAATCAAATAAAATGGAATAAAAAGCACATACTGCAGTATGCTAAAAAAGGTCCAAAGATGAACTTTGAGATATTAGTATTTAAATGACTTTACAATGGGCTCACTAACCTCACCATAACCAAAAAGGCGCTGGGCATGCCTACCTTGCATGGCACGAGCAGCAGAATCGCTTCTAGCTCTTCCCGATCCTGATCCTAGATGACCATTAGCCTGTGTAGTCATTTCAGATAGTAAAATGTAGGATGACACAAAGGTTTATGAAATTTATTTTATTTGTCCACTCATATATTAATAATCAAACATAAATCCATAAATCCAAAATGGACGAAGTTCACAAGCTGAAACAGGGAAGGTATTCATGATGCACAAGACATAACAATCACATGTATATATTAGCATATACATGGCAAAAAAGAGGATTGGATGGGTAAGGGTGGGTGGGAGACTAAACATTTAAGCCATCAAAATTTCTTGGACAGACTAGTGAAATCTGATACAAAATCTTCTCTGTTTTACTCAGTTATGGGGATGGCCTCTTTACACAAAAAAGAGATTTAAATTGGCAAAAATGAAAGAATGACACAACAAATAGTTGAAACTTCCATTCTCCTCAAACATCATAATTATTTAGCAGAGTTCTATGGCAAAATAAAATGAATAGAGCTTGAAGAAACACAAAAGTGCAAAGTTACCTCATTGTCAGCACCAGAAGCTTCAGGCAGTGTTGCTACTGGGAGTTGAAGTTCACCGCTTTGTCTCTTATGCTTTTCATATTCCAGAAGGGACTGATGCATATATAAGGGAAATTTCTCATTTAATTGATAGAAAAAGAGAGGAACTATGTCCAATTGATAACCAATCACCATATGTAAAAGAGCAATCGCTCCAAGAAAAAAATAATCTCTTTCAAAATTCACATAATACGAAGAAGAATACCCAGTTTAAACTCATATAGAACACCAAATGATTCACTCACACAAAGAAAATGTACAGAATGAGATTTTCCTTAATGTACATTTAACTATTCCACTTGAAACAAAAGGAATGCACAGCTAACAAGCCTTTTATTAAAAAAAATGTTTGGATCCTTGTAGAAGAATGGGTCACAACCTTCGGTGATAAACGGAAATATGACTATGATAACCACTAAACCGGACTTCAGGCCAGAATTGCTACCTTCTCATAGAAAATTCGGAATGTCCAAGAAACTGTTGTACAAGTCCTGCCAAAATAAAATTTCGATACTTAATCTTTATTTGTAAACAATCAAATGACTGATAAAGCAGAGTCTGTATGAGTATACCAATGCAAACAAATGAAAATGTGGCTGTGGAAATTGTAAAAAAGATTTCCTTTAATGGAAGCCAAATAAAAATCTGATCTGAATATCTTAAATATACTATAGATTATTTTGTGAATTTCACCACTACATGACCATTTATTTGCTCATCCGTCGATGAAACTGTTCTAACAGGACACATATCACAATCATTTAATAACAATTGATAGTTGTTCAGAAACTAAAAGAATCTCAAAAAAGCAATAATTCTGCAAATAACTTCATAAGTTTGACAAGATCCTAGTAATGCCAAAACAATAATGTTAAAGAACGTGTTGAAAGACCCAAAATAAGAAAAGATGAAAAAAGGCAAAAAAGAAAAAAAAATGGATCCTTACTTTGGTGGATGAAATGACTCTCCTACTTGCCGCCACAACTTGGATCCAGTAACCTATTCAGAGGTAGACAAATTTAGGAATATTGAAACACAACTGTGTGACATTACTATCTGAAACATTGCTTTTAACCTATAAGGAAACTAATTGTTGATGAATATAACTTACCCAAAGATAGTTTTAAAAAGTTCCATTTTCAAGCCTGGAATCAGCCATTTGCACATTTGGAGCCTAATAAGATTTCTTGCTCTAAATCGTGTTGACAAAAACTAACTGAACAAAAAATAACATGTTCCAATTTACTAACATTATAAGGATTTATTTCTGAGATCATACCCACGTAACAAGTTTTACCATGCATGATATCCAGCAACTGAGAAAATTAGATGGCATAATTTTTACATAGTATCACAATCCCTTAAATCCATGATGATTAAAGAAGAAAGTATAAAGTAGTCTCAAGACCCTTTGGATTCTGAAACATAATTTTTCATTTTAATCTTGCCTGAATCTTGGTCTGGTAACCTTTGAATCTTAAGTCCCATGAGTAGGGGTGTCAATGGGTCCAGGTCAATTGAGTCCATGACCTGCTTGGGGAATGTTCGGGGTGGATCTTGGGACAGGTTATGCGTCTTGATTTTTTATCCTTGCTGTTTTGGGACAAAAAATGGGCTCCCAAACCCTATCAACCAGACCCGCATATCCATGTATGTACATAATCCTTTTATTTTCTAGGTCTTAAGAAAAATCAACTCACTGATACCGTCACCCACAAATCATCTCCTGATCTCCTCCTGCCCTCTTAGCACTCAGTGCCATCAGAAATCAGCCATGATCCACTCCAATGCACTCTCCTTGTGTATTGATAAAGGTCAGGTGAGGAAAGTGTTGGAAGGTTTTGCAAGAAACCACAAACCATTTAAGAAAAATTCTTTTGTACATTTTCATCAATTTATATTTCAGTTGAAAGATATGATTTTATGGTTAAATTATAGAAAATAAATTCCCAAAGAGTTGCTATTGTTAGAAATGAGGCTGCAGGCTTGGCTGTGGCTGCTCAGTTACATGAAAAGGGTAACTCTGTGATAGTGTTTAAGCATCCTGATAGAATTGGTGGTCTAACAATGTACAAAATACCAACCATGATGGTTAAGGTTCTACAAGAAAAGCAAGGGTCTCATTGTCTTGAAATTTCTATCAGAAGCAAAAATGGGGGAGTGCACTAAACTTCCCGCTTCATCGCCCAGTCCTTTGAAGTCTGCCAAGATGAGAAGAAAAAATGCTTGTTGGAAATGTGTGGATGAGCTATTTGTTAGTAAAAAAATCAACCATTATTGAAACATGTGGAATTGATAGAGATTTCCTAGTGACTTTGATGGATAATTTGATGCAGCATCAACTCTGGATTCCCTGCAATCAATAGTCCTTTGGAGGTTTGAAGACTACGTGGTTAGGGTTGTGATGGAAGGGGGTTTTGGACTAATCTCAGGTTTGAAAACCTGCCCCAAGCTATCCAATTGTTACCCCTACTTGTGTAGATCTAAAATTGGACACCATAGTATTGTACGTGCCTGTTTCTCATCTATACACATACATATGGACAAAAAAAAATCATCTTTAACACCAAGAAAAATAAAATAGAGCTTAACCAAAATAAGAAGTGAAAGGCATTGAATTGGGGCACACATACCCTGTCATAGCCTCCCAATCTAAGCACAGCTCTCCATAACCTAGGAAACATGAAGGTAAAGAAATAAATGGTTTCCCAATAACAGGGTATAAATAAATTAAAATGCAAAGCATCTTTACTTCAGGCAATTTAGTGGTTGCCCATAAAATTTTGGAGGTTTAAAGTCCATTGCCCGCTCACGATAAAAATTTTCAAGTTCCTTCATGAATGCTTCCTGATCTTCTGGCGTTCCATCATCATCCTCTGCCATCTATCAAAGAACAGGAGAAATTATGGAACTTGTGATAGATATTAATTCATTTATTTTACAATCATATAATCACACTACTGCAATCTCTGCAGCATTAACTCAGTTACCAGAGGTTGTGCAACTTGAGTAAAAGCAGTTTTGACTGATTCTTCAGTGTGGTCTGCAGCCTTTGCTACAGAGTATCTAATAAGTGAATTGGGTGTGGCTGCCGCTTCATGCTGGTTTGGAAGTGAAAAACCATCACCTTCATGTTTAGTTGAAGTTTCAACAGTCTTGGCATCCCCATCAATTACAGGGTTAGCAAGTTGTATATTCTTACACTGTTCTCTTGGCCCATCATTAACTGCTTTGCCCTCTTTCACATTAGCTGCGTCTTCCAATTCCCTGTCTTTTCCCTGCAGAAACATGTCAACCACCACATTTTCACTTTTAGGAGCTTCATTACAAGATAATTTAGGCCTATTTTCCTTAGGATCATTCCCAGTGTCAGCATTTTCATTTGTCACTTCTTTGCTTGCAACATGTTCAACACAATTTTCATCCTCCTTGCCAGTATCTTTGTGCTTTTCTGCTGCAACATCTCCACTGGGATTTTCTTCAACCACTTTTTGAACAGGATTTCTACCCTCCACACCAGTCTCAGAGGAGCTCTCTTGTTTTATACGGCCATTAATACCATTTTGTTCAATCACTTTATTCGTAGCATCAGTTGATCCAGTTTGTTTCTCCACTGTACTTCTAGCAGCATGTTGCTCACCACCAATAATGTTGATGCTGCTTTGCTCTTTCTCATTTTTGGAATAGATTTGTTGCTCTGTCGATTCCTCAGCATTCATTGGCTGATTAGTCTCCCTTTCAAGACTACTTTGCTCTACTATCTCACTCTTATCAGTGGCCTGATCTTTTGCTTCATTTCTAAGTTTGATCATATCTTCGTCCACATTCCCGCATTTATTTGAATCCCCCGAATTAGTAGCCACAGGGGATATATTCTCTCCTTCATATTCAATCTTACCATCAAACACTTCAGTTTCTGACTGTTTAACATCACTTCCTGAACCATGAAAATGTTCTTCGGCATCTTCCATTTCTACATCACTTTTACCCATTTTGATATCTATTTAAGACATTATATAGCGTCTGTTAGATATCGAAATATCAATACTTCATGGATTAAGAAAGAAATAGAAAGAGAAAGGGAGAAAGCATAAACCAACGAGCAAATTACAAAATAAAACCTAAGCGTCCATCCATCGCAGAATAAACAAAAAATCCCCTTGAACTCTATCCTTCACCAGCAGTCATACCAATTTCAATCCCTAATTCTATCAAAACAAACAAAAGCCAAAATCTTAATTTTTTTTGTTGCATGAATAAAACCCCTAAACCAAATTCATCCAAATTTTTTTCAAAAAAGTGATTACTATTTGGTTAAATCCAAATTCCATATTCACATGCAATACGAAATCTAAAATACGTTCAAACCCATTTTCCATGCGTGCAACACTTGCCTGTACCAACTCGTGGCGACGACGGCAGTGGCCAGAGCTTGGCTCAGACTGCACTCAAATCTATTATTTGGCTTAGTTTTTCGTCAGTTAGAGCAAAACGAGGAGGCAAATGTGAGAGGAATTGTGCACTGCACAAATTTTAGTCCAAAATTCGGTTCAAAGTGCTAAAAAAAGTAGCGAAAAAAATACATAAAAGTAGGAAAGCTTTATTTATCAGGCAAGCAACGAGAGCACGTGTTGTTCAAAGGGAAACTGCGAAAGGCTAGGGCAGAGGCACGGAGAGAAGCACCTCCAAACGTCGCAGCGAGAGAGGGAACGGGAAAGCGAAGGCCCTCCTCAATTCTCAAGCGGTTGCCTGATTCAAAGGAACCATGTAACAACACCTGTACAGGGGCTTCACTCCCATAGCGAAATCTCCATTCAGCCCCTGCTGCATTGTCATCCAACGACCAAGATTTTTTTCCCCCTTTTTCTAACCTTTCTCTTGGATGGGATGGAAAATTTGAGAGTAAGAGAAAATTTAACATTATTTGAATTTAAGTTTTATATATATAATATGTTAAATAATTAAATGATGTTGAAGTAAGGTATAAATATACACGAATGTATTTAAATGATTGAATGTTGTGGTAGTGAGGTATAAGTGTACATGTGAGTGTATACGTGCATATAATTATTAATTTGATAGTGAATAATGTTACGTTTAATAAAAAGATTTTATAATTGATAATTGAGTTGAAATTTATAATTATTTTTTGTATTATTAAATTATAATTTGAAATTCATATCTGAAAATTTTAACATTCACCAAATCCAAGTGGGGGTTTTTGGCAAATTTCATGTAAATAAGTCATGTGAATTTAATAAATAAGTAATGCATATACACACACAATATAATTTTAAAAAGGCCTATGTTTTAAATTTAAAATTAGTAAATTATTCTTATCTTTTAAGAGGAAAAAAATTAGCGTTCTTCTTTTTTAATGCATTTTGCTTTTGTTTCTTATAGCTTTTTTCTCTAACTTCCCTTTGGCTCATTAAACTAACCTTATCTTTACTTTTTAATTTTTTTTATTTCACCCCTTTCTTTTAATAAATTTTGTTCTCTCTTGTTTTTTCACTATACCTCATTTGTTTTTGTTTTATCTCTCTTTTTACATTTTTAAGGTTTTTCATCCAAATTATTCATATATTATTAAATTAGATTTGAGGGTTTTAGACTAACTAATTTTTTCATATTTTTTCTTTTTTTTTCAATATTTTATATTTTATTTTTATTTTATAATATTATTTATTTTTGAAATTCTTATTTCATTATTTAAAATATAATCATTTTATAAAATATTTTGAATTGTATACTTTTTGATTTCATTATTTAAGATCACTTGCTTGTAATTTAAATAATTTTCACAGAAAAGGTTTGCATTTGATATATCTTGAAAGTGGTAGGGCTTCAATCAATGTTGATTTTTTAAGTTTAGAATTACGATCTTCAATCAAATATTAGAATTTGAAGAACATCTTAAATTTGATGACAAACTTTTCAAATTTGATAAATAATACTTTAAATTTGATGACGAATTTATTGAATTTGATGAAAAACACTTTAAATTCGACAATAAACTTTTTAAATTTTGTGATGAATGCTTTGAATATTATCGAGATTTCTAAAGAAAATTTTAGACAAAGCTCAAGCCTTTGACTACTTGAAGTTTAGCTTCTCTTATTCCAAATCTGCTTCTTTTATTGGATTTAATTCCTATTTATAATTGTAGGAGAAAAATGGTGACTATATTAACATACTGACGTGGCGTAATTTCGTTAGCTATCACTGCTTAGAGCTTATCCAAAAATTTAACTAATATGCTTAATTTTGTAAAATACTTGTCTTATCTGTTGCTTACAAGACTGTGCTCATTTGTTACCATTTGATTGATCGATTAAAATATTATTTATTTATTTTAAAAATTATATTCGTTTAAATTCTTAAAATATAAATAGAATTTATTTAATTGGTATTTTAATATTATATTTTTTATATTGTATTATTTAATTGAACACAAAATTTTATGTGTCTACAATGTCATTATCTTTTTCTCATTTTTTTTATTTTTATGTCTTATTTCTTTTAACTTATTCTTTATTTGGTATTTTCTCTCAAATTCTCTCCTTTCAATTTCTTTTAGCCTTTCTTATTTCTATTTTAATTATTTTTATACCTTTTATTTTAATTAAATATATTTTTATTATTTAAATATAATAACTTCATAATTTGTAAATAATTGCATGTTCAACTTTTATTAGCATTATGTATTAAAAATATAGGATTGTCGAGTTTATAGTTATTAAATATCCTTAATCTTTTATGTATTATCTTTTCACTCTACTATATCAATTTTCATTTACTTCATTCACTTTCTTCAATTTTAATTTAATTTACTTTTTTATTATTTTATACATTTTATTAATTATACAAATTTCCATTTATAAATGTATTTATTTTTTTATATGCATGAGTATTAGATGTTTTGTGGTTTTTATTTATTTTATCTTTTTCAATATTATCTTTTAATTTTGATTATTTTTATTTGTATTTGAATTTATTTCTTTATAAAATAATATAAAACATATATTTTTTATTTACAAAATAATGTATATATAACGAGTGTCTCTTTTATCACTAGTTGCTGTCATTATTGTGCTAGATTTATAAAATAACAAAAGGTGAATACTATTGGCTTAAATTGATATATGCATAGATGTTGTTGACTGCAATTTATAATATTTAGAACGTGTTACATTGTTTTATTTTTTTAATAGAATTTTTCAAATGCTCTCTTTACTGAATTTAATTATAGCCACTTTCCTATGTTCTCTAATGTAAAATAAACAAATAAATAAATAAAATAGATGATTCATCATAAAAATCATACCATCTCCTTCATTTATATTATTTAGAACATGTAGTCGACACATGCATATTGTGTAAAAAAAATTAAATATAATTATACATATGAATGCACGTTTGGTTTCATTTTGGTTGTTTAAGAAACCTAGTGTTTACACATATGAAATTGAAAAAAAAATCAGTCCAATTTTTATTTTACTTGCACAATAAAAATAATGAAATTATTTTTACTAGCATTTTTATTACAACTGTTCAAGAGGAAAACAAAACCAACTCTATAGGGCGAGTGTGTGTGGACTAGTGGTGATTTCTTAAATTTTAAATATGAAGTCTGATGTTCAAACATTCAACTATATGTTGAATGTGTGAGTTAATGGTTAAAAAAAAATTCAACTCTATAACAAACTTTGTAATTTGAGGAGAGAAATCTCACACATGCCCAAGAGGTTAAAAATCTAGGGAAAAAGTAAATAGAAGTTATAGAGTCTATTAAATAAAATTATTATCCTATCAACGATTTAGAGTATATTTTATTTTAAGTAGGCATTTTTTGTGAAAATACGCATATTGCAACCAAAACTAGGCATTAACTGTAATAACATAGCACACACACTTGAAACTCCTTTTTGATCCTTTAATTGGTTTTTTTTAACAATATTCTTTTTAATAAATTCAGTTGTTACTATTTTTTCTTCCATTGTCCGATGCAAATATATATATGTATAGAGAGAGAGAGAGAGAGAGAGAGACGCACACACACAACACACAACTAAATTTGATAAAAGATTTATTGGTGAAAATATATGCTTTCTTTTTCATTAAAAAATCTATTCAAGACTAAAAATATTATAGTATATACCTCTACTATGAATGGCATAGAGAAACTAACTTGTGACATTTCTATCCTTAGTAAACCACCTGTCTGAACTTCGATTATTACTCAAATTCCGACTGCTCTCTTACTTAGGGGACAGCGGTTGCTGCTTAAAATTAAAAATTGCTGTTGAACTTTCATTCTCACTCCCGTCGCAGGTCCATTAAGAATGTACCAAAACTACTGCTCCTTCACAGACTCATCACAAACTTTATTTGTATATATATGCATATACACCAGTTTATATATATATAGTTTAAAAACTTGTATTCTGCTAAACCGTTAAATTATTATTATATATTATATATATATAAATATACAAATTTAAATAAATCAAAAATTTTCTAAATTATCTTGATTTTCTTCCCACTGAAAACTCTTACCAAACATACAGTAAATATTTATCTCGTGTGACATGGTATGGCGAGTAATATTCAAGTGTTAAGAGTTTGCAAGTATAACCACCATCTCGATTACAATAATTATCATTCTTGACAGACATATGCAAGAAATAATCTTCTATATTTGTTCTGAAGATAACACTGCTGATGCAATGGGTGACCGATCAAATCAAACCTGATGAGAGGAGTTTTAATTAATTTCGATTCGAACTCCAGTGGTTTCATCTCTAAGAAGATGCATGAAATATAAGAGTGTGTGTGTCTGCGATCGGGGCCGAATTCGGTGTGAAGATGCCAAATAGCGTTGAATCAAGTGTAGATTCCACTCATAAAAATATTTTATTAATACAGGTGAATAATATAAAGAAGTTGTCATACAGACCAGCTTTGGCCGTTCTATCCGCCTGCTAATACTTCACCGAATAACATAAAAATGGAGCCTCCTTTCCCATGGCCTTCTTATCAGTAAAGGTATGGACCATTCATGTGCATCAACAGCAGTGATTAATGCGGTGGCGTTTGCATGCAAAAGCTAGCCGCCCATTACTTCTGCATCTTTTTTTGGTTCGTTTTTCATTTTCTTGCCCGATGCCTACACTGATCGTCTCCTGATGTGCCATGTGTCACCCCTGCTTTTCTTCCTGATTCCATAACTATGGAATTTTTATTTTTTTTTTATCTTCTTTAAGTAGTAAGTAGGAAAGTTCAACACTTTGTTGTTCTTTTAAATTATAACACTGCAGAATGCACCACAGCCTATTATTGCATTTCTTCTTCTTTCTGTTATATACGTTCTTGCAGTAAATAAGCTTGCTGGGGAAGTCATCCCGACTCTGGAGTAATTCTAGAGTGGTGGGTAATTTTGTTTTTGCCGTTTGCTTTTTTTGTAGGTTGTTTTCTTATCTTGTCAGCTTTCATTAAAAGTGAAAAGGGCATTCCTCAGTCAGTGGATTGTTGGTGAGAAATTTGAGGAGGAAGTTAGTTTATCATATGTTGAGAAATCGCCTAATGTGTGGTTAACTGTATCCAAGTTGTCCATGCAACTTGGATAATGGTTCCCATATTTAATAAGCAGATGTTCTCATATTTAATCAATTAATAAGAAGTGCGAGTTTGAATTAACTTCTTTCTGCCTTGGCCATGTTGAGGGTATAACCCAATCAAGACTGTCAAAGTCAAGGAATCGTATTTGTGAGCTTAATTTATAAGTACAGTTGCCTTCGCTAATATTTGACGCCATGTGGCTTTGTTTTAGCTTAAATCCTTGTTGGTGGATATTGCAACATGGGCCTCTTGGATCTCTTTATTGCTTCATCAATTCCTGTCCTGAAAGTACTTTTGGTGACTGGATTGGGATCATGTCTTGCAGTTGATCATATCAACATTCTAGGAGTTGATGCAAGGAAGCATTTGAAAAATGTAAGTGCCCATTCTGCGGATTCAGGTTAATACTTAATACCTTCTCACTCTTGCATTTTTATTTATGTAATCTTATGGGCTCGATTAATATATCAGACCATCCTTGGATCAGCTCATGATTTTCTATTGATCATCCAGGCTCTAATATGAATCTAAGATTTTAATAGGTTTGCAGGGTCCTAACACCAGAATTTTTGTCGACTCAATTTCATACCCCGAGCATCATATTATGTCTTGCCGTTGTCAAGTGAATGAAGGAGTTGATGGAAATTTTACTACTCAAGCTCTTTATCTCAAATGTCTAACCAACTGCAGTGTATGTAATTTATCAAATCTATTTTCTAGTTTGAATATGTTAGTCATTAGTGTTGTCACTCAGTCTAGCCAGCTTGAGCTAATGAGACTCTAGTTGAAAGATAGAAATCAGATCCTTCATTTTTCTTTTCACCAAGTAAGGTTATGTGTGAATGAGTATGCAATTTTTGCATCCCTCGGTGAATATTTATCATCTCATTTGATTCCTTAAGGCAGGTATAATTGCTAACATTCGGAATTCCTTGAAAGGAAAATTCACTACTTGATAACTAAATTTTTAGGATTGGAGATCTCTCTTGATATGTTTCGCCTGCCAGATTTTGCATTTAGGAACAGATAATCAATTCTCAGTGATGATGCCAAGTTTTTGATTAGCTACCCAAATGGATTACTTTCCAGATAAATTGCTAGTGCGTGTCTGTGTGTAAGCCTTGAGACTTTTTACGACTGTCTGGAGCCTGATGTTACGATATATTCATCTTATCCCACGAATATGAGAATTTCTATCTTCAAATCTGCTACTCGATAAAAAAAAATGTAAATTTCCAAATAGGGTTACATGTACACCAAACAATTAAGTCAGTTTATTGCATTGGGGATCTGCATAATGAGGGAACCGTATATTTGTCACCATGTAGTGTCTTCCACGAATCCACGAATCTGTGACCTCATGGATTGGCACCACTGGTATGCCTACTCTGTCCGTTTTAACAATTCATACAAAGGCATTGTTAAGACACAAATGTGATGTGTCCTGTGAAGTAATTCTACATCAAGAAACTAATTCTAATATCTTTCGATAACAGATTGTGTTCTATGTATTTAATCCATCACTTGTCTACAGCAACTTAACGAAGACAATAACATATGAAAGCATGGTTGAGTTGTAAGATTCTCGTCTTTCATTTGTAAACGTGCTTCCCGTCTCATATTATTCATCTATCTTTTGTACAACATCGATATTCCAGCTAACTTTGCAGGTGGTTCATGCCTTTTAATATCCTCTTCACTTTCGTGATCGGTTCAATTCTTGGTTGGGCGGTCATTAGAATTACAAAAGTTCCTCCCCATCTTCGAGGACTTCTTGTAGGCTGTTGCGCTTCTGGTACGGCTATGTAAATGAAACCTGACAGCAGCAAAACTATCTGAATTTGGGTTTGAGTTTAATCATTAGTGATGCATTCCAAATGTTATAACTCTATTGAAGTTGAATATTTGCATAAGCAACTTATAGCAAATCCTTAATTTTTCCGTTTTATATGTTTATGTGCAAGCGCTTACATATCTGGTTCAACCTTCTTCCTCCTGACTGTCTAATGAATGGATTGGAATGAGCCAAAAACACTCGACTACTAGGGTGACGTGGAATCTCGCAATTCAACCAAAGCCCATCCGTTTCAATATGGTAGCAAGTATAGTGTATGCCAGATTTATCATGAAGCTCACGCGTATGTGCCAGGGCAGGCGACTTGGGAAACTTGCTTCTCATCATAATCCCAGCGGTTTGTAAAGAGAAAGCAAGCCCATTTGGGGACGCTGGTGTTTGCCACAAATATGGGATGGCCTATGCTTCACTTTCTATGGCTGTAAGTCTCAGAAAATAAATGGTACACGTCAATAAAATCTAAACTTGGATCAATTCCAATGATTCTGTGCTTATATGTAATCAAAATAGACAGCTCCGAGACGGTCCGTGCAGTCTTGTCTGCACTTCATACTCAATCCCTTGATAGGTGATTAACAAATCTTGGCTTGTGTGAAATTCCCCAACTTCCGTGAAGATGGAATTCTAGTACTCTGTTTACAGTTCCTGATTCTCACGCTTCAGGTTGGAGCAATTTATCAGTGGTCCTATGTGTACAACATTGTTAGAATATCTTGAAGTAGTAGCTCAAAGGAACTCAAAATAAGTGACTCTCGCAATAAGAAGCCTGCAAGAGAGAGCTCATCTGGAAGGACTTGGACAGAACCTTTACTTTCTTCTGGTGGTTTGCCTGCAGCTGCAGATCACGAAAATGGATGGGTTCGCCACAAGATAGATTTGAGAATGAGCCTGAGGTAGTAGTTGTCTATTTGCCTAATATCAGGAGAATGTTTATGTTATTGAAATCATGAAAACACCGTATGAATAAATCCAGTTTGCGGTGGAGTAATAAAATTGAAAGTAAGAGGAATCCAGAAGAAAAAAATGAAGCATGTGGAATTCCTTTTCAAAGGTTTCCACGGATCTCATTTTCAATCTCCAATTATCAGAGGGAAAAGATATTTAGCAAGGAAGCTTATGGAAATTACAATTTCAACCTCTGAGACGTCAAATGCAGGTATCCGTTCCGGAGAAAATAAAGCAACGGTTAAAGATGCTCTTGAGAGAGATGAACCTGAAGAAACCATTTGCTCCATCAACGATGGGCGCGGTATGGTCTGCCATATTCCATGCAGATAGGAAATGCAAATACTCATGTTTGAGTAATTGAGCCATTTTCTATGTAAACTTTCTACGGTGAAGTCTTGATTTGTTTCTTTTGACACGTTACAATATGTGAAACCTGCTGATAGGGGAAATAGGCTCAAGTTCTTATCTTATGGGACAAATTGAAGGTTCAAATACACATGGATGTATCATTCTTTTTATACATGGATCGAGTGCTCGTTGCAATCCTTACCTTCATGTACAATAATTCAATGGTTTCAAAAGTTGTTGACCATAATTTATCTGAGGAAACTTGTTTTGGTGTTTGTAAATGAAAACACAACATCTCGTGAATATTGTAAACATGTTGCTTTAGGAATTGAAGTTCACAAAGTATGAATAATCTCGTCTAACTGGACCTCAAAAGAAGAAATGTGTGTACATGTAAACATGTTGGCTTGCTACGTCCTATTCATGAAACTTTCGATAAATGCTCAATTTTTGACAGATTGCTGGATTTGTTGTTGGGCTTGTACCTCAAATTCAAAAACTAATAATTGGTGATGCTGATTCTCCCCGTGTAATACAAGACGCTGCTGTCTTGCTTGGGTGTAAATATAATTAATAGTTAGTAATATAATTCCAACTGTCAATCATGTCAAAGGCGGTTCAAATTTCATTGTGTCTTTGAAATAAATGTCAGCGGCCACATTAATGCACGCCTAAACTTGTATGAATGGAATGAAATCACTTTTTTTTACCCCCCCTTTTTTGACAAAACTAAATTGCTGTTGATACCAGAAATTTTAATTATGAGTGCAAGCGAATAAATAGGTGTCGGATTAGATTTTGATTAGATCCTAGCTTAATTTAGATTGGATCCGAAATACCCAAATAATTTTGAAGGGGGTATTTAAATTTTATACTCTTTTAAAATTTATTTGATAAATTAGCACTTCTGGAGATAGATACACAAAAATATCTCATTCTTTGAGAGAGAGAGAGAGAGAGTCGACTGGGTGAGTACAACATATTCAATTTTTTTAAACCACGCACAATGATGCCCGCCTACTGTGGTTATTGTGATTTTGAAAAACAATATGCATTAATCATGAGAGTTAAATGCATGGGGTTTTTTATTTTTTTATTCTTATTTTTTTTATAATTTAACAAACTACCCCATTTACGGGGGAATTGGTAAATTAACCCATCGACGTCATCTGACGAAAAAACAAAAATATAATGTTTCGTTTGTATTCGTATTAACTATATCGAAATACACCGTATTCGTATCGCACCGTTTTGAACGGCGAGACAGTGTCTAATTGGGCCAGGTCACATATCTCGCCGTTTGAAATGGCGAGATAGTCTCTGATTGGTCCACGTCACGAGTCTCGCCGTTTGAAACGGCGAGATAACTTTGGCTACCTCGGCACACGCCCGATCGTCGTTCATCACCTTCTTCCCCGCAAACACTCCTCGTCGAATTCTTCCACTCCCCGGCGAAGTCATCGTCTTCAACACCAATTCGATCGCTGTTCATCGTTTCTCTTTGCCGACGAATTCTTCCATTCCCCGCAAACACGCTCAATCGCTGTTCCCGGCAGATTTTTGTTCAAGCACGCCCGATCGCTATTCAAACACGCCCGATAACTTTAGTTTCCTCAAACACGCCCGATCGCTATTCATCGTTCCGAACGGATATATTCCCGACAGATTTTTGTTGAAGGTTGGCCGACCCGACGGATTTTTGCTGAAGGTTGGCCGAACAAGTCTATTTTAAGTTTGAGTTTTTTGATTTTTTAGTCTTAATTTTTATAATTTGTTTTTCAATTTGAGTGTTTTAATTTTTCAGTCTTAATTAGTAACAAATGTGTTTTTATATTGTAGGAAACTCCATTTAGAATTTGTGAAAACAAACAAGGCGTATTATCAGAATTGATTTTTGAGGTGAGTGTTCATATTTTGTTATATTTAGGTTCAAAATAAAATTCTTGTGTTGTGGGACAAGCTGTAGTTTGTCATTAGTTGCTAATATTTCCTAACTATTAATTATAGCGTAAATAGAGACAATTAAATAAATTTGAAAATTTTATAAGAATATTAGATGAATAAAAATTGTGTACTTAAATATTTAATACATAAAATCTAAGAATATTAGACGAATGAAAAAAAAATTAAGGTTTTTAATGTAGTTATTCTAATTAATTTTCCAATTTAACAAATGGAACTCGGGTTTTTTATTTTTTATTCTGATTTATTTTACAATTTAACAAATTAACCCACCAATCTCGTCGTTCCAAACGGCGAGATGAGGTCATCTGGCCGTTCAAAACGGCGCGATATAATTTTTTTTCTTTTAAAAAATATTATTCGTATTAATTAACCTGAAATACGCGTATCTCATCGTTCGAAATGGCGAGGTAGAATCTAATTGGCTGAGTTTGATGGCACAGCTCACGAGGCACAACTTCCTTAAAACGTAAATATCTAAACATAAAACACTCAAAAAGTATTATACAAGATTATAATTTAAAACTCAATTTATTGAAACAAACTTCTTTTAGTTAAATGAACTTCCTTATTTTAAACAAAAATAGAATAATTTAAAATTATTATAATTTATTATAACGTCATTTAACTATTTTAAATAATTTATTTCTTATTTTAAAATTATTACACAATATTATAACGTTGTCTCGCTGTTTTAAATAATCTTTTTCATTTTAAATAATAATTTTAAATTACAGTAAATTATTATTACAACGTAATTGTCAAAATATATAAAATTTTAAAAATACTACACAAGATTATAATTTAAAACTCAATTTATTGAAATAAAAATTTTTTATTTAAATAAATTTTCTTCTTTTAAATAAAAATATAATAATTTATATTTATATTAATTTATTATAATATATTATGACATCATCTCGCCATCAAAAAATAAATTAGACGTTGGAAGTTGGGCCTCGTGAACTGTGCCATCAGACTCTATCTCGCCGTTTCGAACGGCGAAAAACGCGTATTTCGGGTCGAGTAATACAAATTCGGGACGAGTGATCACTGCACAGGATCCGGGAAGAGGCGGAAGAAATGCACACGCTGTGGAACTATGCAGTAGGGATTGCACATGCAAGAAGTGGTTATTACGCGGAATTCCATGCTCACACACAATAGCTATTAGTAGAAAATATGGTGTTAATCCTAAACAGCTAGTGATGCCATACTTTTCCATTGGTAGTTATGTGCACACATATGAAGGGAGATTCAATCTTGTTTAGGTCGAGGATTATTGGGATGATCCACCATTCAAGTTGGTCCACAACCCTCACAGGCGTATAATTCGTAAGGTTGGGAGGGCCCCGTCGAGTCGAATACCAAATGAAATGGACTGGCCACAATATCGGGCTCGACAGCAATCGCGGCAACAAGCCCAACGTCGATTGCAGGATTTAGACATGCCTTCATCCTCCAGTCGTCCTCGTTAGCTTCACATGTTTCTGTAAATTTTATATTTTTCACAACTAAACACGGAAGTAGTTCCATGCCTGTGTAGTTATATTTGTATACATAAAAATATTATGTTGAATGTTATTTTTTCAAGTTTTGTGATTACATATTTCATATGCTTGTAAATGTTAGTTTTCATGTTTATGTATATATTGTTAATTTGGTGTTTAATTAATGCATAGTTTGTCATACAGGACTTTTTCACCATGGCTATGAGAGCTAATTCGGGCCCATTTGATTCGAGTTTGCTATACTTACAGCATAACCATAGGTCGGAGGCTGTGTGGTTAGGGGACATAGACACTACACTTCGACCACGACATCAGACCAGGGCACTAGACAGGATTCCTGATTTTGATGATCGGGTCGTTATTTTACTACATCGACTAGGTTTCTATGGAGTGTATAGGTGTGGACATGTAGCACTTGATTGGCATCTGATCACAGCAATAGTTGAGAGGTGGCGCCACATTTGATGTGTTACTCCTCCTTGACTTGGTCCAGCTATATACATGTGAAAATCATTAAGAAAACAAAACATAACAGTTGCACAATAGCATAACAAGACATGTTATTTTATGAGACATACCGTGCTCCGAAAGGTGCAGCTGGTAATTGCACGTCCCCAAGTACAGTGAGTGGACCAGTGTAAAGGCCACGATCACGGGTCTGTGGGCCCAACCCCAAGATTCTAATCCAGGTCCATATCTGTAAAAGTTTTAGTGGGTCAGCAATCGTCTGCCTACCTCGCATACACACGGAGCACAACTCTCGATATAAATATGCCAATGCCGCACTCCCCTAACTATATGGTTGAGTCCTACTCACATCCTCTAACATACGAAGGTATAATAGCTTAACTCGATCCCCAAATGAATCAGGAAAAATTCTGCATCCCAATAACAACAACACGTAACAGCGAGTGTATCGAGCCACGTCATCCTCTGTACTATCAACA
This sequence comes from Avicennia marina, assembly GCA_019155195.1. Classification (NCBI taxonomy): domain Eukaryota; kingdom Viridiplantae; phylum Streptophyta; class Magnoliopsida; order Lamiales; family Acanthaceae; genus Avicennia; species Avicennia marina. The sequence continues at coordinate 17,192,142 of CM032755.1, forward strand.
GTCAGGGTCCGGTGTCGAACCTCCCGAAGTAAGACTGAAAGGGGTATAGTAGCACCACTGAATACATCTGTGGAGGGTGCAAACCCCAAATACTCCAAACAATACTCTTGCCAAACACTTATGGCCCAACGCTCGTCAACCCCTGTAATTGGGGCACCCGCCACTGGGAGTTGTCATATCAACGCTACATCTTCCAATGTAATGGTAGACGGAGAGACAGAGTCTCAGGTACAAGTAACATTTGTCCTCGTTAAATATGGATACCAAATACTACACTATGTATATTGCATCTTGTATACAACTAGTTTCATATAATATTACATGTTTCATTTCAGTTTCAATGGCGGCCTTACCCTGACGATGCGTATGAGATGCTACCCAACCATTGTGGCCGACAACTGTAGACTCTGTGGTCCACTAATCTGCTATGAGATTATTGAGATGCACCATATTGATCGGGTATTGAGGCAATTCGGAATGCCACAAGGCATTCCTAATGATCCACCACGGGCTCAGGATGCACTACATAGCGAGCATAGGTGCGGGCGTTCAGGAACTAATTGGGCTCATCACCACGCTGTATACATTCGAGAATGGGCTAGTGATGATCATATCATAAGGGGCCCCCATCTTTCCAGATACACGGGTGTCACGAGACTATTTCGAGTGGTACCGTCGAGTTACGCGCCAATTTATCACTCCTGGACATGTATTTGTACATACTGGATATCAACCTGGCCACATCACTTATTTCCCGCACGTGGTACGCTTTTATATTTGCATATATATATATATGTGTGTGTGTGTGAATGTCTCTTTGTATATTATTCAGCAATATGTAAATTGTTGATTGTAGGCACAGCAGATGCAACAACTACGTTCTGGTAGATATAATCAGCAGATTGTCGATAGTGTCGAGCAACTATCACAACAGCGAGTCCAGCGAGATTTTCCACCATACTACCAGATGGATGACATTGCGTCTGCACATCCCACTCCAGGACGTAGCACACCCTATCACCACGATGTATCAATTCCCGGCACATCATATCAGCATGAGGTACCAGGTCCTAGCACTATAGATCCGGCAGATGTATATATACCTCAACCACTACATCAGAGCACCCACTCTCCATATACACCACAGGCCGATTCTCCATACACGGTATTTTCAGAGTCTCCTTACACCCCCCTTCATGCGTACACTTCACAAGAGCAGCCTTGGCAATACCGTGGATCCCCAGTGTCATTTCAGCAGGACTCTATAAGTATGGAAGCTCAACAACCTCATACTTTGCACCATCCTTAAGGAGATCCAATACCACGAAGAGGACATCATGCCAGACGACCAACACACTGTGGCACCGGTGGTCATTTGAGGGATGAGGATGAGGATGACGTGTAGTATTTAATATTATCTCTTATATGTATTCAAAATTTTCAATTTTATTGGCATTTATATTGATTTTATTATAATTTAATTATATAATTTCATTTAAAAGTTATAACACACATCTTTTGAGCTATTATTTAAATAAATTTTTCCTTTTAAATAAATTCATTATAATTTTAAATTTCAATTAATTATTATTATAATGTGAATGTCTAAACATAAAAAACTCAACAAGTATTATATAAGATTATAATTTAAATCTCAATTTATTGAAATAAAATTCTTTTATTTAAATAAATTTTCTTATTTCAAAAATATATAATAATTTATATTAATTTATTATAAGATATTATGACGTCATCTCACCGTTACAAACTGCGAGATGACGTCATTCGTATTTCTTCCATTATACTGGAAGAAATACGAAATATTATTTATTTATTTTGAAAAAAGTGCGACTTTAAAGAATAAGCATGGTGCCATTACCTTTTTTATATTCTTCTATTTATTTAATATTCTACACCATATAATTGGGTTGAGGATTTGATTTTGATTGCAAAATTTCAAATTATTATAATATTATTTTTTTGAATTTCTTTTTCTTTTTCTTTCCTTCTTCGTTCTTCACAATATAATTATAATATTTTGTCCCATACTTTTTGTATATTCTCTCTATCTGTCTCTGTATATTTCATATTTTTAATACTTCTAACTTTGAGTTAATTTTATTTTTAATACAATTTATTATAAGTAACCAAATATCAAAATTTACAAAAGATTATACACGCGCATTGCTGCAGTTGCTAGCATGCATTTAGTGTTCCGTAGCAAAAGCATATTCACTTCTTTGCCGATTATGATTTGCAAGTTTTGGATTTTTTTACTCCGTTCATATTTATTCAAAAATACACCAAATATATTTGCACCGAGTGTAAAGCAAATTCACTTGGTGCCAGGTTTCTTCAAATTGCACCAATTGCATCTACAAGAACCACATCTATACACTCACACATTCGCATTGAAGAGGATTTGAATTCAAAACCCTATACCATCAAAGTGTTTCCTATGAGATAAATATTGACATTTTATATTATCGTCATTTCATGTAGAAACAATCAAAATATATATAATTTCAATTATTTATCAAAAGTTTAAAGATTACATATTTTTTTTCCGTTGGCAATATCTAATGCAAATTTTGTTTGGGTTATTAATAGATAACTAGTAAAAGTGCACACTCAAAAATTAAATAAGAACATTATTAATATAATCAAATTTTAATAGCAATTTATGATAAATAATATGTAGATATCAAATTTAGTATATATGTAAAAAAAATATGTTATGATTTTTTATTTAAATACAGATAAAAAAAACTTATTCTATTATTAACAATATATTTTTATTATATAATATGTGTGATAACAATAAATAAACCTTGATATTTTAATAATTAAAAATAAATTGGCTAGACGACAAAAAATAAAAGTTATGAACTCTCGAGAACATGTGATGAGTTGAGATTTGTTGTCAGTTAATTAATTGTCATAATAGGGGCATTAAAGGTAAAATATTAAAAGGTCAAAGGCAGTTATTATATATCAGTCATGAAAGGTATTATAGAAAAATGCCTATGAAAGGTTTGACAATAATATAATAGTATAGATGAATTAAATATTTAACATATGTATAAATTGTTGAATAGATATATAATTCTGGAATAGTTTAATTATTATATATATATATATATAATAAGTTTATGATATTTACTAGAACTAGTTTAATTATTTTTAAAATAATAAATATATAGAATTTAATACATAAATACTTTATATATATAATTTTAGAAGAGTATAATAAAAATACTACCTTAATTTGTCAACATGATTAATAATTAGTTAATATATTTATCGTGCTATAATATCTGCAGAAATATGATTTGAAATTTGAGGCTTCCAGATTAACAACTAAGTTTGGTAGATTTTTTGTTCCGATCAGCTCAATTTGTTAGTTCAAAGCGAGGAAAGAAAGGGACGGAAGGTCAGGCGTAGGTTTTTTGTTCTCTCTCCTTTTGAATTGTTTTAATCTTTCTTCATTTTTATTTTAATAATTTTTCTTTTCCCCTTCTCTTGTAACTTATTATTTGTAATTTTGTTTCCCCCAAATTCTTCTTTTTCCAAATTGTTTGGATCCTTATTTATATTTTTATTTTGAATAAGTTGATACTCTTCATTTAAAATAAGTTTATTTTTATTATTTACACAACAATAACTTCCTAAGTTGTGTGTGTGTATATATATATATATATATATAAAACTATACATACAAGAGTGTGTTGCTAGTGAAATAAAATGGGAACACACACACACACACACAATTTGTTATCAAATTAGTAATGTTTTTAAAATGTTGGACAAGTTAACTGGGACTGGCTGGTTGGTTGGTTTGGGTGGTCAACGGATTTAAAATTTTTGGGTTTTTTGGTTTTTTTTTTTTTGGATAAGATGAAGGGAACAAAACGGAGAAAGAGGATGGAGAAGAAGAAGAGAGGAAGAGAAAAAGAAAGGAAAGAAAAAAAAAAAAGAAATACATGAGAAATATAAAATAAACAATTATATAAAAAGAAATAAATGAGAAATATAAAATAAACAATTACATAAAAAGACATAAATGAGAAATATAAAATATAAAGTAATATTATACTATAACAATTATTTAAATAAATATGCATTATTATTTTTTGTATTTATATATGATTATATACTTAAGTTATATATAATAAATAAGTTATTAAAAACTAACAAATCAGTTATTATATATTTAATTTATTTGGATTTTAAAAATTATTGATTAATTATATATTTTTACTCAAACCATAATTTTGCATCGATTAATATACAAATTAATTATTTAATTTTAAAATATTATCAATATATTTTTAAATTTTTATATTAAAACAACACACAGATAATAATATTAGTTGATCAGTTTTAAAATTTGATTAAACAAGTCCAATAAGTCAAATGCATGAATCGGCATAATATACGGTTATATATCCAGTCTAGCTGTGGAATCATTGCAAATTAGGTGACCCATACCATTGGAATAACAAATTTTACAGATCATCAACGTGCACGCACCCGTACATTTCTTTGGTTGGTAGATTAAGCCGGGCTTCGCGATGTTCAAGTCAATGGAGTGAAAAATTCGAAATTTCACAGATCAACAAATCCGACACAAGATTATGACATGCTGCTTCATTCGGGTTGAGTGTTTCAACGTTGTCTGCCCTGCCAACATTCCAACACGAATTAAATTTGTCCTTATACATCGAACCTTCAACTACGGCAAAAACCTTTTGACGTTCTTCATTACCAAAATTATTTAAAAGAAAGGCCTTCATAAAAAAATTACGCACATTTGTAAGAATAAAATAAAATAAGATATGAAATTCAACTGCAATGGTTAAAATATATTGCAACAATATTTATCTAAAAAATGCACTCACACAAGGACTTAGATATATAATTTTTTTCGGAGGTGTCCAAAAGAAAAGGCCATGTAGAAATGAATATTAACATTAGTATATATACACGTTGTGAGCACGTCATCCAGGTCGACTTCAAAATGACAACAGCAAATTTGTGTATTTCCATACAACTTCATCAAGTACAAAAAGTAGCCGAGCAAATACCTTCACCATAACAACAATTATTATTTATCACTGATGAATCCAAGCAATGATTCCACACCCACACACACACACACGCATGTGCTCTGAAGAGGATAACACTGCTGATGCAATTGGGGATGGATCAAATTCGTCAAACCAAACGTCCAACCCCATTTATATTTATTTTATGTTTTGCAGTAATATTTTTAGAATGAAAATTTTGATAGATGAATATAATGATTTATTCAAATTTATATATTTAAATATATATAAAATATATAATAATAATTGAATTATGTGACAGTATATAAGAATAATGATTATTTTTTAAGGTATAAGTATATATAAACGTGAAAGTAATTAAGTGTGTATATATATATATATAAGAGTATTGATTTGATTGTGAATAAATATAATGATTGAAAAAAAATAATTAATTAGATATTAAAAAAAAAAGAAATTTTGACTTCGCATCAGACATAAAATTTTGTAGTATCGATATTTCATATTTGATTGTATCAAGAGAGGTGAAACATGGATGGCTAACAAACATAAACATAGCCAATGAGAGAACAAGTTTCAATTAACTTCCACTCTGCCATTCGGTGGCTTTCATAGTGGTTTCGTCGTCTCTGGAAAAAAAAATTCTCACACGTGAATGAATTTGGTGTAAAAATGCCAAAAAGTGTTGAGTCAATGCAGAACTCCCGTTCTGTCAGTTGTCATGCTCAAATCAATTTCTTCTCTCCTGCCTTTTTGACCTTATCTTCCATGTTGCTTACTCTTTTTATGCGTCTACAATGATTGTGTGTCTATGATCCACCCACGATTTCACACGTTTTACCAAGTATATTGTGAGATGTATGTGTACGCGTAGCCATAAATATCCGTGTCCTAATCCAATCGGCATTAGACCGTTTTACCCTATTTCGTTTGCGTTTCGGCTTACGACATTATCAAGAAACGCAAAAGAAAATGGAAATAAAACGGTGGGATTTTAAGGACAACCAGATTACATCTCTCCCTTCCGCTGCCACTTTGACCGTTTTATCCGCTTGCTTTTATCGTAGGGGCCCATAAAATGCAGCCAGCCTCCGCTCGCATGGCCGCCCTAGCCAATTGTAGGTAGGCATGGACCATTTATATGCACCAAACAACGAGATGAATGCGGCGACATCTTGGTTGGTTGCATGCAAGAAGCCATCTGCTTCTTACGTGTGTACCTATTTATTTATTTTGTGGATCTCACCAGGTGCAGATCGAGAAAATATATTCTTTAATGCTTTTCTTTTTTTATTCTCATTTATGTCTAATAAATAGCAAAATTAACTTCGCTTTATACCTTTTGTTTTATCTGACGCTTTTCTCATCTTTTAAATTAAATTATGACGCTGCAGGATACGTCACCACCTATTGTTGCATTTTCTTCTTCTTTCTGGTCTGGTATAAAATATGCACATGTTCTTCGAGGAAAGAAGCTTGCCGGGGGAAGTGATCCTGACTGGATTAATTATCGAGTGGTGGGTAATATTATTTCTTCATTTGCTTTTTGTGTGGATTGTTTTTATCATGTACCAGCTTCGCCTGCATGTAAATTTCTTGGAGGGTTCTGACAATTTTCCCTTCTATCTCTGTTTGTTCTTTCTATTTCTCTTTTGGCTGCAACCGTAGCTGGATCTAGCTTTTAACGAAGAGGGTCTTAAATTCTTTTTGTTCTCGGTTGGACGTTAGATGCCCATTCTTCTCTGATTGAGAGTCCCCTGTATGTGTGCATATTATGGTGCCCGCTCTAGCCAGTTTTTCCAACACACGCACACACGAGAGAGATAGAGAGAAACGGAAAAAGGGAAAACAGAAAGAGGGTAAACATCATTAGAAGTGAAAAGGGCATCCTCGGTGGATTGATGGTGAGAATTTGAGGTAGAAATTAGTTTACCATATGGTGAGAAATGGCCTGACCTGAGGTACTCTGTGTCCAGGTCGCTTACGGCATAAGGGTAGTGGCTATTCTTGAAATAAGACTGAAGTATGTTATGTTGGATTTTTCTGATAGTGCTAAAGAGATTTGAGCATACGGTAACCAAAGTTGGAGGACTCCCCAAGTCCTGTACATCTTTATAGAAGCCATAGGTGGTGTTGGTAAGGGAAATGTCGTCATATCAAGCACGACAAGCCAACAATTGGGATTAGTACTCATGCCGTCTTGACCAATTATAGGACATGCAATGCCAAAATCTGGGGGGCAACTGTGCCTTTAAATCTTTCAGATCTTCACAGTAGTCAGGGTTATGTTTCAATCCTTATCTGAGGGCAATTGTCCCCGTTTTAGGCTAACAAAATTAATGCTTCTCATTCCACGGCACTCACGATCTCCCCTTTCCGTCTTTTGTTAATTGGCCAAAGATGAAAAATCCACGAGTCTTGCCAAAGATGCCTGAAGACTAATAATAAGTAGCTGTTCTTGTATTTGAACTAATAAAAAGTACAAGTATCATCAAATTAACTTCTTTCTGCTTTGATCTTGCTGCAGATATAGCCTCATCAAGATTGTCAACCTCAAGGAGTTTGTATTTGTGAGCTTTACAAGTGTGGATTGCGTTAGATAAAATTTTGATGCTTGAGTGGCTTATTTTAGTTTAAAGCTTGGTTGGTAAATTTTCCGACATGAGTCTCTTGGATCTCTTTGTCACATCATCAATTCCTGTCCTAAAAGTGCTTTTGGTGACTGGATTGGGATCATATCTTGCACTTGAACGTATAAATATTCTGGGAGATGATGCAAGGAAGCATTTGAATAATGTAAGTGCCTATCCTGCACATGCAGGTCAATACCTTCTTTACTCTTCTCAGTTTTCTATCCAGTGTTATTTTGGGGTCTATCAATATATGACTGTTGTTTCCTGAGCTTCATATGACCATATCATGTCTTACTGTTGCCAGTGAATGGAGGTGTTGATGGAATTTTTGTCTAATTGAGCTGTTTGTCCAAAATTCCTGACTACTTGTGTAATTTGTCAAATCCTTTTTGTAGCTTGGATATGTCAGTTTTGTCCCTTATCTTGGCCAGCCTGAGCTAATAAGCCTCTAGTAAGAGATTACATGCTTTACTTTTCTTTTCATCAAGTAAGGTTATGTGTGAATATTTGTGCAATATGTGCATCCTTTGGTGAATGTTTATCCTCTCATTTGATTTCAGAAGACAGGATTTAATTACAACTCACTGGAAATTCCTTGAAAGAAAAATTATTTGTACTTTATGTATGGACTGAGATAACAAGCTGTTAGACTTTGATACCTCTCTTCATCTACTTATCTTGGCAGCCTTTGCATTTAGGAACAAGTGAACAATTCGTTTTGACGATGCCAAGTCTCTGATTAGCTTCCTACATGGATATATTTTCAGATTAATAGTGGCACCCAATCCCTCCACACCCAAGAAAAAAGGAAAACTGTAGATATGTTGTGAAAATATCTATGCACTCGAGTGAGCCTAGTGGTAGCATGTATTCATCTTATCCTATGATCCTTTGAAGGTGTGAATTTCTATCTTCTAATCTCCTACTAGTTAAAAACAACTCAATTTCCAAGTTGGTTATTCATGCACTGAAGAATTAAGTTACTTTATTGTGGAATCATATATTTGTCACCATATAGTGTCTTTCATGAATTTATGACATGGCTTTGCATAATTTTGATGTACTTTACATTCATATAATAAAAGTCCTGAAGCACCACTGGTATGCCTACTCTATCTGTTTCATGAATTCACCCAAGGCATTGTTAAGAATCAAATATGAAGTTTCTTGTGAAGTAATATTTCACGAAGAAACTAATTCTGATGTCTTCTGTGTACAGATTGTGTTCTATGTATTTAATCCATCACTCGTATCCAGCAACTTAGCCAAGACAATAACATTAGAAAGCATGGCTGAGTTGTAAGATTCTTTTCTTTGAATTGTAAATGTCTGTCCATTCTCTTATACTTCATCGCCCTTGTGCAACATCTATCTTGTGTAACTCCAGGTAACTCTGCAGGTGGTTCATGCCTTTTAACATCCTCTTCACGTTCATAATTGGTTCAGTTCTTGGTTGGGCAGTCATTCAAATTACAAAAGCTCCTCCCCATCTCCGGGGACTTGTCATAGGTTGTTGTGCTGCAGGTATGTCTTTTAAATTGAAAACTGACAGCATCAATGCAAATGATCTCAGTAAATGTTGCTGGATATGCATGAGATACAATATGTCTTGTCTCTAAGAGCAGGAACCAACAATGAACTTATTTTGGTCATTGTATTCGATAAATTTTATGCATTAACTAAACATTCTTTTGAAATATAAGCACCAGAAGGAATGATGAATTGCTTTAAAAAAAAGTTATGTACTAACTGAGCGGAATCATGGGACTTATTCTATTTAGATAAATTTGATTGACTGAAACAAATTTGACATACGGAGGGCCAGGGAAGGCTAGTCCCCATAAAGGGAGGGATAAAAATGGTTGTAACATTCGCAGTGGATACAACTGCAACGAATAATGCATATGAGATCTCGCATCCTAACAAAACATTCTGAATTTGGTTGTGTATTTAATCATTGGTGTCACGCTCTAAATGTTTTAACTCAGTTGAAGTTGATCACCAGAATATTTGCATTATTTCAAGTGGTTACATATCTGGTTCAAACTTCTTTCCCATGAGTGTTTAATGGATTGAAATGAACCAAAAAAAAAGACTACTATAATGTTATGTAATCTTGTGACCAAGTGAACCAAAGTCCATTCATTATGATATGCTATCAAGCATACTTTTGCTAGATTTGTCATGAAGTTTCACATACATGTGTCTGGACAGGCAACTTGGGAAACATGCTTCTCATCATAATCCCAGCAGTTTGTAAAGAGAAAGCAAGCCCGTTTGGGGATGCTGATGTTTGCCACAAATATGGGATGGCCTATGCTTCACTTTCAATGGCTGTAAGTTTCAGAAAATGATTGGCACAGATCAAAAGAATAGTATGTGCTGTTGAGAGGGGGTTTTGTTGGGGAATAATGTTCGGTGAAAGTTGTGTCGGACAAATAGTATGTTTGGTTTTAATATTTGATATGTTAAAAATTTTGATATATTTGAAAATATGAAAAATGTACAATAATGATTGGATAATGCAATAATATATGGGGATAATAATAGAGTATAAATATAATAAATATTAGGGTGTAAATATATATAAATGTGAGTGTGCGCGCTTGTGTGTATTGATTTTATTATAAATAGATTTTGGAATACTTTAATTGTTTTTTAACTAATCCCTATTTGAGTAAGATTCCCCAACTTCTTTGCAGTTGGAATTCTAATACTCTGTTACCTGTTCCTTGTTCTTATGCTTCAGATTGGAGCAATTTATTTGTGGTCCTATGTGTACAACATTGTTAGAGTATCTTCAATTAGCAGCTCAAAGGAAGTCGAAGTAAGCGGCTCTTCCACTAGTATGCCTTCAGAAGAAAGGCCATTGTCTCCATCTGAGGGGAGTTGGACAGAACCTTTACTTTCTTCCAGTGGCTTGCCTGCAGCTGAAGACCAAGAAAAAGGATTGCCTCTGCCACAAGATAGATTTGTGGATAAGCCAGAGGTAGTAGTTGTATATATTATGATAGTATCTTTTTGGCTCAGTATCCAGTGTATATTCATGTTATTAAAATTATAAAAACACTATGAATACATTAATGTTTGCTACGGATTAATAAAATTGAACTGAGTAAAAAGAATGCGGTGGAAAATAATGAAGACATATGGATTTCCTTCTCAGAGGTCTCCTATGGATCTCAAAAGGGAAAAGATATTAAGAAGTTTATGGTACTGAAATTACAATTTTAACCTCTGAAAAATTAATTGCAGGTATCTGTTTCAGATAAAATAAAGAAACAGTTTGAGATGTGCTTGAAAAAGTTGAACGTGAAGAGACTATTTGCTCCATCAACAATGGGAGCGGTATGGTTCATTGTTTTCCATGACCATAGGAAACACACTTATTTTTTAGTTATTTTACTACACACACTGTTAGGTATTACTTTCTGGGATCCAATCTAAAAATGTTCTTTTGATGTTACATGTGAAACTTGATAATGGGGACATAGGCTTAAGATCTTATGTACTGCTTATCAAAATGAGTGTGTTTGTCCTTTGTAAGACAGACCAAAGGTCCAAAAACACATGCACGTCGTTCATTAATCAATGGATTGGGATTTCATTACAACCCTTACCTTCACATAATGATTTCCATGTTTCTGACCATCCGGAAACTTGCTTGGTGTTTAAAAATGGAAATGCAGCATCTCATGAGCATTTTAAATATGTTACTTTTGGGAATTCAGGTTCACATCTTACAAAGAATCCCTTCTACATGGACCTCTAACGGAGAAATATATAAATGTAAACATGGTGGCTTGATACTACTATTCATTAAAATTCTACTGAATGCTCTTTTTTGCTACAGATTGCAGGATTTGTTGTTGGACTTGTACCTCAAATTCGAAAACTAATAATTGGTGATGCAGCCCCCCTCCATGTAATACAAGATACTGCACTCTTGCTTGGGTATAAAACTTGTCTCTTTTCTTTTTCTAGAATTAGCTTTGCAGTTTCAACATGCATCGACAGGCAATCACATCGTTCTATGTTTATAAATTACCAGATGACTATTGAAATGCTATGAGAAAATCAACAGATGATAGAGACTGTGAAATGCTATGAGAAAGTTAACTGCTGACATACTCTTTGATGAGTATATGATATAAGTTATAGCACAATGGCATGTAGCCTGTAAAATGAGGATTTATAATAACGACATGAGCAATTCTACTTCATTTAGGCACCTGACACAATGACAAATCTTTTCAAGCTAGCTATATCTTATACTTTGATACGTGTGATAAAGACTGTTTTAGTTTTTAGCAACTGGGGAAGAAGGGAAACAGTATCTCATATATGTTAGCTTGATTAAGTAGGGCACCTAAATAAATGGTTTACACATCTTAGACCAGTAATTATTTGTCAAAGTTTCATTTTCCCTATTTGTGCTGCTGGGGTGCAGTAGCTTCAGAATAAGCATTAATTTTATCTCCTGCCACTGTTCAATCATTAAGTTGCTTAAATAAAGGCTGTATTTAACTTCTTGTTTCATTACTGCCACATTTGCTGAGAATGGGCTGTAGTTGCCATTACATTGTTGGTAAAAAGACTTCATAATTCTTCCTTAGTTTTTAGATATCTATGTAGTGGATGATTTATTGCGGCTACTTTACTCCTTGAAAGGTGCTTATGTGCATTGTCTGTCGATGCAGGGATGGAGCTATTCCAGCTGTCATGCTCGTAATGGGTGGGAACCTTTTAAAAGGTTAATGCGAATAAACCTTAGCTTTTATATATTCTTTATGGCCAAAATTTGGTCAAGTCTGTCGGCTATCTTTGCCAAAGACTGACTTGTGATTTTTGTTCTCTGCCATTTCTTTCAGGTTTAGAAGGCTCTGGAATTCAGAAGTCTATTATTGTTGGCATCCTTATTGTTCGATACCTTACCATGCCTTTGATAGGCATTGCTGTTGTTAAAGGGGCACTCCGATTTGGTTTGGTGCATGATAATCCATTATACCAATTTGTTCTTTTGCTGCAGTTTTCCTTGCCACCTGCAATGAACATAGGTAAATTAAAGCTGGCGGCACTTTCTTATTTTCTAAGATGTATCTACTTTGGTTCTGAATCTCCATATGATTCAAGTCATAATAAAGAACTATTCTGTTGTTCCTGGCTACCATTTGATGCACACATGAAAGAGGGAAATTCTTGTCATTTTTTTCCAAAAAAGGTTGCAACTCACTTGTGGAATGCCAAAAAAATCTGGTTTTATTAAATTATATGGTTCTAATTCAACAGGATAAGATGTGTTGCGAGTAACTCTCTCGTACCTCACACATCACACGATTCTTGAATTCTGTAAACTGAAGGCAGATACTGAGAATAAATCAGACTATTGTCTAAAGTTTACTCACTGTTGTCCTTTACATGGCAGGAACAATAACCCAATTATTTGGGGCTGGAGAGAGCGAATGCTCGGTGATCATGCTATGGTGCTATTCATTGGCTTCTGTGGCTCTCACTCTCTGGTCCACATTCTTCCTCTGGCTCGTGTCCTGAATACCATCGCACGTCACTCTCTCTTGTTTTCATATGCATGCGTTGGTTAGCGACGAACCTATTTTCCAATGGCGTCTTGCCGACTCGACGCCTGTAAGTTTCTGCAACGGTGACACAATTTCACCACCTTTGAGGAATGAGAAGGCTGCTTAGGTAATATCCATCTGCGTCATCCAAGAAAGCAAGGCTGGATGTATTCTTTGTTTCATGGCTATCAGGGAAACGGTTGGACTTGGAACAAGGAGCACGTTTGTCACGGCATTCATGGAAGAGATGATGTAATGCAATTTTGAAATCAAATCATTTTAAATTACTTAGACAATAAACATAATAATGCTATGCAATATATATTTGGGCTATGTTTTTTTTACCATATGTGTTGGATTGGATTATTTGTCATACACTTCAGTTATGTTACACCTGACTTTTAATCAATAAAGTGATTTTATTATACTTGACTTTTAATCAATCAAGTGATTTCATCCTTTCAAGTGAGCATACTATTAATTTATATATAATTACTTGTCTAATTTAATCCTTTGATGTGAATATTTTCTTTGGGGTTAATAAGTAGATTGATTTTGATGTAAGAAAGTATATGAATTGGTATACATTCATAGTCAAAAAACATTTACTGACATGCGCATGCATGCACACACACACATATATCCATGAGAATATATATATGATATGGATTGTTTATAACATGTATGTAGAAAATTATAACTGTATTCGTTATTTATTTGGGTTTTAAGATTGATGGCTCCTTAAAAACATATAGTTCAAATATATAATTAATAAAAATATTTTTTTTAATCTCTCTTCCATAATTATATATTATTTTTAAATTTTCACACTTTGAATACACACGAATTTGATCTACGCAAGGCAAAAATAATTTGTATATATTTCATCTTAGTAGAATAGGTTCAAAATGTTGGTCAGATTAAAATAAAAAAATGTGTAATTTATTTTTTAGGTGAATTTAATAAGCATATTTTATATGTATATGTAATTTGACTTTGTAATTTATTTTATTCTTATACACGAAAGCGTAATTTGACACACACATACACCCAAAATAGATATACAAGCACATATATGCACACGTGTAACTGTAAGCTAGTGTATATAGTTTAAATAATAATTTGATTTTGAATTACTGGGCATAGAGTTTAAAGTTTTCTGAACGAGATTATAACTTTATAATTGTATAAATTTATTGAGCCTGTGCATGTAAAATTCGAAACATTCACTCTTATCAACATGCTTATACTTTTATCATATAAATCTTTTTAGTTTTCTTGTATAAATATTTATTTTATAATTTATAATTTAGTGAAAATCACACGTTTATATATGCATAATTATCAATTATTGCATATGATGAAATATAAAATTATGTCAATAGAGAGTAGAGAAATAAATGACATGAAAAAAAATGTAAGGGTTCTATGATAGTATATAAAATTATTACTTATATGATAATTTTAATGATTGAAATTATATATTTGAAAAAAGAGCAAGAAATACATTACAAAAAAAGTAAAAAATATAAAGAGTGAATAATTAAAGAAATTTTGGAGGGAAAACAAAAAGAAAGTGTGGTTAACATTTCGAACCAAAGTTAATTATTTTAAAAGTCTTATGATTAATAATACAGTATAGCTATGGTTTTTCAATTATTGTAGATTTAATAGTCATTTTTCCTAATTTTTTTTAGAAAATAAAGTGCAAAAATGAGTTTCAAACAAACCCTATATCTTACATGTTACTAATTTGCTTTATGAATCCTGAATCCACCTCTTATAATCTAATTCGTAAATACATGGATAGAGTCGGGTTATTGCAGTATTTCACTAACAAACACATAGTTTTTTTTCCTGCATATCCACTTAACAAATGGATGGAATTTAATTGGAACCTTGATCTCTCGCACAAGAAGTTTGGAGTTTTAAACCATCCATCTACATACACACACACCCTACTAACAAATACATAGTTAATTACTTGTTTTTTAATTATGATTTAGATATGATATATGAGACGAGTCTTTTAGGGTTTTCTTTTCCATTATATGTTTTATAGGGAAGTGTCTTTAGCGTTTTTCTCTTTCTTTTGATTTCTTTTTAATGGTAAATGTGGATATATTTAAAATTTGACATAGCTACGAAGAATTCAACTTTAAGGGCATGTTTATTTAACAAATTTTTAAGAATTATTTTGAATAAAAAGTTAATCATGAGATAATTTAATAATATATTTACTACGTTTAATTGTTTAATAGACTACTTTTGTTTTTCTACCATATTTTTACTTTAAATTTGTTTAAAAACTATGCATATTTTATTTATCGCTTGTAATTTCTCACAAATCAATAGAGTAATATCTACTATATAACTCTATTTGTTATTTATTTAATAAAACTGAATTATTATACATTATATTTATTTTTTCTTCATTTATAAATATCCAAAATTATATTTAATTTTGAATATTATAAAAAATATTAGTAATTATCGTATTGAAGAATAAAAATATTTTTTAGATAAAATATCAAATGAACCAACTAAGTAGAATTATCTCTAACTAAATATACGATTAGTATGGATAAATTAATTAATCAAAAGCCCAATCACCCTAAATGAACAAGTTCCAAAGGTATATTCTTGAGCATCAATATATTGGATCAAATAAAACATGTATTTTCTTGAATTTAAAGTTATTATATGATTGATACACACACATATGTGTAAATATACATATATATATATATAATATTTAATTTCCATGTCTCTGTGAGTATAAAAATCATGTTCAGCTGTCTATATATATATATATATATATATATATATATATGTCATATAAAGTATCCACCTATGGGTGTGTTTCTGTTTCTTCGCACTCATAATAATAACTGGTAATCTCTACACACGTGTGTATTTAAATTTATATATAATTACTTAATTTATTTTATTTATAGTATGTATTAGTTTATTAAATATTTATGTTATGCTTATGTAAAAAATATTATAATTAGAAAAAGATATAAAAACAATAACAAAAAGAATAACTTTGTCATTATCAAGTTGGGTATAATTATATATATATATATATATAAATCTATTTAGTATGATCATAAAAGAGCCAAACTCTTGTAATATAGATAAATTATATATACATAAATCTATTTAGTATAAACATAAAAGATCCAAACTCTTGTAATATAGATAAATTAAATTTATATAATATAAAATAAGAATAATTATTTAATTTATTCTATTTGTAGTGTATATTTGCTTGTTCAAATATTTATTTTAGACTTATGTAAAAATATTATAATTATAAATAAATTAATCACAAAAATATAACTTTGTTATTATTAAGTTGAAAGTAGTATATCTGTAAATTTAGTTAGTGTAATTATATAGAGTCCAAACTTTTAATATATAGAATATATAGATAATAATAATAATTCATTCATTCGGAATATTCATTCAACTTTGTACCTTTTTTTTAACTTTTATAATTTTCCTTTCTCTAAATATATGTTCAGAAAAAATATTTAAGTTGTTGTTATCATTATTATTACTATGATGATGATTATTCGCGACTCCTTGTGCAATAAATTAATATCACTAGTTATAGCATCGTTCCATCGCTATGGAAGTGCTTTCGCATTCGTCTCTCTCTTGGGTTGAGTCCTTCTCTCAAACACAGGGAAGAGGTGCGTGGAAATTTTCTGGATTTTAGTTCACTGTAGTTCTATTACAATATTTCTAGTAATCTGAGTAAGATAGTGGTTGCTCTCAAATTGCTACATACAAAAGTCGTATTCTTGTCCCAGTTAATCTTTATACTTGATGGAAAGATCGAATTTCGCAGGCAGCGAAGGCCAGCTAGTTAAAACCGTAAGTGCTATTGTCATAAAAGGATATTGGGACAAACTTCTGAAACCTAAGATTGGTTCTTTTGTGACATCATCTATTATGAGCCAAGCATTATTGATGCTTTCTCCGTGTGGGTTTTCGATTGTATGGTCATTCTTCAAATGGGTCGAGACGATTCCGCACTACAACCATTCCTTGCAATCTTCTTGGAACATGATTTGCGTTCTCACAAAACTGAGGCGTTTCAAGACGGCTCAAAATTTACTCGAGAAGATTGCCAGGAAAGATTATTTGTCGTCTCCGACTGTTTTGAATGCTCTTGTTAGTAGCCATGGCGACCCGGATGTGAATTCGCATGTTTTGAGTTGGCTGGTGATATTTTATGCCAATTCAAAAATGAATACAGATGCAATCCAAGTGTTTGAACATATGAGGGTATGCAGATATAAGCCCCATTTGCATGCTTGCACTGTGCTCTTGAATTCATTGGTGAAAGAGAGGCTGATTGATACTGTATGGAAAATTTATAAGAAGATGATGAAAGTTGGGGTTATTCCTAACATACATGTTTATAATGTCTTGATTCATGCTTGTTGTAGATCGGGAGATGTAGAGAAGGCAGAGGAATTATTGAGTGAAACGGAGCTGAAAAACATATGTCCTGATCTCTTCACGTACAATACATTGATTTCGTTGTATTGCAGAAAGGGTATGCATTATGAGGTTTTGTCTGTTCAAGATAGAATGGAAAGAGGTGGAGTATGTCCGGATATTGTAACTTATAATTCACTTATTTATAGTTATTGTAGGGAAGGGAGACTGAGAGAGGCTTTGAGGCTTTTCAAGGAAATTAAGGGTGCTTCTCCGAACCATGTGACTTATACTACCTTGATCGATGGGTACTGTAGGGTTGGTGATGTTGGTGAAGCCTTAGAGTTGCTTTATATAATGGAGACCAAGGGTTTGTATCCGGGGGTTGTTACCTATAATGCAATTCTGCGTAGATTATGTGAAGAGGGGCGAATACAGGATGCTAACAAACTATTAAATGAAATGAATGACAAAAAGGTAGAAGCTGACATTGTTACCTGTAACACCTTAATTAATGCTTATTGCAAGATAGGTGATATGAGGTCTGCTTTAAAAGTGAAGAGCAAGATGTTGGAGGCTGCACTAAGACCTGATCAGTTTACTTACAAGGCATTGATTCATGGATTCTGCAAGGCACAAGAGGTAAAGAGTGCTAAAGAGATGCTATTTGATATGATTCGTTCTGGATTTTCTCCTAGTTATTGTGCATATTCGTGGCTTGTGGATTTATACTGCAAGCAAAACGATGATGAAGTGATCTTAACTTTGTTGGATGAGTTTGTGCAACGTGGTTTCTGTGTGGACATTACTGTATATCGGGCAATGATACGGCGGTTGTGTAAGAAAGAAAGAATTGAGTGTGCACAAAGAGTGTTCAGAATTATGCAAGCAAGGGGGATATTAGGAGATAGCATCACCTACACAAGCCTGGCTTACGCGTACTGGAGAACTGGAGATGCTGTCGCTGCTTCAGCATTGTTGGATGAAATGTATAAGAGGAGGTTTGCGGTAACTCTCAAAATCTTCAAAAGTATCAATGCTGCATATGCCAATGATAACAGCTTTTTGGATGTCTTCTGGAGCACTGTGGTTGATCGAGGCTTGATGTCCAAAACTATTTACAGACAACACCAGCAACCAAAGTTACAGCAGTAATGAAAAGTTTATTATATCAACAAGGTAGATTCTTCAGCTCCTCACACTTCTAAATGTATCATCTCTTTCTGGCATCTCAGTTTCCTCATGCTGTTTTGCATCGATTGATGAATCACACAATCATTTTTGTTGATAAACCTTTATTAAGGAATACCTTCCGTTCAACCGATTGAAAACATTTTAAAGCTTGTTACTTTCTTAATGTGAACCTGTTTAACGTGGAAACAGGCATGGTGCATGTTATAAAAATACTCTGGTCATGTTGATCAAAACTAGCATCAACCTTTTATCAGACAAATTCGAGGTCAAAAAATGCAGATACACATGCATCATTTCTATTATTCGGAGATTGAATGTTCAGTTCAGACTTTCTATTCTTACACAACATGAGAATTAGGAGACAAATTCAGTGGTTTCTGTCTTTTTACCACAAAATGTCAGTCGAAACTTTTTTGGTTTAAAAAAGAGAAAAAATCAGCGTTTCATGAGCAAAGCAAACATGTTATTCTGTCAATTTTGGTTCACATTGCATAATCTTGTCTATACAAGGCTTGTAGAAATTCCCACATATTAATAAAAGTACCCGTGGTTACGGATATATGTGAAAAGAACATTTGCTAAATGTTCTGTTTTCTGCAGTGTGCTGGATTTATAATTGAAACTATACCACAAAATTTGAAACTGATATTGGTGACGCGCCTCCTCTCCATTAAGTCCACTCCAGTACTGCACTCTTGTTGGGTATAGAATTTGTTTAATTTATTTTTATATTTTTGCCATTCTGATATTGATATTTTTACTGGGGCATTCACTTATGTTTATGTTCATTACCATTATTACTGGAGCAATATAAGTTGATTGATGATAGAATTTTGTGGTATGGAGTGATTTAAGGGTTCATCAGAATTAGCTATCTGACATCATGATTGAACTATGTTTATAGGGCATGGATATTAGGGTTTAACTATGCGCCAGATGAGGCCACAGAATGGGACTTAAGCTGACATTATTCTGATCCACAGTTTAGGGCATTCTTGTCCTAAGATATAGTGAAGATTGCCTTTATGTTAAGTCCTCTTATCCTTAGGAGTTTGTTAAATGTAAGAATCTGCTTTGTAAAAGTTTTATGTGCAAAAACCTCACAGGGAGGGGAAAAAATAAACATGCCCACAACATCACGATATAGATATATATGTGCGTGTGTGAGTGTGTGTGTATTAGCTTGATAGTTAAAATAGCAGACCAAAACAATTCATTTATGCTTCTTTAACTAGATGAATATGTGTCTACTGCTTACTCTATTTGTAGGTTTAGGGTGCTGTATCTTCACAGCAACCGCAGTTTCAACTTGATTCTTGATCCGAACTCTGGTTGTTTTTGAAAATTTATTATCTGCTCTTGCACCAGCACCGCATCTATCGAGAAACAGAGAGAGGCATAATTTCCATATCGTCGTTTCACCTTACTCTTTAGGATGTCTTTGTAGTGGCTACTTTATTGCAGTCTTGACTCTTGATAACCATGATCTTTTACGGTTCTCATACTTCTTGTCCATCCTTGCAGAGATGGAGCTAATCCAGCTGTTCACACTGATTGTGGGAAGGAACCTTTTGAAAGGTTGATGTGCTGATGGAATTTAGTCTTATATTGCCAGCTGTGCTCATATTTGGTCAAATTCAGCCAACTCCTTTGCCACAAGGCTGACTTCTGATTGTTGTTTGTTAAATCTTGCAGGTTTAAAGGGTTTTGGAATTCTGAAGTTCATTATTTTTGGCATTCTTGCTTTTCATTATGTTGCCCTGCCCCCGATGAGCATAAGCATTCTCAAAGGGCACTCTGAGTTTGGTTTATGGCAAGATACTCTGTTATGCCAATCTGTCCTTTTGCTGCAGTTCTCACCCTGGCCTCAAATGAACGTAGGTACATTAAAAATGGCAGCACTTTCTCTCTTTCTTTTGTCTTTTTTTCAAATGTAATAGCAGTGCTGACTTCTGTGTTTTGGCAACATTTCTGCTTTATCCATTTGTATATTACATACACGCACCAACTACATAGCTACTATAGCTCTTCTATTTGCAGTAGTTCTTCAAAATTTTGAATGTAGTAATCCTGTACTGTTCAAGAAAATAAAAAAGAAAAATTATGTTGGCAAAACATGATGTCAAAGGGGAGTATAGAAGGCAGACACAGTGCATTGTAAAAACTCTGTTATACAACACCTGTTAATCAACATCTGTATCCTAATGATGTACGATTATTATATCACCACGTCTAATGATATATTGGGCAATGTCCAAATTTTATTGCAACTTTATTTCTCTTAACATGGCAGGAAAATAACTGAATTATTTGGAGACCGAATGTTCTGTTATCATATATGGTTTTTATCCGTTGGTCTCTGTAGCTCTGATGTGCATTCTGCCTGTGATTGGTGTCAGGAATAGATCATTTTTATCATGTTCCAATAAACTGCCTTGGTTATAGGAAAACATTATCAGAAGTAGCAAAGGAAATGGGCAGATTACACTTGCTTCTTCCACCTAGGTGAATGGTGTAATTTTGCAAGATGCATTTAATGAGACACCACAGTTCGGAGTAACTCATGTTCCCCACAGATCAATTTTATAGTGGTTTTACGGTGGAGATATTTAGAGATTGAAACTTGTGGCCTATATGATTGTCATGGACTATTAACTTGTAGAAATGATAAAAACTTCTACATAAAAACTTTTGCTCCGTTTTGCCTCATCGTTTCACATCTTTGCGTTTTGCCTCATCAGACAGAATTTATGAAGTGCCTATGGACACGGTTCATCGATGGCGAATCTGAAATGCAACGAAGATAAGCAAACATAGCTTGATTTTTAGTAAGAACTAACCGAGCGTCAATAGTAGATTACAAACAAGTAAGCACTTAAAACAAGTGCTTTCCCTAAAGCCTCGATGCACAAAATCGAATCAGCAAATGTCAATAAAAATGTAAAAGAAATTGCTCGAGCTCTGCAACCAAGATAAGTACATTAAGCAGCAGATAGGCCAACTTCAGTGGGGGCTTAGAGATGGGACTTGTCGAGATCATCAAAATAGGGATGTTCCATAGCTTTCTTGGCCGATATCCTCTTTGATGGCTCATACTGCAGCATTTCCTGCAACATCAAATATTTAGGAACAATCATGAAACAAGGGTCAATTGTAATTGCTATTACAAGTTTAGCTAGCGAGGACAACTTACAGATAAAAGATTTAGGCCATCTTCATCCAGACCAGGAACAGCTGATGACAGTGGCTTTGGGCTCCATTGAGGGTATTCATGCCAGTTCACCAACTTGCTAACTCCAGGCCAAACTTCTTCGTTTGGTGTTCCTAACAATCTGCTCCCACCAAACGCGGATGCAGTGAGAACCAGAAGTATCGAAAGGAGTAGACACAAATGTAAGCATTAGTTATCCGTCAATGACCTGAAAATGTGAAGAAGCTGTTGCAGCTCAGAGTCTCCAGGGAAGAGAGCTTGATTCGTCACCAATTCAGCTGAAATTGAATTCAAGAAATTTCTTTTCAATGGTACACACGAACCTTTAATAAAAGGAAACTTAATTAGAACAACAGCACCCCCACAAAGAGAGGATGTTCCTACCAAATATGCATGCAACTGACCACATGTCCACAGCAGGGGAGTAATGAGTAGCACCCAAAAGCACCTCAGGAGCTCTATACCAAAGGGTCAGTATCTGCAAATGATGCGCTCTTTTACCTTCTGCTTGAGAAATTACAGGAAAGGGAATTTTTTCCGATGGGGGAAAGGGTATTCAACGGAGTACCTCATGAGTGTACTTTTTAATGGGTACTGTGAAAGCTCTGGCCAATCCAAGGTCTGCTATTTTAAGCGTCATAGTCTTACGATCCATCAAAAGATTATGAGGCTTCAAATCCCTGAAAAATGTCATAGTTAGCTTGAACACAAAGAGGCAAAATTAGTTAAGCAATGGGATGGATTATGTGGAAATTTGAAAACATGGATTCACCTGTGTAAAACCCCATGGCCATGGCAGAAAGCAACACCTTCGCAGAGCTGATACATTAAACTCTGCCATTGTGCACAACAAGAGAGTTGAGGTCGATTGTAGGAATGATTGCTACAAGAATCCAGGGGGTACGGCATACCTTGACAATTTTAGTTGGGATGTTTTCCCCAGTTTGGCGGAAGCTGCGGATGTACTTCTTGAGATCAGTATCCATATATTCGAAAACCAGGTACAGAACCGTCTTGCCTTCCTTATTCTGCCCTTGTTTGACGTCCATCAATCTGTAATTTTTGAAATTATAATAGATTAGTCAGAAACGAGGATCTAAATGAAAAAAAAAAAAGGCAGATCCCTTGCGAGATATTCCAACAATCAAGAACCTCAAGAAATAAAAAAGAACAAACCCTAAATCCCCTTGAAGCAAAGAAGTAACACAAACCAAATCAAGAAATGAGATCACCGCTGAACGCGGAACAAACCCAAGAACCCGAATTCGTTTTCAGGGGTCTCACAGAAATCGAGCAACTAGTGGATTAGAGTAAACGCAAAACCAACTGCGTACGGGCCTTAGTGAAATCCCTAAAACAAATCGAAAGTGTGCAGAAATAAATTTCAAAATGAACAAGTGCCGCACACACCTGACCACGTGGGGGTCTCTAGAGAGCATTCTGAGCAAAGAAACCTCGCGGAGAGTGGTGGGCGGAACCCCCTCTTCGTCTTCATGGAGACGGGTCTTCTTCAAAGCCACGATCTTGCCGGTGGCCTTCTCCCTGGCTCGATACACCTTTCCGTACGTCCCCTCTCCCACCTTCTCAAGCTTCTCGAATGCCTCCATAGCAGATTTCGGTTTCTCGTCCATATCCTTTTCTCTGTGTATGCGTGTGTGCGCTTGTTTGTGAAAATTAGATTCAAGATGTGGCAAGAACGGGTTTTTGTATGCGAGGGGACAACGGCAACAATTTTTGAAATTCAAATTTCAAATGTCATTAGCCGTTGATAACAAAATTCCAAATATAGCCAGCGAGGAGCGGTTGGTTTTGGGGGCAGCTGCTGGTTCTATTTTGATTTTAGGATATTTTGAAAAGGCGGCTTTGCCAAATTAAATGCGGCTTCACAATTAGTGAAAAAATTAAACAAAAATTAATTTATTGATTTAATAAATTTTTTATGGTAATATAAGATAGATATAGATAGTATGCAAACGTTAAATCTATTTTACGTAAACTTTGATACAAATACAAAATGTTTTTATCATTTCTTTATAAATACAAATATAAAATTACACTAAGAAGTAGCATTTTACATTTTTTATTATCTAATATACGTAAATATGTGTGAAAAAAGATATATAAATTTAATCTGTTGTTAACTAAAAATGAATTAACGAAAGATTAAAAAATAAAAGTCAAGTCGTTGACCATCCATTTATATTTCTAAAGAAATACAATGGACTGGATATTAGCTATTAATTGAAAATATGTGTATATTTAGTTAAACATTAACAGACCAAAAAAATATTAATATGACAAGGTTCAGCCCTGATAATGCAATATAGGTAAGTTATATAACCTATGTTTGTTTCAAATTTTTAAGGGGTTTTACACACAAATATATTACCTAACAAAAATTTTGTTTAAATTATTCTCTCTCTTATATATATATTTTTAAATATTTAAAATTTAATTATTACATCTACTAACAATTAAATCAATACATGCATATACTCTCGTAAAAAAAGTGATGACAACAGTCTTTTCAATAATTTCGTTCTTTATTTCTATTTGAGAAGATCTCAGGAAAAAGAAAAGGGTTTTATTTATATAGAATAAAAACAATATGCAATGTCTTCAATAATCCAAAGTTATTGTTAAATAATACATACTCACATTTATTTATATTATCATTGCTGAATCTCTTTTGGTATTTCAATGATTTTCCAAAGCACTATTGATAGCTAATCTATACCTTTAATAACCACCATTAGGACTAGTTGTCCAACGTCAATATGTTTAGGCGGACATACCTTATAATGGGTAATAGTCATTTAACCGTACATGTTAAAAGTCTTGTAAAATTATAATACCTCTTACCATTGAAATTAGTCAAGCCTACCATTAACCTCTACCATTTACTATTTCAATCCAAGTGTACCATTAAGGGCCCACGTGTCAGTCTCCCTACAATACTGGGTCCATGTGTCGGGCCCCTCGTACGCTGTTCTAACTTGGATCGAGCCACAGATTGCCTCACCAAACATTGCGACTAATTCCTAACGCTAGCCCTACCCTACTTCCAAACATGCACCGTAATGGGCTAAAAACACGCCATGGGCTTGCGAGGACCTTCCCAACAAAGCCTTAGTCTTTTAGTATTTTTTCAATAATACTTCTATTATCTTAATTAATTAACTATTACTAATTAACTCAGCATAATTTTTTTTTTTCAAATTGGAATTGAGAGTCAATAAATCTTATTTTTAATATCAAACTAATTCATTTTCAATTTTAAAAATACCAAGCTTATTTATTGTCGGCACACGTATTCACACACATATTACATAGTAAAATTCAAATGTTAATTATAGTGTAATTTTTGTATATATATTTAAAAACAAATTATGACGTAAATTTTTATATTTACAATAAAGTTTGAATAAATTAATTTGATATTTCCATATTATTTATCATACATTACTATTAAAATTTTACTGTATTAATAAATAATTTTTTATTTAATTTTTACACACTCATAGAGCGTGCCTGATTATTAGTATATAATTATACCTTAACAACAAATTTTTACACAGTATTCAATTATTAGTGTGTAGACTTTGCTGGAGAAAATGACGGAACACCAACTCAAACAAATTTAAATTACACCTAACAAAGTCTCCATCATTTTGTTTGAATTTAATTTCACGGTATTCAATCATTTAAATTTAAATTTGTTTGAGTAGTTGAAAATGATAGAGACTTCGCTGACCGTTTGGTTGCACATTAAACATAGTGACAGAATAAGCATCCGAATGGAGAAAGATGACTCTAAATAAATATACGCTCATTGAATTATCAGATTCAAATGATCAAAGTTTTTTTTGGGTAAACTCAACAATTTATTATTTTAAGTTTAACGCCTCAAAAACATTTTTTGTTAATTAGGCAAAACTCATCAAATATAATCAGTGTTTTTGGCTACACAAATATATTTAACAAGTAAATTTTGATTCTCTCTATTATGTTCGTTAGTCACAGGACAATAATCTCCCCAACTTCGGACAACTAATAAACGTTTTGCATCCATGTAAACTCAATTATGGCATTAATATTTTATAGATGGATGACTACTTATAGGATGACAAAAATTCAATTAATTAGTTTGGAAAAGTGACTTAGGAACAGTCAACTTTATATTAATGTGATGCTCAAATTTAATGCATAGCACATAATCATTTAATATCCACTCTGTCAAATTATCATTTGCCAGATCTTCAACTGTATTTTGAAGTTTATTGCTGTCTTTTGGTGCTGCTGATCAGATGAGCAATGATGTCATCAATGCACTCATCCGAACTTCCTCCTTCGTCTATGGCCTCCTTCGCCAACGCCCTCCAACGGTTTGCCTTGTTCTTAATCTCTTGTCCCCTCTCTCCTGACATGATTTCCTGTATGCATCTGCATATATCCTCGCCTGGACTAAAGCCCTTGTCGTCTGTCCTGGGTTTGATTCCCACCTGCCAAATATGCTCCACAAAATGTGCATTTGTAATCTGGTCCAGAAACTGAGGCATTGCCACCACAGGCACTCCCAGGCTTATGGCTTCCATCGTGGAGTTCCAACCACAGTGAGATATGAAACATCCAACTGCATCATGCGCCAAAACAGCCAGCTGGGGGCACCATTTCACTACCAGTCCTCTGTCTGAATTTTGCTCAGTAAAACTGGTTGGAAGCTTACTTTCTTCTGATGGCTTCACCACCCACAGGAAGCTCTTGTTGCTGCGCTGAAGGGCTTCGGCTACTTCTGCCATCTGCTCTGCACTCAAACTTGCTGCACTACCAAACGATACGTAAACGACTGATCCTGTCTCCTTGGAATCGAGCCATTTCATGCACGCGTTGGTGTTTGGCTTCTGAATGTCGCAGCCGTAGTCGGCGTCATCCTTTACCCGGCTGTCGAGGTAAACCGAAGGTAGCGTCGGGCCAATGGCCTTCACGGGCCACAGTGTTGACATCCAGTTAATCACCTATGTTCAACAGAGGTTGTGTTTGGTGAACAAATGATCGTCTAGTTTTATGTCATGACAGAATTAGGGAAACTACTATAGCACGATTACCTCCTCTTCCAACTTGTTGAAAGAGTTGAAAAGAACCCAATCGGCTTTCTCAATGCGATCGAATTGGCTCAAGATGAACCGCATGATGGGCGGATAACGCCCTGTTTCGGGGCCTAATGAAGGTAGATTTGGGAGCCGTACCTCAGGCAATCCGGGCATCGGAAGAAGAGGGACCGATGGGGGAACTCCCGACAAGTCACAATACATTGGGTAGCAGCTGGCGACAAAAGCACAAGGCTGGGTGAAGAAGGCAGCGCTGGCAATGGCCAGTTCGGTTGCCACACTCGAGGCCCACGGTATATTGGCATCATGAATCAGGCAATTCACAGACTTCTCCGAATCTTGAAACTTCCTGATGAGTTCCTTCAGGTTTCTTGATCCAACGGATTCAAATCTGTCGAGAAAGCCTTTAAATCCGCCGGGCCCAGCCGTCCCGCCTCCTGCACAATCATCGTATACTGATTCAAACTTGATGGAAGCACATGCAACTTCCATGGCCTTAACGTTAGAGAGCGTGGTGGTTACTGTCACTTCGATTCCTTTTGCAGCCAAACGTTTAGAAAATTGAAGCATGGGGTTTATGTGGCCTTGTCCGTGATCCGGTAGCACCACGACATGAACTTTAGAAGCTTCTTCTGTATCCATCTCCTAATCACAATAATTAATGCAGTCCTCGTATTGTAAGAAGATTAGTTGATCGACGAAGCACGTCAAACAATAGTGAATCCAAGAAGTTCGTATCCAAAGGCAGGTAAATTTCAAGGAAAGAGAAGACACTGAACTGCAGAATAACACAAAAAGACCAAGAACAGAAGAAAAACATACTCCAGATTTCCGTTTTTTAAATGGAGCGACTTTTTTACCGTTCTCCTTTTCCTTTTTCGTGATTAAGTTGCATACATTGTTGCGCTAGAGATATGAATCAACAAAAGGAACAAATTAGCTATAAATCTACCTTTTCAATGGCAACCCACAATCGATTAGACCTAGACAAATATCAGCAAACAAGAAACATTCAAGAGAATTGATGAGTAACAGTGCGGTATTCTTATCAAAACTGGAGATGGATGTTTGCAATTCTTACGCAGAAGAGGCATATTGGAACTCACCACTGAGTAGAATCCACAACGGTTAGATCTGCTTACATATGAGCTCGGTGCTTAGATGAGAAAAATAAGTAATTGCAATGCCCAAGTCAAACTTCTCTTCCATTGGTTTCATCTATGAACAGACAAAACATCGTCCCTGTAGCCTTTAAAGTAAAATAAATAAATTATAAATTATTTCCATCATCATGCACAATTATTGATCCTACTGGCTCTTCGAACAGGCACAGGCTGACAAGAGGCTAATGGGCCATGGCTGCTTGACACCACTCAATTGGCTAATTTACATCTAGACCCCTTGAAATTTCAGTTTGGAAAATTGTTACTTTCCCAGAAACAACAAAATGCCTTATGACAAGGACATCATTAATTTTTGTTAATACTTTAATAAAGCATGCATTTTAGTATAAAAAATAAAGAAGAACAAATGCAAGCAAATACAAGGTTGTAGGTCAGTCATTTGAACATTATAATCACAACTTCATCGCACTCCACACTAGTAGTTTATACCTATCACAACTTCATCCACACAAGAAAAGTAAACATAAATATATATCTTGTTTTCGACAAGTTTTCAGTTAGTTATCGTCATTCAAATCACAATATAATTCGCCCATTCAGACAATTGAATCAAACTGTCACGTCACCTTGATCTTGCACTTGATCTTCCTCCTCTCAGGGCTTGTGGTTTGCACAAAGTTCCCCATTTGAATAATCAGCAACATTTGTGGACGCATGAAATAAAAGACAATAAATAGGTCGTGAAAACAATGAATGAAAAGCAATAAACAGTACTTGATTGTTTGAAAAAATCCTCACATTATGCCCAAGTTTCTAACATTTCTTGCATCGGACCATGTTAGACCTTTTGCAAGCAGAAGGCTCTCCTACCTGTCTTCCTACCCTTTTTCAGTCTCTGTGGTAGCTTCTTGATTACAAAAGCAACACCTTAGGGTTGACATCTTCATCATTTGGCTAGAAACTTGAATAGGGGATTACATGAATGACATGTCTATATGTATTTCCATATTTTTAGGTAGCAAATGCATTGCCACTAACTGTCCAACTCATCTCTTTGGTACATGACTGCAGTTGCAAGATGCCTACAGGGTACGCCACTGATGTCCCATGTCCTACAATCACATTTTCTACCTTTTATATTTACAATTAACTGCACATATGCATCTTGAACTTCAAATTCATGCTTTCCAGCCACAAGAAGATGATACCTTGCAGATTTCTCTTTCACAATGCTCAGTTTATTCACAATATTTGGAACCGCTCCATTGTTCCATTTCTATGCTTCGTGTCTTTTAATTTGCATCCTACTCATCAACTTTGCCTAAACCTATCAACTAATGTCAAGATAGGTTTTTTCCATATACTCTCCTATCCGGTGAATGAAACTCTCAGATATTGGTCACATTATCACTTTTTAACCCAGAGCCCAATGTATGCCTGCTCCAATGTTCAGCAGGGATCATTATAAGTCATTCCAACGCAGCTGGTTTCAACTCTTTAATATGCCCTTAGTTGTTTCTTTTTCTCTAATCAAGTTCCGTCCCATTTTTGTTGTGAAAATACTATCAATGTATATGATCAAAGAGTTGAATAGAGTTAATTGTGATACTATCCCTAACAATTGGAAACCTTACAGTTATGTTTGTTTTTGTTTTTGGCACCACAAAAAACACACCATAACCATTATATTTTGAAATTCTCTCTCTTTTACACAATTTCAAAAGAAAAAAAAATACCAAAAGACGAAAACAAACACTAAATAAATCAGGCATATACTGTGGGGAAAACGTGAACGAAGAAAAGCCATCCTTTATGGCTCAATAATTAATCATCTTTGGCTACGTTCTATAGCAAGAAAAGAGAATTAATTCAATGGGGAATTCCTTGGGAGCACAGTGACACCAACTTGCGTCCAACAGTTCTCTTTTCACCGTAAAGTCCATTTTATGTAGGAATTGATGTTTAGAATGAATGCAGTCACTTAATGCGTCCCCGGCATAGGTTTTATCACAATTCACAATGCCACAAGGACCAAAAGATGTCCGTTTTGTTACTGCCACATGCATCCCTAACGTTAAATAGAGAACGACAAATCGAACCCACAAAACAAAACTAGGCTTATTACCGTGATCTAATCCTTCAAAGACAACATAAATATTTAAATAGAGAGGAAAGGTTCAAATATCATCCTGCAATGACGTTGAGAAGCAGCGCCATCAAAGGTGTTGACTGTTGAGGCAGGAACAACACCAACAAGTGTATACTTCTACAATGTGGTATTACTTCTCGAAGGTGAGGACATCACTGAAAGAATATCAGTCACAGAAGCCATTGCACTTAGAGCAGCTTTAAGAACCTCTTGAGAACACCCTGGTTTCACAATTGATTGCACCTATGAAAATAATAAAAGACAGATTAAAGACCAAACAAAGATGTAACAGTATAATCTCCGTGCAGCTACACAGTGCAAGCATTTGAAAATGACCCTTGGAGGACAACCTTGTCAAGGTATTCCTGTAATTTCTTTATGCGACCCATGTAATCCTGATCTTCAACACAAAGAGTAACAGCCTTCACATCAGCCCCAGGGCCATCAAACTGAAGGGGTCCTGGGTTTCTGTAAACATCAGCCATCAAAAACTTCGTTGCATTTTGTCTCAACAACCTGGCAAACAAAATCTGAAATGAGTTAACCTGCCATTGTTTGATACAATGATAGAAGGATCACACTAAGCTAAACAAACGAATGAAACTTGAATGCATTTCAAATAATATTCTCAATTTGCATTTAACAAAGCACTGGGGATCATGCCAATCTTGAACGTACTCATAGGCTTTTCCTTTCAAATCAACAGTTGCAGGATGCAAAGCTGGTTTTCCAAGGGTTGAAGCCCCATGACCCTGACCGTAGTGCTTAACATTCATCATAGCCTGCATTTACAAGATGTATTTTATGGCATTTGTTGCAAAATTCAAAGAGAAGGAAAACAGTGAGGGCAAACATAGAGTAAATATTCTTCAATGGCAATCACTGCCTACAACTGGGTAGAGGCATAGGAAAGCTACCGTTATTGGAGCAGCACCACATCGCCACTTGTTTACAGGATTCTTCAAGTTGGTTATAGTTGCCATATAACCATTTAAACCAGCAGCGATTATGTGATATCCAATATGACCAAGCACCTATATTGACAGTATAATTGCTTTTAGTTCCACAGTTTATTGGATGATGAGCATATTTTTCATACAAGTGAAAATTGGGTAAAAAGTCTAAAGGATGCAGCATAAAAGGTTTCCAGCCTCTACCAGAATAGAGCTAGAATTTATACTGTCGAACAAAAATCAAGTTAAAAAAGAAAGTGAACACACACCCTCAAAAAGTGGAAAGAAGAAGAAAAAGAGGCTTCTTCCAACAGAAGCAAGTCACCACAAGAACTGACCTGCTGTAGGTCCAAAAACTCCTATCATCTACAAGTCATAGATTCAGTTCTACCAATACAAACCAAGATGTCAGAATTAAATCAATCTAAGGCAATAACTTACATAGGCATAGTCACAATCAAATTTTGATGGCAATGATCCACGAGCTTGGTAACCGAAGAAATGACAAATTGCATTGAATTTTTTGCCCTTATAGGTTCCTTCTTTCTGTACAGAGACATAGAAAGATGCATAAGACACCAATCTACTTTTTAAAGGGAGTCAAGAACAAGACACTTCCAAAACCATCTAGAACTGTAATAAGTTAGAACATATTATAATGCAGAATAAGTTAAGATAATATTAGGAATCAATGTTTGTCAGATAATTATCATGAAAGGTAAACTAAGCAGTAAGTCACTGGTATAGAATATGGGGCAGAGTTTTATTCTGATAGTGTGGAAGTGATCAATACAGCAAAAATCTCCTTTCCCCATATAGATAACACTGATTCAGATAAGGTTTAGCTGGCTTCACTTGAGTCGTATAAGAAAAAACTCAACATGAAAGTAATGTCAAAACACAAAGCCCATTGATCTTTCCATAGCAGATAAATATAGTGGCAAGACTAAAACCAGAAGGTGACAAAAATATGAAAAGTAATTGTGACAGATCAAAAAGAATGCAGGCAGTTAATGATGAAAATGATAGAATAGATAGCTTACCAATCTCTTGTTCATTTCTGCTTCAACAAGATGAGCAATGAGCTTTTCTGTCTCGATCTGTCAGATTAAGAACATTAACTAGAAAAGAAGTAAATTCAAGAATTTGCCTTATTCAGATATAAAATAGGCTGATTTAGTGCAAGTACCTGTGATAGCTGTGCAGAGTCATCCGATTCTGGATGGAGAAGGAGCTGTCACATAATATTAACAGGGACAGCATGATGATCCAAAAATAGCAAAATAAGTTTCTCAAAGTAATGCAAGGAAATATATCAAGAGGTACCTGTTTTCTTATAAATGGTGGCAGAAATTCAAACAATGCAGACGCCCAAGGTGAAAGTTGAGCCGAAATTTTATCAGCAGAGATGCCTTCCCTGAGCAAACGATGAATTTCCTGGGAGGTACAAAAATTTTCATACAGGTGAGGGATCAAGCAACTTGTTCCACATACTGATCAAAGTTCCACATAAACCAACTTCTCAACATTCCCAGTTTCTATAAGAAGCCTGAACTCCCAATGACACTTTCCATTGGATCAAGGACAGTGGCACAATGAGTTCATCTATATATATTTCGAGGAGCAGATGGAAAGGAGGAAAAATGATAAACATAAATGATAAGATCATAAAAAACAAAGCCAAATCATACACCTAAAGCATTTAATACCTGTAACAGAGCATAGACTTCAGGAATACTTTCTATGAGCCCCTCTGGCAACAGAATGACACCGTGATGCTTATCTGAAGCAAACATCACATTAAAGCAATTAATGGTGCTAGAAATGACTGTGATTACAATAAGAGCTCTTGATGTGGTCTACCTTGTTCACCCCTGGCCTGAACTGCATCACATATTTGTTTTGTGATGTCAAAAAGTGTGAGCTTTGATGCAGCCACCTCTTCTGCAAGAATAACCTGCGAGAATGATTAAACCTCTCAAATATGAAAACATAACATCTGAAGGCCTCAATGTTCTAACAAAAATTTCAAAATGAAATGAGAAAGGAAATAAATACAAACCATATTAGGGTGGGACTGGAGAGTGCATTCCAAGGCAACATGAGATGCCTTCCGGCCCATGAGTCGGATAAAATAGTAATACTGCAAGTAGAAAGAGAGGGGGCATAAAACCAGGGTAAATAAGAAAAAAATATGGATAAAAGACACAATGCAGTAACCAGTAGTAGAACTTCAGGAATTCTTAATATAAGAAAAGCATGCTAGCTGGATGCTAAGTTAATGTTTCTCTACAATGCACGAACCATTTAATCTGTGGACCAGTGAAGAAGATGCTTGGTATCACCACCAGGAAACCCCAAATACAAGAACAGAAGCACAGGGAAGTGATCATTTTACCTTCTCTGCAGAGAGTGCATCAGTGCAGACATTGCTAATCAGCTGGGAATTAACCTACAATAAGTAAAGAAGTTCCAATCAGAGGATCACACTTAATATTTAGTTTAAACTAATATGATGAAACATACAAAGAGTATCAAACAAATCCACAAGATCATAGCCAAGAAAGATACATGTATGTGATAGGCCATAGGAATACTTGCTAAGAATTACACCGGGTTAACCCTAAAAAATTGTTCAGATTAATGTACTTGAGTGCCCCCTTATTTAATGCGAAAAGAGGGTAACATGGCCATACGAGTGTTAAAACCTAAGCTAGAGTGCATGGAGAGAGAGAGAGAGCTTACCTCACAAAACAAATACTGTGTAGGAAGAAAAGAATGGGAAGAGCATATGCAAAAATTGAGCAGAGCAGTTATTACCTTACATATTGTGTCAAAACCCACATTTGTCTCAACAAATTGGTTTTTAAGATCTCCATTTAAAGTGACAGGAATACCAACCACCTACAGATATTTTACCACACTTCGTTTAGCAATAGTTTAAAATATAAATATAATGAGAAAGAAAGATTAAGGAAAGCAAGAGAGGTATCACAGGTTTCCAAAATTTAGGCACTCAAAATCAAAAATATTTATATTTATAAGGCACAACAATCAACTAAAAGATAGATCAGTGACAAGCAATGTGTTTGACCAAATACTGCAGGTTAGATGATATACCTTTGTTGGGCACTTTCTTTCTGCAAAAGTTTCTGCAAGCTGGGCAGCATCTGTGTTTGATGTCACTCCTGCACATTCAAAATAAGAGCACATCAAAAAATCTACACAATACATTTAATTGTGAACCTTAGAACAAACAAATAAGATACCTCCAATTATAACAACAGCGTCTAGCTTCAAAGCTGTGCATGAGTTAAGTGCTGCATTAACCTGCTCAGTTGTTCTTATTTGATCTTTTGTCCGTCCCAGTAGATCATAACCACCTTCAAAACATAAAACCCAAATTGGAAACAAAATCTATACAAACACCAATCTAGATACATAACTTTAGATCCCTGACCTACCTTGATTTTTGTAGGTCGCAAGAATGTCATCAGTAATCTCTAAAGTCTTTTGTGCAAATAAACCTTCAGATCCACCTGGTGATAAATATATATATATATATATATATATATATATATGAATCATTAGGATGTTGCCTTCATAAAATAAAAAGGGAAACGTGCCAGGAAAGCATCCATCAATGTAGTGAAAAAACATGGGACAATAAGGAAGTATAGAATACAAACTAGCTGACTAACCCGCCAATGTTATAACGACAAAGAACTCCAACTTTCACAAGAGACCAACAATAAACAAATAACATTTGGTGTGCAACCACATCAGGGGCGCGGAGATTCAAGAATAAAAGATCTAAAAGACTACATTACTAATCTAAGGAAAGTGAATGGATTCACTACCCAGAAATCCTAGCAAAATGCTTTTTGAATTGTGAATCTTTATCGCATCATAGAGACTCCAAATAACATTATGTCCTCCAGGAGATTGTCTACCACAAAAAACGATGCCCACCCTGAGATAGAATAAAAAAATGTCAGTATGTCTGGTTTTAATTTACATCCAGTCTTAGTATACTGGATAAATACAAAAATTAACAAATTTCTTTGCCCTCAAATTTTAGTGTGACAGCTTATGATTGTCATTTGCTGATGACTTTAAGGAACGGATTAGCCAGTGGAACATATACCTAACTGCAGCATGCTCAGTAATTATTTGAGCATCCGGAACCTCAGCGGTTGCCTTGAGGAAATGGGCTAATGGTTGACCATAAGTGTGAGGAAAAGACCTACTTATTGTGTGGGCACCCGAGGGGTCTGCGGCTGTCGTTACGTCACCAAACTCAACACGGACAGTTGTTCCCTGTAAAGATTATATAAATAGGCCTAAGTTAAAAAAGTGGCCGATAATCCAGTTATTGACCTCAAAACAAAATGTAACAAATAAAATCACATTAGCTGAATTGACAAACAAAGCAAATATGAGATCATAAATAGAATCAATGATGTTGCATGCAAATATAGTGTTATTAATAGTACGAGTTCAAACTAACCCCCAACTCTTAAATTGCTAAGTGAATTCAAGGAAAGAACAATTTTTTGGGCAGTGAGATAAGAATGGATTATTATTGTTGCTGAAATGATTATCTGCATTGATTTGCGATTGGCTATACACCTAGATTTGATTAGAAGAAATATGAATACCCAAAATTTCATTTCAATTTACATTAAATAGTTTGTAATTAACAACTGCCACATTTTTCTTATGCAAGAAAGTTGAAATAGAAATACAAGCATCCGTAACTTTAGTCATAGATAGATAACGGCTCAGAAACCACATGAAGAAAGAAATTAACTCCTCGCTCAACTATGAAATACATTTAAACTCACGTTAAGTGTTTAAACTTGACAAAAATATTTTGTCTAGAGTATGTTAAGTGTTTAATTCAAAGTCCTTAATCTGCCGAACATCCTATGAGGAAAGCACCAAATACACTGAAGCCAGAAGGCAAAATAGAAATGAAATACAATGTACATGCGAGACACTCTATCAGATCTATTTCCATGAGCATATCAGCATGCACGAAAAAACATTAGACATCAATTCGTCAAAAACAAACCAATGAACAAGAAAAAAAATCCAACAGCGAAATGTAACTGAAATAAACCATAATTAAACACAAATGAAATTAACGTGTACATATATGGGAGTGAATAAGTGAGACCTGAAGGCAAGGCGGGAGTTGAG
Organism: Avicennia marina; assembly: GCA_019155195.1. Classification (NCBI taxonomy): domain Eukaryota; kingdom Viridiplantae; phylum Streptophyta; class Magnoliopsida; order Lamiales; family Acanthaceae; genus Avicennia; species Avicennia marina. Next base: position 17,228,819 of record CM032755.1, read on the forward strand.
GTTGGTATAGAGATCGTAACTTCTGCAGATCAGAGAGTTCTCTTGGTATTCCGAAATCTGAATCCATCTACTCGATCTGTTTTGTCGGCGTTTCCCAACCCCAAAATCTTTCTGGTTATACACACACTCACCTACTTCCGTTCGCTATTGTCGTGCTCCGAAGATGTTTATATAACAGGAGAGGGGAGGAACGGCACAGCGAACTCCACTTTCCGCTGTGACAAATATACCCCTCTATTATTATTAGTCTATTTGTTGCGCTCTCTTTTTGATGGACCAAAATACCCTCTCCATACGTGATTAAACTGAATTACATTTTATTCAATAAAAACATTACCTAGTTAAAGAAAATTTTTCTAAAATTTGTTCCTCCAGCCCTGATTTCTTTTAATTAATTGCATGATGTCTCGTCCAAATAATTGTTTTCGACTGAAACATTTCTTATAACAAGATATTTACTGAGTATTTGACTATTAGATTAAATAGCATTAGAAGTTTTTATTAGTAAAGTCGTATTAAGTTGAATTGAATTTCCGGCATACTAATATTTTGGTGCATCAAGTTTGCATACTATATATTGAACTAAATTTTTTAATTATTTGGTGTATTGTCACAATAATTTCGATCAGTTTAATTCCATCTTTTGATAAATCGAATTTTATTAAAAAAACAGAAAGACAAAAATAAAATTTTTAATTTTTATCACTAATTTACTATTTAAACGAAGAAATAAAAAATTGGTCAGGGTAAATTGATAAAGGAAAAAAAAAAAAAAAAGAGGAACAAAAAATAAAAATATTAATATTAATAAAAAATAAAAATAAATTTTAATATTCAATTCAATACAATATATAAAAATTAAATTAAAATTCAAAATTTATCATAGCCGTATTCAATACATGTTAAAATTTCAATTTTAGATTATAAATCTAACTGTGCACAACCCTAAGCATCCAATAAAAAGTTCGTATATTTGCAGTCTGCTCCACTAGAGCATGTTACCAATTCCTAATTTCTGTTAATTATTTGCTTGCTATATTTCTAACTAAAAGAACAAAACATGATATCCATGGAAGCCAAAGTTGTCTATTCACTTGAAAATTAGCTTTTTTTATTTTTGGCTTTTATTTATCGGGAAACTTGTTTTGAAGTAAATCTTCAAAAATTGTATATGTGACAATTTTATAATTTTTTTGAATGAGAAAATTATTTTGTTACATCATGAAAAAAAAAATAGTTAATTTGACACTAAAATTTTGGGTATAATACCCCACCATATTCGCTGGAATTCAAAATAACTGCTAAAAAGCATTTCTACCACTATTGAAAAGCAACAGTAGAATCAGTAAAAATTAAACCACTAACCACAATCGCAGGTCAAGTTTTGGAGGCGGAATCTTTTTACACTGAGTTAAAATAAATATATAAATACACACATATAGACATATATATATATATATATATATGTCTAATCCAAATACACATGTTTATTTTTGTTTGACGTGTCTTCAAATAAACAACAATATGTAATGCATCACGGTAAATATTTCTTGATTTGTCGAGTGAATCAGTCTCTAAAATGACATTGAATTTATAGTATCATCCCTAATCATAAATATAATATATCTTTATTCAAAATGGAGGTATCCAACCATTTTTTAGAGATTTAAATAAATAAACAATATTTTATAAAAATAACCTCAAAAATCTTTATCTATGTCTTGTTTTTATTTTTAAGCGTATTTTTCGATTGTATAAAAATAAAAAAATATAATAATTACCGTGTAACTTTTTGTAATTAGTAGCTTTCCTCATGAAAACTGATCACTCCATCCAGCTCCAGCCAAATAGGTTAGCCACAACATAATTAATGAGATAATTTTTTATGTTAAATTAAATATTTTTTGGGGTAAAGTAATTAATTATGTTTGTTTCAGTTTCCAAGTGAGTGTTTTTGTTAAAAATTATGTAAAAGTGAAAAAATAAAGAAATAAAATATTAAAAGCATAATAATTATAATATGTTTTGAATGTGAAAAAAAATAAACATATCCTTGTTTTTTCTGGCAAAAATATGAACGTAGACAATTGAAAGATGACATATGCTCGCCTGAAAAGTTTTCCGATGAAGCCTTTGGCCAGAAACAGTTGGCGGGCACCATACAACTAACTACTTAATGAATTCTACATCTCCCAAAAAAAATAATGAACTCTACGGGGAATTGTGATGTTTTTCATTTGTAGAGAACTAAAATTAAGCCTTAAGCATGTGTTGTTGTGTTGTTATGGTGGTTGCACAATTTTCTCACTTTCAATTTCTTTTCATTGTTAATTATTTTTTATTTTAAATATTTTGTATACTTTAAAATTAAGTAATATTATTTTTATTATTTAAAATATAATAAGATATTATAATTTATATACAAATAATTCTAGACACTCATTGAATATGTTGATTTTACTAATTAATATTATAATCCCATGGGGTTCCGGGCGAGGGTGACAGTGGAAGTGCCACTGGACCTAATTTTCATTTGGCCCACAAGCCAGCCTAGCACACTACAAAGAAGAAACAATTCTTGTATGGCAGATGGCTTGATTTAGACTTTGAGGGTTTAGCAGCCACTGACTAGCGGATATGCTCATTTATTCGTGGTTTGATTGTTTTGTAATTATAGTATGTATTTTTAAATATTTTTATCGTGTTAATTACTTGTGTTTGGACCCATAAAGTGAAGAAACCCAATGAATGACACATACTTACTTATGCCACCCCTATTCCACTATTTTGTTGAAAAAAATTTTAACGCGGGCTTTGACTGTGCTGCCTTGATTGAAATTCTTCTTGGGGTCAAACTTTAATGTAGTTGAGAGTTCGATTTCATTTTTTGTCTGTTCAGTATGCTAATTTTTTGTATTATTTCATATATGTTAGTAACACGTATAAATATTTTTTAGCCAAACACTGATACTAATAAATATTAGTAGTTATAAGAGGTTGATTTATAGAAGTTGTTATTCTTTTATTTACTTATATGCATATACAGTGTACTAAAGTTTGATATAATAATTTTTTAAAAAAAATAAATTGTGAATTTTTCATTAACAATTATTTTTCACTAGCATTTATTTTTTCCTTCGTAAGATTTTTTAATCAGACAGTGTGTAAAAGCCCAAATCCATATCCTACAAGTCAATGACAGCGCGAACGGAAATTAAAAAGAAAAAGAATCAACAATGTCAGAATTGAAAATTGATTTTTTTTTCATATTTTCAAGTGAATTATAAGCAAAAAAATATTTTTTATTGGGCCCCGTCAGTTTATAGAATGTAGTAATTATCAGTTTATAGAAAAAGTTGCATCAAGTCTTCCTTAAAAAACCCTTTAATATTCAGTATAATTTATTATTTGTAAAACTTACATGCCTTACGTTCGCGTGCGTATAAAAAATTATATAATTATATTGATTATAATAAATAAAATTATTTTTTTTAGTAGTTCAAAAACAAAAAAGAATTAAGTAATTATATTTTTAAAAAATATACTGAGAAAAAAATTAAAGGTGATAAAAAAGATGGTGAAAGAGTAAACCAAATTTTAATTGAAAATAATGAAAGAATTCAAAACAACAGTTATCAGTTATGAAGAAGAAAAAGAAAAAAAAAAAAGAAACTAAAGTTATTTTAATTCATCTATATTTAAAACTACAAGTAATTACTAAATAGTGTAAATATATTTACTAAGAAATGCATTTTAGAAAATTTATTAAAATGACTAAAGTTAATTATTATTGAAGATAGGACTATAATACATGACGTGGATAATATTAACAAAAACAGCATACTCCATGAATGTGCATATTTATTAAAAACCGTATAAATTTTATTAATTATAATAAACACAAAATTGTTATATTTTTTAGAATTTAAATAATAAAAACAAAACTATTTATAAATTAAAATTATTTAAAAATTTTATAAAAAGGCAACAGATAGAATAAATTAGTGGTGAGTGTAAAGAAGATAAAAAGAATCAAAGTTTTATCGAGATTAAAGAGAAAATAAGTTAAACTACGATTAGAGAGAGAGAAGGATAATTTAATAATTTAACATTAAACACAAAAAATTAATTTCTATAGATCTCTCACACTTAATAATATAGCTAAATAGTATAAGTTATAAATAATAGGACGATTTACATTATACAAGTAAAATAGGTAAAGCAAAGTTGAAAAGCAGAGAGCGTAGAGATATAGTTGCAATTAGAAGAGTATTTTAAGAATTTTATTAAAACACCAATTACAATCTCCTCAATTATATAACAGTATAAATGATAGTTATAAAGAATATATTAGAAAAATCATTAAAAGATCAAATAAGATCTTAGCAATAATGTTATAGATATATGTGTGCACACACACACACACACTATATTATATTGGACTTGATATGATATTATTAGGTGTGAGAAAAAGGATAATAACTAATTTTTCATATAATGTGTTCCCAAATATATTCTTGGTAAGTACTCATAATTATTTTAAGTTTTTCCAAAATTTCTTCTATGTCTTAATCAATGGATACACAGAATAGGTTAAAAAATTCTTTTATATTTTTGTACCTTGATTTTTATGTTTCGTCATATTTTAAAGGATCTTTTGACCAATATTCATACAAATATATGGATGTACTATATATAGGAAATATATAATAAGACTATTAAAACGTTTGTATTACATTTAAATATAAAATATTGTGATTTGATTTTTTGTAATTAGGTAAAATAAATTTGATGTTTATATTGCGTCTGGCTATCATTAAATTGTTTATACAATATCTAAAAATAATTTTATTTAATTATACACACACTTGTAGTGTACAAATCCCTACTATGTATATATATGTGTACATGACGTCACTATAGAACAATCATGCATATAGCTGATAACAAAATATGGGTATTGTTTGTTGTCTTTTTCTTCTTCTTCCTTCTCAAATTATTCGGGCAACTAGTTTTCATTTTAAGAAAAATAGCATTTTATGCTCTTAACTATGATCAATTTGGATTATGTAATCATTTTTCTAGTGCATCCAATAAGATGGAATTTTAATTTTATCAATTTTTATGTTTAAATAACTATTGGTGTCACATTTGGAAGGACTAACAGCGTATTTCTGTGCCCCGCCACATACTCGTGTGATTATGGAAACAATGCTCCTATTACTGTTCCAAGTCTGTCCTGTCTCACAGGAGGAAAAATCGAAGAGCTGACATTTACGAAAACATGAATAATAATAAGGCCATGTACGAAAAGGAATTTGTTTATTGAGTTTAGAGGAATGCAGTGAGGATAAGTATCAGTTAACAGTCGACAGCTCTACTATCGAGCTACTAAGGAACAACGAACTTAAGGAAGCCCTTATCTTATCTCAAGTCGCTATAACCATAAGCGAAATCCTATTTAAATGGCAGCTGATGAGCTTTGTTAAAGAGATTAGAAAGGGGTAGGGGTGAAGGATAAAAGATTTTCTTTGAAAGCTATGGAGTGAAATAGATTAGAAGAGCTATAAAGTAGTCCTAATAGTCTTGGGTGCCTATCCTATAGAATAGTAAATCACATTAGCAGTGGGGTAGAATTGTTGAATTGTTAAGTGGTTCATGAAAGGATACAAGAATTTGCCCTATGTCGTAAGACTCGCCACAGACAAGGGGGAAGAAGTTTCTACCACTGCCACGATTGGCAAGTACTTGGAGACAAAATTATCATAAAATAAAAAATAATAATTTTATTTACATATCCATTATATAAGTTAAAATTAAAAGAATAAAAAATGAATTAAAATTTACTTTTAAAAATTATATTTTTATAAAACATTTTAAAATATTATCTAAAAATAAAATATAGTTAAATCATCTTTATTGAAAATTAAATAATAGTTTTTAACCATACAAAATAATTAAAATTAAAAATTTTTAAATAACAATATTTCCTAGAAGTCAAAGAACCAAAGTATATCTGAAATAATTTGAATAATACATTATATATCAAATGAAATACAAAAATAAAAAATCTTAAAAATTGAAAAGTACTAAACATAGTTTAGATAATATATTCAGTTATTTATTTATTTTATAAAAATGACTAGTCTCAAAATTATATAAAAAATAATATTATAAATATGAAAAATAAAAAAAAATTAAATATATTTTTGATATATAATAAAGTCTTTTTAACATTACATTAAACTTAGTATAAATTAAATACTTTTAGATTTTTGAATATTTTAAGCATGCATTCAATTTGAAAAATGTATTTCTTAGTGAAATAAATTGACAATATATTATAAAATAATAACATGTAAAAAATAAAATTGGAAAGATTCTTTAGAAAAAATAAGTGTATTTAAAACTGTTTAGATAACATTTTCATTTAATTGATTACTATCAAAATTTGTAAAAAAATATGGAAAATATTAAAATAAAATTACATAAAACATAAGTGTGTTTGTTTTATGTTCACTTAGCATAAAATGTGATTAACATATGTCAGATTTCGAAAACATGTGTATATGTAATGATAATATTTCCAAATATATATCTGCGTGTATTATATATACACTTAAATATGAAACAATAATTGTATTTTAAATACGTCTAAAATACCTTTTTTCTATAATTTTTTAATTTTGGACATGTTATAAACATTTTAAATATGTTTTGAGTAACAAATATTTCGAATTAATATTATATATTAAATTTTAATATTTATTAAGTATATATTCAAATAAAAGATAAAAATAAAATTACTTTAAATATTTTAATTACACGTATTTATGATTTTAAATATTTGATTCATGCTAAGTATATTTTATTTTTGTTAAATTTTATTTTTTGTGTTCTAATATATTATCCAGTGTAAAATCAATTTTTTTTTATTTTCTTATTTTATTTTGGATTTGTATTTTTTCTCAAATTTTTTTTGAATTCTTTTAATATTTTGTATTTTATTATTTTAAATATTCTTTAACCTTTTTAATATTAAACAATTTTATTTTTATTAATTTAAATATAATAATTTTATAATTTATAAATGAAATTTTACTCTAATCCTCGTGATGCCAGCTGTAATCCACCCTTTGTTATTAAGGCGGATTTTGATTGCTTTGAATGCGAATAAAGCACTTCTTCGTGCATAATATTATATTAACACCCCCATTGCACGAAATGGAACCGTCTTGGAATAGCATAATTAAGTCTGACTCACATATTTTACAAGAAATCCCAGACAATGACGTTATTGATGACTTGGTTCAGTGGTTGCCAACCAATTAGGCCATCTGTTTCCTTGTACGAGTAAGACAAACAGCATCTGCTGCTGCCCCAACCCCCAAGCCAAACAGAGTGCCACGATCTAATCCTCCGAAGCGCGTCGGTTTGTCGTGCCTGTATTTGCAACAAGTGATAATACTGGGACATTTGTCGTAATTTTAATTTTTAATAATTATTTTATATTTTTAAATATAAAATTATATAATTTTAAATATTTAATGTAGATGTATTGGACGAATATTCGAATACCCGCCATTACGTCCACGGACCACGGTCTGCATTCAAGGGGAAAGGGCCAGATAGATTTTTTCATGGTGTCATAAACCATCGGTCAGCTGTGAACCCATCATCTAGTGACGACGTGGGTCTTGGAATTTTTCGGATTCAGCTAAATTTAACATTATTACCACATTTGATTTTGGTTCTTTCTTCTCCTTTGGTGCCATCACACAATTTGGGATGAGATTATAACAACATTTTATTGTAAAATGGCTCTTAGCGTGCTTTACCCTTGAAAATCACGTTGTCACAAGGTAATTAAGGGTTAATGTGTACACGCTATGGTTGATGGTTTAATGGTTTAATGTAGATTCCTATTTCGAGATATTCCTAACGAAATATGATTATATAAATTTGGAATAAGAAAGAGGGAAATTACCACAAAAAACAAAGCCCTCATTTATAGAGAGAAAAAGAGAAATAAGATGGACCAATTAATTTTCATCCTCGTTATTAAAAAATCTTCTAACATTAGCCAAAAAGTCAATTGAATTTTCCAAAAAAATGCTCTTTTGACCGTGCAAAAGTCGTTGATCAATTTTGGTAAGAATTTGAGAATACAATGCCCTGTCGGGCATGAAGTGGGGGGTATGAATGTAACTCTCCATCTTTTTCAATTCTATGATTTTACACGGCCAAGTTAGCCATGACTAAAATTCTATGAATGTAGGCATTCACATGACATTAACCTCGATTCTCGGGTCGGAAAATAAGACAATGTGTGCCATAATCAACGAATCATCTATCTTGAAAAGGAAGTGCTACAGAAAGAAGTTTTTGTAAAATGGTGAACTCATGAAAATCAATTTATTCAGGGGACGCACGGATGGCGCTTATATGGCCAATCATCATACAAATTGAGCCTACCATTACTACCACTAAATTAAAGTATTTTGACAAACCTTCTTTATTCTAGTTCATATTGAAATTTTAATGTCAATTAACCTTGATTGGTATTAAAATAATTAAATAAATATTTATCCAAGACTTGTGGGAGGAGAGGATTTATGTATGTGGAAATTAGCCATCACAGAAGTACGGGTGACGACAAGGCAGTAGATGAACTATGAATCATTTTTTCAAAATAGCTTTCTAACTCGCCGACATATTATATTTCAACCAAACACTTCGAGTATGAGATATTATGTAACAAATTATTGAGTTACACTTTCATTTGTTTAATTTTCTTTCCACAATTTTTATTTTTTTTTATTTTTTCAGTTTTTCTTTTTTTTGAGTTTAATTTATTTTTATTTATCTTTTGAAAATTATGTTTTCTTAATTCATAAATGTTATAGAACTCATTTTTAAAAGATAATATTAATTTATTTATATAATTTAACACACACATCGATTATGTATCTTATTATAAATATTACATATTATTATGCCAATAAAGATTTTTTTGTTATTCAAAGTGAAATTACCTAACTACTTTTATTTTTATTTTTATATTTTTTCTCCATTTTTTAACTTTTTATTATTTATAGTCTCCCTCAAATTTTGTCTCCTTTTAAATTCTTTTGGTATTTCTCTATTTTACTATTTTAAATATTTTCTGCACAACATAAAAGTACATAATTACACTCAATATAAATTCTTTCATTTTTCTATATCTTTGTTTCTCTCTTTTCTTTTGAATTATTATTTTTATTTACATTTTCTTTCAAATTTTCTCTTTTATAAATTTTGTGATCTTTTTTATTTTTTGTTTTTATATATTCTTTATATTTTAAATTTTAAATAATTTTATTTTTATTATTTAAAAGAATGCATATCTTTTACTGTCATTCCACACGCAACTAAGGACAAAGAAGTCAACCTATCACACGCATCCTAGAAGGTTTAAAAGGTGCGTGTATTGTGTGAGTATTTTTGACATATAGCATTAATACCCATTCTAATTAACACGAAACTTAACAGTTCATAATATTTCGACATTCTTTTCGTTAATTTCATTCGAGTTTCGACTGAGGCGTTGCTAACAATGGGGGTTTTGTCATAATTATGATGGAATAAACTAATATAATAATAAACAATTTGTCTTCCAGTGCACTCTCCCCAAGGACGCTCATGTAATTTTGGCCTTGTAGCATTTAATCCTAAAATGGAAGAGTTAATAAACTTTAGACTCGATGAACGAACCCTTTGGCGCCGACTGAGATGCGCATTTTCAACTACACAACTCATTGGATCCACCTTACCTGTCCCTATCAAATTATTTTATTATTTGATTTGAAAGACTAATCCGAGAACCGCTCCTAATCAACCACCCTCGCGTTGATAGCCCACTTTTAATCTTCCTACATCTTATTCAATTTTACATTTTTAAATATATAATATAGCAAAAAAAAATTTTCAAATTTAAATTTTATCTTTTACATATTTAACGAACTAATTCTTTTTTAATTATTATATTTATTTTCAACTAAAATTAATACTTTGCGAATCAAAATCTTATAATTACGCACGTTAATTGTACTAATACAACTTTTGCCCAACATTGTCTCCCCTTTCAAACACGCCCTCTCTAATTAATTTGATTGATTGATTTGTGATGATGAAAATTGATGAGCAAGCCATCGGTCCCCTCGTTTCATGCCAATTGCCGTCCGTCAAAACGATACAAAAGGGAAGACTCAAGTGGGTTATATACAAAATTACATGGTACAAGTGAAATCATGCATGATATGTTTTGTTTTATACAATTACCAAGGTGTTGACTAAATTCTTTCCTTTTTTTTTTAAGTGTTTATAACTTATAAAGTATTTTTAAAATTTATAAGGCCGTATGTCTTATTTTAAAAATAAATTAATAATTTTTTAATAAAAAATAAAAAAATATTTAATAGGTTTTTATTGAAAATTATAAGTATAAATAATTTTATTATATCTTTTAGAGTAGTGATAATAAAAATAAATTAAATATTATTAATATAATGTAGTTAAGGATATTTATGACATATTTAAAATATAAAATGAAAAAACTTATTATATGTTGAAGTTGAGAAAATTTTATTTATTTTTAAGAACTTACCAATTTAGCCAAACATGCAACACCCATTAAATCAACAGAGAAGACAAGAAAGATAGAAGTAAAAGTGCATGATATGTATTTATAGTTAGCTAAAATCATATATGTATCTTCAAAGTAAGATTAATAATTAAAAAACCATGGTTCGACATTAATTTACTGTTATTCCATCCATTAATCAAATTAATTCTTATAAATATTCAACACTAAAAATTTATCATCTAAAAAACGTCTGTTGCATGTTTCATAAGTTAATTCGCGAAATATAAATAATAAATGAAGATATTAATAAATATGTTTTTCTAACTAACTAAAACACTCGAATAAAAAAAAAATACCTTCAAAGTAACAAATGCAGCATAAATAATGAATATAGACGCGCGCCCACTCACATATATATAAAGCAAAAACACTTGAATAAAAAATATAGTAAATGATTTAAAATTTATATTAATAAATTAATAATATATTTTAGGGCTTATTTTCATATATTTGAGGGGATGAATTTCAAATCTATAATAATATATCTATTATACTTGTTTAAATAATAATGAATTTTAAATTCTTAAAAGCATGATTAGTATGCGTTAGAAATTGAATAACCATTCCCAACTATATTTTAAATTATACAACTAGTATAATTTTTATTTAGGAATAACTATTTTTTGAAGGAATGCTAATAGGAATATATATTACCTTTTAGCTTCGTAAGTTTATGTATTACCGTGAATAAATTCATACTACTTTTTAATAAAATCATTTTTATTCAATCGACTATGATTGTTGAATATATAATTATTAAAATAATCTTAATTATCTTTATATTCTTTTTTTATTATACTTCTACAATTTTATTTACTTCTCTAAATTTATATTTATTCTATATTTTCAATTTCTCATTTTTTTACATCATCTTATGAATTATATAAATCATACAAAATTTATTTGTCAAATTATTATTATTATTATTATTTTTATTTTATTTATATGCGTAGACATTAGGTGTCTTTAAATTTTAATTTATTATATTTGTTATCAATATTCTCCTTCAATTTAATTTTTATTGTTTTTTCTATTTAAAATTTAATTCTTTATCTTTTATTTATAAGTAATGTAAATATATTTATACAATTAAGTATGCATTTGTCTTTTATAAAAATTTTGTGCTAACACAAAAAATTCACATCAACCACGGTCATAGTTTTATTACACATTTTTCTTTTTATTTTCTTTTTGAAAGACATGATTTTTTGTTTTTATTTGTAATTTTATATCAACTTTTTTTTGTAAAATATAAAAGTATTAATTAAATTTTTAATACACAATAATATAAAAATTTTACTTAAGGATAATTTTGTTACTGTAAGTAAATTCATAATATTTATATATTCATTTATATTTACTAATTATAAGAATGAAATTTTGAATAACAATTTTATTCCTTTCTCACTTTTTTTACTTACTTGCCATAAAGTAACTTATATAACATTTATTTTATTTTTATATTTATTCTATTTATATATTATTTTAATTTTTATCTTATTTTATTTATGCATATCAGCCATACCTTAAGATCTCTTTTTAAACTATAATTTTGATAATTAAAATAAATTTAAAATTCTTTTTATTTGAAATAATTTGAAAAATTTTCATATAAACCCTTTTATCCAAATCTAAATCCAAATCCTTCCCTTTGCATTAATTTAATATTGTCTATAAATCTTTCAACAATAAATTTTCCATTGTTTAATGAAAAAGAGACACGTATTTGAGACTGTATATGCAACTCATTAACAAATAAAAAAATTAATAAATAACGCATAGTCGCTATGTACGCACATGCTTAAGTTAATAATAAATTTTAAATATCATTTACAAAATGAGAAAGAAATGAGGAATTTTAAAAAAAATAAAAAATAAATTAAAAATGAGGCCAGAGAATAATAAAATAAACAAAGATCAAGACGGTAAAAAATAAAAAATAAAAAATATTTTAATATGACAATTTCTATAAGAGCAGTACACTTACACACTCTATTCATACACACGTGTGTACAAATTTATTTATAAATTAGAAAGTTACTTTATTTTAAAATTTTGAAATTAAAAGTAAAAAAATAATTAAAATAAGAACACAACAAAAGTTTAAAAGAATCTGAAAAGAAAAAAAGAGGGAGAGAATGCAGATAAGATAATAAATTAAAAGAAAAGTGAGATCTAAAAAGATCATAAAATAAAAAAAAAAGTTTAAATGAAGAAAGTAGTGTAATTTAATTTTGTATAAGCAAAAATTCTTGTTACCCCAATCACACATACGGTACAGATATAGCATAGATATTGTCTAATCCACCGTTGTCCTTTCATCTTCCTTCAAACTATTGACTTTTGTGTTGGCCAGATAAAATCCCAAAGTTGACCTCGCTGATTTCATTTCACTTTCCTTATTCTCCATTTCCACAATGTAACAATAATTATTTTTAATCAGATCTCGATCTATTTTCTCTAGAAATTCAACAACTATAATCACGGATATCTGGAAAAAGAAAGATATTTTTTTCCCATTTATTTATCCCAAAAAATATATATGTATAAATCTGAAGTGAGGAGAAAACAGTGAGTCCGAAGAGAAATCACACGACTGTATGTGCTTTAAATGTAACAGGTGAAAGCCCACAGACCAGCGAATTCGTCCCCCCCGCTCTCTCTATATAAGTAACCGTCTCAGATCTGGGCACGTAGTTCTCACTGTCACATCATCTCTCCTCAACTCCTCTGCTTCTCTCTCTAGAGCCTTTCCCATCTCCCTCTCTCTTCCATTTGTGTGGAGCCGAAGGGAGAGATCATACGCATTTAATTATATAAGTAGAATTGTGCTGAATTGGAAGTCAGAATTCAATCTCCATTGGCGGTTCGGGTTTGCTGATCGATCCTGATCTGGGGACTCAGGGTCACCCGTGGATCTAGATTCCTCGGGCCGGGATCATACATTTTCTGGTGAGTCGGTTTCTGCCCTTTTCCCTTTCATCCATCCAATTGCTCATGCAATCTTATTCGGTTCTGCGCCTCTCTTTGGTTTTGTTGTTTTTATTTTCGGTTCAGCTTATTTGACTGTTAATTACGGGTTGAATGTTGTGGTATTGTGTGTGCGTATGCTAATGATTTTGACAATGAATGGTGATTTTGTTGTTGAGAAACAGAAGTCCTCAGGTGTAGTGGGTGTGTGTATCAACCGTACATACAGCCATCTAGAAAGGATAATTTCAGAGGGACTTAAGGGCATTTCTTATGCAGTGAAGAAATAACAATTTAGTGTCATTTTTAATCATTTTTCTTCTTCTTCTTCTTCTTCTTCTTCTTCTTCTTCTTCTTCTTCTTTTCTAAATTTGGAACATGGTATGGCTATCAAAGTACATATCCATGGCAGGAGCTAGCGAGCCCGCTGACCGAAAACATAGAAACCATTAATTAATTAATTAATTAATTAGGTGGGCCGTGTGGGCTCCTAGACTTTCCGTTGAAAAGTCAGACCTATGTAACTCCTAGGGTGGGTGAGGTAGGATCCAGTCTTCTTTCAACCCAAAAGCGCGTTCCAACAATCAAAAGTCGTATTATAATTAAGATTGCCGTTATACAAGATTGTAAATTGGGAAGGTAGCACTTAGATTACGTATTACTCTTGATAATTTTAGGAGAGAGAGGTTACTAGAGGGCATGCTTTTCTTTCAATAGAAAATTTTCATACAGAATTGTAATATTTGACCGTAACACTAGTTACGCGTATGCTGGGATTATCTCTATTAGTTATTTATTTTCAATGTTATTTACTAATGCCCCGACTTCTAGAGTAGCTACTTTGAATGGCATAATGTTATTATGTTTATTCAAGGAGTTAGGGCAAAAAAAGTAAAAAAGTGATGACGAAAATAATTTTAATTGTGTGATTTGAATTGTAAATGCTAAGAAGAAAATTGAACAATAGTATAAATAATGAAAATTCGTTTTCTTCACAGAGTGATACCGAAAATGTGAGAAAAAGTTCATTTAGTTTTTTTCCTTTTTCACAAAGTATTCACGTCTTCCATTCTTCTTACATTTTTTTATTATTTTTCTAAATATTAAAATAAGATGTTCTCAGCATTTTTACTTATTCAAATCATTGAACAAAACAAAATATCAAATTTTTATTTTTATTTTTTTCTTTTTTCTATTATTTTTTCATTTCCAAAATTTCTATACCAAACACAAGGAAAGCAATAAAAAATACTAGTATTTTAGTAGTTTATTTTTATTTTTTTCTATTCTTTTTATACTTTCTTTCCTTCTACTTATCCTCTTTTTTTTTTCCCTATCAAACGTTTCCTTTCCATCACTTCTTTTTTTAATTTTATAAAAATTTAAATTTTTTAGCTATTATAGAATCATAGCTTTTTTACATAAAATGACAAAACTCTACATTCTACAAATAATTTTACTCTTGTTTAAAATGTAGGATATTGACTAATGATTTAGTAAGGCTTTTATCTCCAAACTAGCTGCATTGATTGTTAAGATAACTTGAAAAGACTAAAATATATTGATTTTGTTTTACCATGTTTACTATTTCCATTTTGTATTTCCTCACTGTCTTTAAAATCCTGCCATTCTTTTGTATAATATTTTTCTCTAACATTTGTACCTCTTTTTTTATTTTATTAACTCTAACTCTGGGTCATTTTATTATTAATATATTTTATTTACCTAGTTGTTTAAATAAAGTGAAAGATGGCCACGCTTTTTCCTATTGCTCCAGGCGCCAATGCTGCTTATTCTACATCAACTCTTAAAGTATTAAAAAACGATTCACTATGGCACATTACTTAAAGGGACTATTCTACATTTCCACTCTTCATTTTCTATGCCAACTTTTCCTTGGACTCTTCTTTACTTTTAAAAAGTGTTTACCGTTAATTAAGAGAAGTATTACAATTTGTAAACATTTCCTCAAATATACAAAATATATGATATTTGTAATATAGTAATAATGGCAACACGTTTGATATGTGTGCAAAATTTTTTATAGCTTGTAAAGTTTTATGTATTTTGAAAAACTATGATTAAAAATAAAATTTTAAATAAATTAAGAATATATGTGGAAATTTAATGAAATAGGAGAAAATTAAAAGATTGAGTGGATGACACAAATAATACGAGGGAAAAAGGGATAAAGTTATATTATAAGAGAATGAAGAAAGAAAAAATTATTAAATAAAATATTATAATAATTTAATATTCTATGTTTGACCCCTTATATCAATTCTTTATGGTTATGCCTCAAAGCTCACTTTCAATTTTAAAATATTATATCAAATATTATACTATCAAATATATTACTCAACAAAATTTCTATTTAAATTTAAATTTAATTTTTTTTTTGTATATATAATTAACTAATAATTTTTCAATCATTATACATATTAACAGTCAAATCAATATTTATATATCACACATATATTTATATTTATTTTTATTTTTATTTTAAAACTTAATCATTATTTTTATATATTATTATATCATTTAATTATTATGATATTTTTTATTCATATATTTAAATAAATCATTAATATTCGTTTCATCAATTTTTTTTTTCAAATACACTAATTATTTCAATTTAACTTTTATCAAATATAAGCAAAAACCCCTCTTCAAACATAGCCTGTAAAATCGTTTTGAATACCTCTTGCGAAAAGTTGATCCCACCAAGGGATGAAAAAAAAAAGGGAATTGTGCAGCACGAAATCGCACACAACAAATTTATAGAAAAGAAATATAGTATAAAATAATAAAAACCATCCCATATATACCCAAGAAAAGATTGAACCGACTGAAAGTGGATAAACCTGGTCATGGTTTTGGGACCCACTCTCGCTGCCCTCGGTTTTAGCATCTTGTTTATCACTTTGTTTCGATGATCAGGGGCTATGGGTTACTGGGTTAGCGAAAAGTTTGGTAGTTTTCTGGTACCATAGAATTAAATGGTACAGATATTTTTGACTGTGAGATGCCCGACGTTAAATGCATATTAAAATTTACTTATGCAGCCCGAATTAAATGATAATTATTTTAAATATTTAAGTGGGTTTTGTTAATATATATATACTATTATAAAATTAGGAAAAATGTAATTACAAGTTACAACTGCTTCTCTAATATTCTCCATTTTTCGATATTGCTATTAGCCACAGTCTGTTTCTTTTTAACTTAATTTTTCTTTTTAACTTCTTTTAAAATTTTGATAATATTCATTTTATCTATCTTTTATTGTCATATTTATTATGTGTGCTTTACTTTTTAAATCATATGCAACGAATATGCTTCAATTATTATTATTAAGAGTTTAAATCTACTTTATATATATTTATATATATATATATATATATATTATTTTGTTTTATCATTAAGTGCAATGGATTTATAATAACTAACTTTTTGTATTCAATGTTAAATTATCAAATTATCTATTTTTCTATTTAATTTTGTTTTTAACCCTTTTTTTGCTCTTTTATCTTATAAAGTTTTGATTTTTTCTCTTATTTACTGTTACCTCTAGTTTATTTTCTTTCTTTTTTATAAAATTTTAAAATAAATTTAATTTATAAGTATTTCTATTTTTATTTGAAAAATATGGTAACTTTATTTTTGTGATAACTAAAAAATAATTAATTTTTAATATAACATACATACATAGAGTGTGTGTGTAATTTATATGAATTTTAAATGGGTGTCTTCTATTGTTTCCGTTTTTCTTTATCCGAAAAGAGAAGGGAAACATGACAGCATATTAAATTTTATAAGACGAAGACGAAGACAGTAAGAAGAAGACGACGACGATGATGATAATAATGGATGGAAGGTGTGGATCACATATCTATCTATACCATTATAATAAAATGTATAGGACCCCATAGAAATTGGTCGCACAATTCAATTATAATAATACTCTTATTGTAACTGTAAAATAATTTATAAGAGGATTAATTAGTAAATAACCATCTTTCTAATACTCTTAACGTGCACTTCATGCCACTGCAATACAATTCATATAAATAAAAATAAAAGATATTTTTGTAGAAAAGAAATTGAATTATTATATAAATTAACTTATTATATATACAAACACGAGTGTCAAAATTCCGCCAAAATACATGTCCTTTTCAAATAAAAACTCGGGACCAATTGACGGAACAGTGGCTATGAGGCTATGTTTGTTCTTCCATAGTCTTTGCCTTTTGCTTTTCAAACAATACAAATGAACAAAACATATTTCTAACTTCATCTTTAAAATATCTTATAAAAATAATTATAGAAAACTCTAAACTATATTTTTCTCTCTCTTCTGTTTATGGATCCGTATTTTATGTTGTTTAAATTTTTAATTGTTATCTATATACACATTCATATATCTAATATTTAATTATCACTTCGAAATGAACATATCTTCGTTTAGTTGTCATGTCATGTGTTATACTTCACAAAAAAATATCACGAATCATTTGTGATTTGACATCTACTAAATAAATGACATTCATTAATATAAATAGAATATATATATTTACACAATAAATTATATTTTAAATTTTATATATACACGTATCAAATGTGTACCGTCTACTAGTTTTATTTTACCAGTCCATCTAGCACTTAAGAAATCTCTCTCACACACACGATTCGTGTACTCGAACGTTTTGATCCTATTATCTTGATAGACTTTTTTATTACTTTGCTTGATGAAAAATTTAACTAAAAGATGCTTGAAAGTGCAACTGTCATCCTTATTGCCGAAACTCGTTGGGCACATCTCTAACTTCGTTTTCCCTGTCTATATAAGGAAAGGAAAAACCAACAAAAGAGTAGGTTGAAGTTTACTAAAATACTAATGTAGTTATTAAAAAATATAATAAGGAAGACAGTGTTATTGGGATTGAAACATTTCCAAGTGTTAAAAAAAATAATATTTGTCATTATCCAATATAGAAAGATAAAATACAGCTGGTTGGGGTGGATCGGTTGGAATATCGCGGTTCAATCGAATAAGAAAACTGAGAAAAATATGAACATCTATTAATCAAATCATTCAAGAATTTTCTGGAGTGACATCTATGTTTAAATCGGAAAGATGTACTTAATTTTGGTGTAAAGAAGAATTTTGTGTAGTTCAATCCTAAAATAACTTTTGAGATAGTGTTTACTTAGCTTTTACTTTTCGCTTGTCGATTCCCATATCTTGCCTCCAATTACTTGGCCAATGGCGAAAATACACAAAAACAAAAACATAAACAAAAAAAAGGCGAAAAACAGTAAAAAGAGAAAACCGTAAACAGAGGCCGTTGCAGTTAAACACCCAGGAGAAAACCCATATTGATAGAAGGAGAGAGCATATTTTGGCAAATCTGGGTTTGTTTATCTCGCGGTTAGTTTTTCTTGTTTCCGTATCGCTTATTTAATCTTGAGTAGAAATTTTACACTTACTTATGTTACAATGTGATTGTTGTATATCTGTATTTATTCAATGTGTTGATGGTTACAGATTTTGATCTGCCATTAAGAAATTCAGGCTATGATGTCGGAAATTGAGGTTTCAAAGGAAGTGTCTAAAGTGGTCGGAATTGAGGAGAAGGGTGGGCTGGACGCGAGTTCTTACCAGGACCTACCCATCCCTGATTGCCATGGATCCAACCACCACAATCAAGCCAATGATCTTGATAAATCCTATGTTTTTGTCATTGGAACAGATGGACTCCCTGATGATGCTGTCGGTAATAAGGATGTGGTTTCCGAGAGTTCAAGTGTTTCACTAGAATGCAAGGCTGCTACTGGTGCGGATCAACGATCGGAATTGGTCTCGAAAAACGAAGATCTGAATGCAGTTGATGGGGAAGTAATCAAGCCCTTGAATGAGGCGAAAAATGGGAATGTCGCGCCTAGCCATGGGGATCCTCCCATAGTACATGATAGTACCCCGAGGCACGAGAGTTCCAGCGTGGGCAGAGAGGGGTTCCAAGTTTTTGTTGCTGATTGTCTGGAAGAGCGTAGTGACAAAACTGAGGGATTGGTTGAAGCTGAAGTTAAACAGGTTGAGGATCCACATGTTAACGATGGAAGCTTGGCAGGAGTTGCTGTAGATATAGTTGGGGACCATGATGAAAAAATTGTGGGTTTAGCCGAAAAAGAGAAATTTGATGATCTTGTAAAATCAAAGTCCCCTCCTGCTCCTGTAGAGAATCAGGAATCTCAAGTTGGAGCTTTGGAGTTGACTGCCGAATCTGCCAACAATGAGGTATCAAATAATATTACATTGCACATCAATAGTTCTGGTAATGCACATGGTAGATGTGAGGAGCAAACGACAAATGATGAAAATGATAATCAAATTAATATAAGCTCAACTGAGAAATTGCAAACAAGTCAAGGATCACAAGGTGGTGTTGCGGATGTAGTTGAGTGTGAATTGCCAGAAGTGAGTTTGGAGCCCAAGGATGTGGTAGAATTAGCTAGAGATGTGGTGGAAACTGCAGAACATAAAGTTCCCTCATCAACCTCCTTGGAAGTGGATGTGGAGTCACATACAATTAGTAACAAGGAAGAGATGCTTAAGGAGGAGGGAAAGACAACTTTGAGTTTAGAAGCACCTGAAAATCAAGAGTTGGATACTGCGATTGGTGACAATATTCAAGGTGTGGTGGAACAGATAGGTGAAGCAAAATCTGTAGTGAGCAGTATGGATTGTCACGTCGAAACTGTTTGTGATCTTATTTTAGAAGGAAAAAATGAAGAGTTATCTGCAACTCATGTTGGCAGTGGTATTCAGTACCCTGAAGAACCTGGCAAACACCCTAATGGTAGTGGAATATCTCATGAAACTATGCAAGATGAAACCAAGACCGAGGCTTCTATGTCAACTGAAAAATTTCCAGCTTCAAATGCTCATTCGTCTCAAACTGAAAGTAAAATTTCTGGTGCTGAAGCTATTGAAACTGTTTCTTCTTCACCTGTTGGTGGTACAAAATCACAAATTGTTGAAAATGGACTTCCTGGTCGTGACTGTAGTATAAGATCTACCATCAATGAACCTAGCTTGGGATCTGACTCTACATTTGATGTAGTAGTTCTTGCAGAAAAGGAACAAACTGTTCAAGGTGGTGATGCCCATGCTGAAGATGAAGTTTCAAACTGGAAATCTGAATTTGTCAACAGCCAACCTGAAACTTTGGATGCAGAATTGGAACCTGGATTTCATGTTCATGACATTTCTGCCATAAGCAGTGGAGAAAAGCCTGATGTTGTGTCTGGTGCATGTGGGACAGAGGTTTTGGACCACTTTAATGATGACAATGAAGGCGTAGCCAACACTATGCTGGAGATAGAAGAGGTTGAAAACATGGGAGACCCATTAGATGGTGATTCAGGTGGTGGTCATGAGAATGTGATCATGCAAGAAAATGTGCCCACTGGAAAGTCTGACAGCAATCATAAATCTGAGGCCAAACCCGAGGGTTCCATTCATAATATGATCCTCAGAGAAGAATTAGGTTTTAAGACTGAAAAAAAGCCATTCAACTTCTTGGTTAGAATTCCAAGATTTGATGATGACAGTCTTAAAGAACAAATCAGGCTTGCAAAGCTGCATGTTGATGAGAAGACAAAACTCAGGGATGCGATTCAAGTCCAGATCCAAGAGAAAAGGGTAAGAAGACATCAGTCCTCTAGGTTTTTCTTGATAGTTTTTCTTTATTTCATTTCAAGAACAAAAAATAAATGTTATTGTGTTTCTTTAACAGGCGAGCAGTCAAGTTCATGGTGTTGATTATGAATTTGCAAAGGCTGAAGGCAGAAGTGCGCGGAAGTTGGTGAGGTCAACGCGCATGGAAATAGATTCTCTTCAGTCTGTGATTAACAAAGCCAAGAATGCATTATCTGTTGAGGATATTGATAAGCAGGTAAGCATTCTCCCATCCTTTCTTTGTGCATATAAGCTGGCACTTTCGTGTAAGAGTTGGTGGTTTTTCCTTATTTCATCCTTTTGCAGCAGAATAATCTTATAGTGATTAAAATTTTCATCTTGGCAGATATACAACATGGAACATATGATACAGCATGAGACTCTTCCATTAAAGGAAGAAAAACAGCTCATTCGTGAAATCAAGCAACTGAAGCAACTGCGGGAACAATTGTCGTCCAACATGGGTAGCCAAGATGAAATCAAGCAGGCTCTTGAACAAAGAGAGGAGGTTGAAGAGCGTTTAAAGGTATGAACATGTCGTTATTCTGGCAATTTTTGGGGTTACCATGAATTTAACTAGAAAAGTCATTCACAGTCGTAATCTGTTTGAATTTTTAAAATGTAAATGGTGTGTCCAGATACTAAGGAAGGAGCTTGATTTCGTCAAAGATCGGGTCTTAAAAGCTGAAGCTGCTGCCATGGAAGCAGAGAAGAAATATGATGGAGAAAATAAGAAGGTTAAGGAGCTTCAAGCTCAGTTCAGAGCTGCTGACGAAGTTCGCCAATCGGCATATACTCATTTGCTGAGTCTGAGAAAAGATCTTTCTAAAAAGGTAATGGATCTTCCAGGTGCACTCCTTCTTACTTATTTCAGTATCAGATTAATTCATAGAAGTGGAACATATGAACTGGATCTTGTTGATTTTAAACTATATGCTTACCTAATATAATAGACTCAATAGTACTAAAATCTGACATCCTTTGAAGAAATTATTATAGATCAAGAGATCTGAAAAATTTTGTAAGCCCATATGTGGAACTAGGTAACTAAGCATCCATACTTGATGTTGTGATAAGGTATTGGAGTTAATATCAAATCCTGGTGTTACAGCTTAATATAGTCATTTAGAGCACGAATTTTTTGTGTTTCTACTAAATTTACTGTTGTACAAACAAAGAATATTCCAGCAGAATATTTTGCCTTTTTCATGAGTTATTTCTGCAGGTAACAATGTATATGCTCTCATAGATCATTAAATTCTGAATATAAACTTGGCTGTTATATAATGTTTGAAGAAAATGGACGCCTAATGATTTAATGATAGCATGCAATTTTACAAGTATCAAATTAAATTTAGAATGTTTGCAATAACTAAATGTGAGAGTTCTCTCTGATAAAAATCATGGCTTTCAATAATTAATAGAGATGTAATGAAGCCATTTTTGAGAAGAGAAAGGTCAAAAAAAATTGGAAGTGAGATGAAGTTTAGATAATATTAAAATAACAAATTAGGGATACAATTGTTATGAGAAAATATGTTATGTGAATTAGCTTGTTTATAAATCAACAAATCATATGATCTTCAACTCAACGAGTCTCTTCGGCCTTCCAATAAATGGCTGAAATTGCCCCATGCTCTTCCCTTTTTGTGAAAACTGATCCAAGTCGTCAAATGTATTGTAAAACTTTACCTTTCAAAATCATATTGGTGGGCAGGAGAAACAAAAATGGTTTATCTTGTTTATCAGTCAAAATTGGAGCAACATTGTTTGAGTGAATTCCACGAAACACATACTACTATATGGCAGTAAAAACCAGAAAAATGAGCTGTAAAACTTCAAGTGTATGTACAAGGGAAAAAAAACCAGAACCACAATTGTGGCTCTTCTTATGTAATTATAACTTGCAAAATATGTCTAGTAAGTAAATAAGCACAAAAGATTAGGCAACCAACTCATAGCACTGTTTAACAGGATCAAGAGAAGGTGATCTATTCTCATGATTAGTTGGATTTAGTTTTGACGAATCCATGTCAAATGATTGATTTTAATTAAGGTTATTTTAGTTCAAAGGTTAATTTCATTTATGATTATGAAATATTACAGCTTCGTGTTTACTGGATTACCAATTTTAGCTATATGTAAAATTATTTTAATGGAGTTGCTTGTCTTCACAAAAAATGGAAAACTAGTCAAAGCATAAATCCCTTTTATTCATACCTAAATATTAATTGGTCTACGATTGTTTTACAATAATGTGGAGGTGTTTTCTTGCTCATCCTTCTCTCTCTTCTTTGATACTCCCATACTAGTCAAAACCTTGATAAGGAAATTGTCTTAGTTTCTGTAAGAAAAAATATATCTTGAAAGTTGTGGTAAAGCATTACGCTTGATTAATACCTGATATTGCAGAACAAACACTTTTTCAAGTACAAGGATGATGCAGCTGTTGCCAATAACTATGCATTTAGTGGGGATACAGAGGCACTTTATTGCTTGTGTATGGATAATGTAAGCTTTTTCAATGGCTCTTCTGGTCATTCACGTGTAAGGCCAACCTTTAGCTTCTGAATATATCTTAATTCTGTAGGTGGAAAATTTTATGGAACTGTGGAACACGAATTATGAGTTTCGGAAGGATTGTATGAGGTTCAATGAAAGGAGTACAGTCAGGAGACTGGGGACTTTGGACGGTCGTTCACTTGGCCCTGATGAGCAGCCACATATTCTACCCAGTTATGTTGAAGAAAGAATTGGTAGTGTGATCCCAGCTCCGGCAAAGGCTGATGTTGCACCACAAATCCCAGTGGTGGAGCTAAAGCAAGAAACAACCGTCGAATCAAATGATAAATCAATGAGGAATATGACAGAACACAAAAATGAGGAAGTGGTGAACAAGGAACCTGCTATACCTGTACTAGGGAATGGCTACACTGCTGGTTCTGGTAGAAACATTACTGATGAGGTGCATGAGGAGCCTGTGAAATCATGGGAGGAGATCGAGTTGATAAGGAAGGCAGAAGAAATGAGAAGAGAGGAAGCTGAGGCCAAGTTGAAAGAGCAACGTCGGTTGGAGGCGCTAGCAAAGGCTAATGAGGCTCGTGAAAGGAAGAAACGGCGAGCAGAGAAGTTACAGATGAGAGCAGAACTGAGAACACTGAAGGAAGCAGAAGAGAAAGAAAAGGTGAAACTACATTTCCTTTCTGTAGAATATTTTCATTCCACTGCACCTGCACCTGTTGTCTTGATGGCATATTGATGCAATTGACTCAACTGGGGAATCTTGATCACCTGATCTGTGTATGAACTTAAATTATTCAGGAGAGAGAAAAGAGATTGAGAAAGAAGGAAAGAAAGAAGGCTGCCTCAATGGATGCCAATGATACCAACCATGACGGCGAAACTGCCCCTAGCTCTGAAAGCGCTCCAGAAATCGGCAAGGACTCAGAAGTGAAGGACATGCCTGCTGTCACACCTAAAAAGCCTAAAAAACCTGGGTTCGCGAAGCAGACCAAGTCTAAATCTGTCCCCCCTCCTCTTCGCAACCGAAACAAGAAAAAACTGCAACAATGGATGTGGGTGGGTGTCATGAGCCTCATTATCTTATTTCTGTTCTGGATAGGAAATATAAGTGTATTTTCAAACATAAATCTTAAGCGGCGAAGCCCTGTTCGCTAATTCTGTTTAGCTTGGAAGGTAGCCCCAGATCTGGCAGCTTGCTTTCAATACACATATAGGCTATACTTTTGTTCCCTTCTCAGATTTGTTCTGTTTTTAGATTATAGTATTTAATGATCTTTGGGTGTCAGTTTCTTACACAGGGTTGACAAAGAAAATCTGTTAATTTGTATTGTTCGAAGGACCACAACATTAAACGTTGTTAGCCTGCGGGCTGCAACCAAATGTACTATGATTGGGTGTTGATTGGCTCTATATAGCATTTGAGAGCATTAAAACAAGTCTGGTGTGACGTTTAGTGCTATTCTTTGATGGATCATTGCATAGCAAGGTGATGTATGGTGAAAATCACTCAAATACTTACTCTCTAATGGTTGATAAGACTCCAACGAATCGTTTGAAAGCCCCTCTGCCCTTGTGATGTAAAGGGATTTACAGTGCATCAATTCCACATCCACAGTGGTCGGTGCACAGAGAAATCTTATCTTAAAGAATCGTGCAATCTCTCTGCATGTGAATGTTATGCGTGTAGATGCTATTCAGATGCTAGTGGTCTAATACAGTCGTAAAATTGCCACTCTTAATTAAGTGGAGAACCTGTATGTGTACGTATGCATGTACACGGCAGACAATACCTGACAGGTGACATCAGTCCCATGACTAAGGATAACTTTCTATCATGAAGTATCCAATAACATGCTATTTCATGCTAAGAAACATGTAACATAATGCCACAATCGAAGATGATATGTTACCGTTGAAAGAGGAAAATAAAGTTGTGAGGGGGGCGCATGCAGTGGTGGAATTGTGGGGAATGGGCCATGTTTCCATGTGGGTTACGTGTGAGGAGCCTGCAATTTTGGATAAATTCCCTCCAACACAGTCTATCCCAAACTTCGATTAGCCTTTTAGCATCACGTAGTGCAGTTCACAGTCAACATTAATTACCGTACTTTCTTTATAATTATGTACGCTGAAAAACTTCGCATGTAAGCTACGATATTTACTTATTTTTCAACTTACGAAAGTATCTCCTTGAGTGTCCATTTTTAATTTGGCATTGTTTGTTTTCATTCTCTAGCGCGTGTTATTAGAAATATTTTTTTAAAAATTATATCAAAGTAGCAGGCATAGAAATAGAATTCAAGCATGAATCTTTATTTTCAAGAAATAAAAATATATCACTCGTCAAAATATTATTTTTTATTTTTTTCTTTATTTTATATTTATATTATTTTTAAATTTCTGTGTTAAATTTTCACCTTTCAAAATTTGAATCCAAACATCACCAGGCCTTTGTGCTTTATCACCTATTTTCTTTTCCAAGAAATTATAAGGTGCAAAATCAAGTATAGCACATCTTTGTAGAAATAAACATTATATTTAGCAATTACAAAATTTATTATCTATTAATAATTACATACCTATTTAAAAATTTAAGTCATACTAATTTAGTTTAAATTTAGCAATTTCTGTATTATTATAAATCTTTATGCGCGCCGCACACACACGCATCTTTTTAAAAAAGGTGATTATTTAAATATAAATTATATATTTTTTGCTTTAAAATTGAATTATTTTCTTATGTTCAAATTTAAGTAGTTATGGTCCCCCAATCTTTATTTTTATAGTATAGTTATGGGGTTATGATATGGGTAAGAAATTACAATCATATTCACAATAATTGATTTCACGGATAAAGAAATAATATATACACATATATAGATATATTACAGTAATTTTGTCAAAATTATGTCTTCAGATACTTTACATAGTATTATTGTGTAATGATTCATTTTATAAAGTCCTTTATATTTTGGTGAATTAAAAAATCTTACTTTAAGTTACTTTTTAGTCATCCTCTTCGTTAATATATATAATTGCCCTTAAAATATATGATACTTTTTTTAATTATATAGTTGATTTAATTTTTTATTAACTATTTATTTATCCATGATTCATATATTAAATTATTTCTTGAAAATTGATAAAGTTGAGTACCAAACAAGTTCGTGTTAGTTTTTGTGTATAGAAAATAAATTTTCAATATAATAATTTTTAATGCATTGCTAATTTTTACTTGTCATTTATTTGTAATGTTTTTCACAATCTCATCACTATGGATTTTCTTAATAGTTTTCTACTAAATATGTATTTTCCTTCATTTAAGTATTAACATTGTACATGTCACTTATTTAAATTTATAATATTTGTATCACAATAACTGATTGCATTCACTTTGGCCTATTTTTAAGTGATTTCAATTTGATCAAATTTGTAATATTTTACTTGCAAGGTTTATTATCTAATTATTTAATATATATTTGTTACTTTTTCTTTCAAACTATAGCTTATGTCTTTAATAAAATATATATTCCATTTTATTTGTTTAGTATAATTACTTATTTATTTTTATATTTCAACACATTAATTTATTTTATATATTTTCACAAATTATAATTACAAAATTGGTATGCAACTATGATATAATTTATCATCAATCTACCCATATAAACTTATCGTTTGACATCATTCTTTAATATTTAAGTGCTAATTTTAATTTATTTTTTATTTTGTAACATTAATTTTTTTTTGTTATATTTTATATATTTATACATTATTAATCATTGCAAATCTATAAAATATACAATGAATTACTTAAATAATTAAATTTGACTATCTATCACAACATTTCTTGCATGATGATGCATTTGCATATTTATAGCCTTATTTCATAAAATAATCATTTTTTAACATATCATTTATATCTCATACTCAAATTGTATTTTTTTATATTTTAAATATATTTCATAATATTATATTCAAATAGATTAATTAATAAGTTTTCAAACAAATAGCATATTTTATCCTTGTAGTCAAAAGCTTAAGACCTTGATAATTGTTGTTGAGTTTTTAATAGAATTATATTACAAATGATTGAATTTCAAAATATAACTAATTTATATCAAATAAATATAACAGGTTTAATAAAAATTATAGCCAAATTTTGCACATTTTAAAATAGTTTATAACGTATTATTTATTTCATAAAAATATTTACTTCTGACAATAATTTATTTATTTATTTGAAATTTTATTCATTATTGTAACATTATTTATATTGTTATTTGTTTTATCTTTTGTTATTTTATTTGATTGAGATGTAATTTTATAATTTTGAACATATTAGCTTGTCTTATATGTATTGGGAGATATAATTATGAGTTAGTGTCATCTGAGAAATTTATTATTATTTAATTAAAAGATGAGCACTTCTTATATAATATAGACAATTAATAACTATAATAACTATATAAGTAGTTTAAAAATTTAGGATTTTATAGAAGAAGATTCAATAGATTAGAATTCTATTAATTTTAAACAACTAAAAAGTTTATATTTTTAATATAATCTTCTTTTTACGTGACTAACTTTATTTTTAATAACTATGAGTATTTTTACCCAACATTATACCTGAATTGTGCAATCTTAGTTGGATTAGACATGGCTATATTTTCACTTGAAATTTGTTTAATGTCCATGATGATCACAGCAATCACGAGAACAACAACAACTAGAGATTATTTGTACACATTCTCTGCATGTATATAAAATTTAAAATATAATTTATTATATGTACATGAGTGTAAAATTATATTGCATATATAAATATTTTGACTTATGTAGTACGTGTATTTTATTTTACAACTTATTATTTATAAAAGTCGTCCATTTTAAATAAACTAAAATTATGGACTCTTAAAACAATTAAAGTACGGTAGAAATTTGCATCAAGTAAGGGAAAAGGAAAAATATTCAGGCAGAAAACTAATAAAAACAACTACATGATAAATAAGAATTAGGTATAAAGTATAAAAATATAAAAAGAAAAATAAAATTAGAAAATATATAAAAGCGAGGTGTTTTAATGTTTTTAATTAAAATGCCAAATGGCGGTTACTGGGGTATTAAGCTTAAAATACTTCATTGTCGCCGTCATCATCTAGCTTTAGGTGGCTTAGATTAGATCTCAACCTGTTAAACCCATCGATTAAGATTCCCCAAATACTATGGGCCGTCGTGTTTATTTTAGTTCACCCAAACATGTGTGTGTTGAAATTGAATACATCAATGTATTAATTTTAAATCATGAGGTGCAGCTTAAGGAAATAGAAATGGGGGAAAGTAAAGCTAGATATCACAAACAGCTATAAATAAAAAAGATGGAAAATAGCAATAGAAATATAGAAAATCGGTGTAGATATAAAAATTAGGCCACAATGGATAGTTTTGTCCCTTTTCTTATAAAAAGAAAAATGAAATTAAGGGTGATGTGCCATATATTACATGCAGAAAAAAATTGCTCAAATTTTTAATCACAGCACAAGCACTGTCCAACTGATGGGAGTGAGGCTGAGGCCCCTTTGAATTTTCACACTGAAATAAAATACCTTTAATGGTTTGTACCGTGTAGGGTACAATTGGTGGTTTGGATTGGGACCTATATTAAAATTATTAGGTTCATGCACCTACACCTAATGTACCAGCGGTGGAATACAAAAACAAAATTACTTGAAAAATAATTGAAGATTTAAAAAAGGGTACACTGGTCGGGTGTGTTTGGATCTCAATGGCTATGTTTGGGAGAGGGATAATGTTTGAAAATTGTGTTGAAAAAAAATATTTTAATGATATGAATAATATAATTTATTGGTGTGTGTGTGTGTGTGTATATATATATATATGTAAAATATATAATAATATTTGAATGACGTGATATTTTATAAAAATAATAACTTTGTTGTAGGGTATATATAAAGACAAATGTGACTATGTATATAATATATATAGATACTGACCAACTTGTGAATATGTGTAATAATTTAAAAATAATTAATTAATTATATATTTAATAAAAAATTAAATTTAAATTTAAATAAAATATTATTTAATGATATATTTAAGAGTGTAGAGTTCGAGAGTTTGCGAAAGCAGGTTTCCAAACATAACCAGTGTTTTGAGCATTTTTGACTGGCTGTGCTTTTTGTAGCTTGGGCGTTTTACAATAAAAAAAAATAGTGAATTATATGTCTAATTTATGTAATTTCTTTTACCTACATAATTCATTTATTTTTGGGAGATATAATTACTAAAAATTATGTTTGGTTGGTAAAATATTTTTGTGCATGTATATATGTAATATTATATAATTATTATACAGTATAATTTTATATAAAAATAATCATTAGTTTTAAGCACGTATATAGATGCGCGCGCGTGTGAGTCTGAGTGTAAGTGAATGTGTGCATACGTGTGTAGATAAATAATTTATTTTAAATTGACATAATGAGATGTCTGTGTGTGTATAAAGAAAAGAAAAAAATAAATTTTAAAATAATATATATTTAATTCATATTTTTTAGGATTGTGCTTTTCGACCAAAAATTAATGAATTTTTAAACAAAGAAGCCCAGTTACAATAAATATGCATTAATGATATATTGCTATGAAAATATTATTTTTGTCGTTGTTGTAAAATGAGAAATTACGGAGCTATACATGTTGGGAGTGTGTGCGAGCTATAAAATCAAGAAAACGAGCACGTGTGGTCATTTTCTCGAATCTCATGGCAATGTTTGGTTGTTCATTTTGATAGGGTTGAAAATAATCGAGATTTTGAAGGACGTGAAAATAATATTTAGTATTAAAATTTTGACAGAGATAAAAATTTAAATTTGTTTGAATTTGAGTATTTAATAATTAAATAGTATAAAAATATATGGGCTTATAAAATATAAATATATATAAATGCAAGTCAACGAGTGTCCGCATATGTATAAGTATGATTTAATTGTAAAAATATATAATAAATAAATTTTAAATACTAATTTTATACAATAAGATATTTCTTTAATAAAAATCTGACAGGTTGCAAACCAAACCAAATAAGCTTTCAAACAAAGCCCCACGTTGTTCCATAGCTCGGCACGCGCGGTTCGGCTACTTGCGTTTTGCAGACGTGTTGTTGTTGCGGGGAATTTGCCCACTAGTTTAAATGTAATTCTTTTCTATAATTACATGGTCCATGTTTGGAAACGGGGTTTTGGTGAATGGTAATATTTTGTATGAGTTGGGATAAGATGAGTAATATATTTGATAGTTTTATTTTGATGTTTTAAAATTTTTATTTATTTAAATATATGTATAAAATATATAATAATAATTAGATAATCTGATAATATATAAAAATAATAATTAATTTATAAAATATAAATGTATACACGTTAGTACGTGTAAATATATGTATAGATATTGATTTGAATAGAAAAATGTATAATAATAAAATAATAATTAGTTAGTTAATTAATAAAATTTAAATTTAAATAATAATTTTATTTAATAATATATTTAGTAACATGTGAGAATTCCAATCATTTTCATTAATTAATATCTCCAATCGTAAGAGTGGATTCAAAACAAGACTACGGCTATCATTGGGCACCAATATACATTATTGGCCTTGTCAGGTTCAATTTTAGGGGGATGTTGTTAAATGTAAAAAGTAAAGCAGGTAAAAAGAAAATATAAAAATGTAATGACCGTACTGCGAAAATATGTAAACAAACACGACTTTCAATTTAGTTACCATGCAAAGCCTGAGATATAGGTTGACTTTTAACTTTTAGTCTACCAAGTGGTTATCGTGGTCACTTCGCTAACCACCACAAACGCGGCCAATGGTAATCAAGTACGAAAACATAACTGGAAAAAGCAGAGGAAGAAAGAAAAGAATAAACATGGGAAAGATGAAAATGGAAGGGTGCTGGACAATTCCCGGGTCCTTGTCGGCGGCCGTTGGATTTTACCCTCAAATTCCTCTTCAATTTACTCTTATCTGCCAGACGGAGAGAACTCACGGAGAGGGAAAAAAAACGAAAAAAAAAAAACAGAGAGAGAGAGAGAAAGTAAAGAAAGAAAGACAAGTAAAGTATGGGGAAGAGTGAAAAAGCTGGTCTAAGGAAAGTACGTAGTGATAGTTGAGCAGAAATATCAAATATATTGTGAGAGTCTTGGGTCCTTTCCTTCCATTTCGTTTTCCACTTTTCTTCTCGTATTGGTTTTCCGGATACCTCAAAGACATCTCCTCGCTGTTATCTGTAATTTTGGCTGGCAATTTGCTGTAGTCACTCCATTCAAAATGCTTCAAATTCTTGATTGTTATCTTGTCGTGAGAGGAAAATGAATTAGACTGCTGCCTGAGGAACTGAAATCTTGGTAACAATTTGAAGGTTGCGCAATCAGATTGTGCACTATGAGAAGCTTCAAAACTCGACCACCCTATGGAGATGAAATCTGGTGAAACATAAAGGTGCCGTCTTTAAGGTATTATTTTTATCCTCTCATGTGTTGACCAGATGTTTTCCGTGAAAATTTGCCTTTAGCGTGAGGCTTGCTTTCTTAAAGGAGGGATTGAGATTGTTTCCCCTCTTCCATTGTGGTCGTTATGGTTTTAAGCAGTTCTCTTACATTTTGGATGCCTATTGCAAATCTGGGATTTGTTTATCTGTCTCTGGTTATTTGTTCTAAAGCCGCGTCACACCCGAAGTCTCCCAATTTTCGATGTGCAGGTGTCTTCCCTTTCTCTGGGTTTCTTTTGTTGGAGAGATGGAAGAGGCAGGTGCCCAAGTAGTCGCCCCAACAGTCATCCACCAAACGCAGCCCGCAAGGTTTTGCGATTCGTATCCTGTGGCCAAGAAACGCGGTCGGCCTTTTCATTCTTCGAGTTATGGTCATATGAACGCTTCTGATAACTGGAATCCTAAGTCCTGGGATTGGGATAGTTCCAGGTTTGTCGCCAAACCATCGCAATGTGATCGTTCTGGAGAAGATGACGAAACTCTTCGACTGAAGCTTGGGCGGGGGGATGGAACTGGAAACAGTGGCAACAGTGGGGTCGTGAATTTGGTGGAGCCACAACCGGTGTCCAGGCCCAGCAAAAGAGTAAGATCTGGATCACCTGGTGGTGCTGACTATCCGGTGTGTCAAGTGGATAATTGCAAGGAAAATCTGTCTACTTCGAAGGATTATCACCGGCGGCACAAGGTTTGTGAGTCTCACAGCAAGGCTGGTAAGGCCTTGGTGGGGAAACAGATGCAACGGTTCTGCCAACAGTGCAGCAGGTTGATTTATTCATCATCTTGATAGCTGTATGTGTACTATTGTGTTATATTTTGTCTCTGGTACAGCAGTAGCTGATTGGTATGTTCGGTTGCCCGGAGAAAATGGCGTTTACTTTCGACTTTCCACTAGTCACCTTTACATCATTTACAGGCTTTTACGATCCTCTTACTTTACTTGAACTGTGAACGCATGGATGCCCACTTCTGATTCTGATCTTTAAGTTGAAAATTGTTAACCATGTGGGAAGGTAGAAACTTATTGAAACGACTGCACAAAAATATCTTAAACCCTTTATTTAATATCCATTGAGGAAAAAAATATTAACTTCCAAGATTTGTCGTATATCTAATAATATTTTTCCTAAAGAAGAGAGCCTGGTTTGGATCACCGTTTCCTTGTAAAAATATAATCAGCAATCGCAAAAGAACTCGTATTGAGTGTAGCATAAAGGTATTCCATGTTAGACTCAAAAAATAATGGTTATTTTAACTTCGTTTTTGCTCTGTTGAAGAAATGTAAATATAATATTCAATTTTAGATTTTCAAATATTAACTAGGATTCAGGTGAATAGACCTGGCCTACCCATTTTGACAGAATGTTGGTTTGCTTAAGTAGTTAGAACTTTTAAGTAACAGTCTGAGAGTCTGATCCTAACCTCTTAGAATCATATCATAGATAGATATTTGATTATCAGTTCTTCACTGTTCGTCTTTGAGTAAATTTTGGCGTAACGGGATGAGTTATTGGTACTAAGAATCATGAAAGTAGTTTTTATTTTTTTCCTTTTTCCTTTTTTAATGTGTGTGTTTGAAAAGTCGTAATATATCTGTTGATGTGTTTAGCACGATTTTTATTCTGTTTTGCCAGGTTCCACGCCCTTTCAGAGTTTGATGAGGGAAAAAGAAGTTGCAGGCGCAGACTTGCTGGGCATAACAGGAGGAGGAGGAAAACTCAGCCAGAAGATAGTACTCCACATTCGTTAGGTCATGCTAGCTGTGAGAACAATGTCGGTGATATAGATATCATCAATTTGTTGGCAATGCTAACTCGTGCACAAGGTATAAGGCTTGCTTGTAAATGGCTTAACCCCAGAAATAATTACTAATCTAAAATAGTCAAATATTCTGCCAATCTAAAATAATTTCAAGCTTAGCCTTACATGCATGATGCTATTGTTACTGGGGAAAAGTGAAGTACTTTTCAGTAAGAAATTTGAGTGTAAAGAAGAATGTATAAATATTAGTGATTTGCAGACTGCAGCAACTGTACACAACCTCACGCAAGGACGCACT
The DNA here is from genome assembly GCA_019155195.1 of Avicennia marina. Classification (NCBI taxonomy): domain Eukaryota; kingdom Viridiplantae; phylum Streptophyta; class Magnoliopsida; order Lamiales; family Acanthaceae; genus Avicennia; species Avicennia marina. The sequence goes on from CM032755.1 coordinate 17,263,369, forward strand.
GCATTTTCTGTTTAACATATTCAATTCTAATATGCTGCTAAATGCCATTTTCTGTAATCACAGGGATCACAGAGGAGAGGAGTGGTAAATTCTCAGTGCTACCTGATAAATACCAGCTCATACAAATCCTCAGTAAAATGAATTCATTGGCCTTGCCAGCCAACTTGGCAGCCAAGTTGAAAGGAAGTATACCCAATCTTATATCCTCTGAAAAACATAATCAAATGAATCAAAATGCTTCTTCCCCATCTACCATTGACTTGCTTGCTGTTCTTTCGGGGACTCCAGGAGCCCCAGCCCCCACTTTTCATGCATTTGAAAATCAATCTAAGCCGAGTGGTGAAGGAAGTGACTCTGAAAAAAGTAAGTCACAGTATATGGACCAAACTGTGCGTCTCAATCTGCATAGAGGACCTATTAGGGAATTTTCTGCTGTAGGAGGAGAGAGAATTAGGACGAGTTACCATACTCCCATGGAAGTACATTCCAATGTTCAAGAGACATTTCCAGGATTGCCATTACAGCTGTTTAGTTCTTCCCATGAAGATCATAGGTCAGCAGAATTACCATCCGATAGAAACTTCCTTTCGTCTGGAAGCAGTAATCCTTTAGAAGAGAGGTCACCCCTGTCCTCACCACCCGTTGTACATGATTTGTTCCCTGTACAGACTTCAAGAGAAACAATGAACGATGACCATTTGTCAAATGGTGCTGGTGAAATTGCTTGCGTGAGAGCAACCATAAGTAACAGTTGTGGTACGTCTCATCAGCTTTTCAGAGGCTTAACCCATGCTAATGAAAATGGTTCAATTCATAGTTCTCCATGCCAAACTGGGTATGGATGTTCTTTGGGGTCTGATCATTCAGCATCCAGCCTCAGTTCTGATGCTCAGGTATATCTGCATTAACTTCTGGTTTTGTTTCAGTATTCTTTTTGTTATCTGTATCCTAGTTTCATTGTTTATTTTGAACAAAAATGATGTGTTTTTTCTCCTAGGATCGTACTGGTCGAATAAGTTTCAAATTGTTTGACAAGGATCCCAGCCATTTGCCAGGGTCACTACGGACTCAGGTCAATTTTGATGCTTTGGCTTTCTCTTCTTGATGACATTTTCTAGTTATTATCTGAGAATTGATCATGTTGACTCTATTTATAGATATTCAATTGGCTTAGTAGCAGTCCATCAGAAATGGAGAGTTACATTCGACCTGGTTGCATAATTTTATCTGTGTACTTATCAATGCCATCTTTTGCCTGGGATCAAGTGAGTGCTCTTCTATGTAGTATGTCTCCTTTGCTAATATATGTTTGGGAGCATTACACCGTCCTTTCCTGATATTTAGAGTAATTACAGAGGCCATCCCTCAAGTTTTACGAATTACTCTGACTTTTCGTTGCTTCTCCAGCTTATAGATTAGTCTTTCTGGCGAGTGGATTGAGGGAAATTGATAATATCAGAAAGAAATGTCCATTTTACCCTCAATAGATATTTACAATAATTTATATTTTTCAAATAATTTTATATTTTTAAAATTTGTATATATTTTAAATGTTTTGTAACAAAAGCATACCACTAACATTTATTTTCATATAATAAAATAATTTCTAATTTATAATTAAAATAGAAAAATAATTTTTAAAATTCATTTTGTAAGAGGAAAAAATTATTTTCTATCTCATAAAAATAAATTTAAAATTTCCTAAAAATGAAATATAAAGATTTATATTTTAAAAAATTTAAAAATTCAAAATATGTTATTTATTTCAAATATATTATTTGAATAATAAAAATATATATTTTAAGAATTATATGTCCTAAAATAAAATTTAAAATTTAATAGAATTTAAAAAATATTAATTGAGAATATCTTCCAATTAAGATATTATAATATATTTTTTTGAAATATAGAAAGTATTTAAAAAATAAATTTTCTTAAAAAATATAATAATATTACACTTTTGTCCTTGTTAACCTGGGCATTTCAATCATTTCATCAATTTCCATTGGATTTTGGTTAAAATGGTCAACACAAGGGAGTTTATTGTAATTTATAAAACTTGAAGAGAGGTATCTGTATTTTACCCAAATGTTAAAGAAAGCTGGTGTAATTACCCTTATGTGTTTTTACTGACCATCTTCTTTGTATTTTCGGTCTTTGCAGCTAGACGAAAACTTCCTCAATTATGTGAATTCCTTAGTGAAAGATATCGATGTTGACTTTTGGGGAAATGGAAGATTTTTGGTTCATACAGACAGACAAATGGCTTCTCAAAAAGACGGTTAGACAGTTTATTGTTATTTGTGGGTTCATTAACTGAAGTCCTACGTATTTTTCATTTTCGTTGTGTTTCTTTAGGAGTTAGTTATTGATAATTTTTCTGAATTCTATATTTTCAACACCATCCTCTTATTTCTTTTTAATATTTTCTTGTATTACTTTAAATTTATTGATCTTCAGGAAAGATTAGGCTCTGCAAATCCTGGAGAGCCTGGAGCAGACCCGAACTTATCTCGGTCTCACCTGTGGCAGTTGTTGGTGAACAAGAGACCTCTCTTTTGTTGAGGGGGAGAGGTTTGACAGCTCCAGGCACCAAGTATGTGATTGATATTCAATTAACTGAACCCTATTTTGTTATTGGTTTAATTTTTCAGGAATGTTTGTTATGCAGGATCCACTGCACACATGCAGCTGAATATAATATAATGGAAGTTCCATTATCGTTGGACCAGGATTCTGCATATGATGAAATAAGCTTGAGCGGCTTTAAGATCAGTGGGTCAGCATCTGGCAAACTTGGTCGCTGTTTCATTGAGGTAGCACTTTATCAAAATATTACTTTAAATTTTTATTTCCATTTTTTTTATTATTGATAATTTTCATGTTCACAGGTTGAAAATAGTTTTAGAGGGACTAGTTTTCCATTAATTATAGCAGATGAAACCATCTGCCAAGAACTAAGACTCCTTGAGCCAGAGATGTATGGAACAGCTGAATTGTTTAATGGTATTCCGCCTGATCATTTTCAGAATACTGGGAGTCCCACGTCCAGGGAAGTAGTCCTTCATTTCTTGGATGAACTTGGGTGGCTACTTCAAAGAATGCACAAGTCTTTGTTGTTTGAGACCCCTAATTACAGGCTTACTCGGTTCAAATTTCTTCTCGTGTTTTCTGTTGAACATGACTTTTGTGCTTTGGTAAAAACCCTTCTGGACTTTCTGATGGAACTGAACTTGGGTAGAAATGGATTAGTGAGGGAGTCTTTGGAGATGCTATCTGAAATCCACCTCTTGAACAGGGCTGTCAAAAGGAGATGCCAGAGTATGGTTGATTTGCTCCTTCATTACTCTGTTGTTGATTCTACTGATACATCTGAAAATTTTATTTTTGTACCCAATATGACTGGACCTGGCGGTGTCACACCTCTACATTTGGCTGCTTGCACATCCTCTTCAGATGATATGATCGATGCTCTGACAAGTGATCCACAAGAGGTACTTTTTCATTTTGAAGCTCTTGATGTGTTATCTGCTTAGCGGTTTAAAACTTTCCTGGTTGTTTCAAGGGACTAATTTTAAAAGCATCAATTTATGGATTCATATGCTTTACAAAACTTGCAAACATGCTTGCTTGCATGAACTCTGCCTAGTGGGCTCAGTGGCATGAGTCTTCTGTGAAACTACTTTAAAGCGCATTGTACAGTTAAATTTTTTTTTTTGTGTTGCTTCCCTTAATAATTTTGTTCATTTATTTAGATCTGGATTTTGTATGTCATTACACTCTGCTTTGTAACATTCCATAAACTTTCCAAATCTTTACCATTTCTCTTGCTTTTATAGGTTGGCTTGCGTAGTTGGAATTCTGTTCTTGATGCAAATGGGCTTTCCCCATATGCATATGCCTTGATGAGGAATAATCATTCGTACAATGCCCTAGTTGCTAGGAAACTTGCAGATAGGAAAAATCATCAAGTCTCTCTAGCCATAGGCCATGAGATTGAGCAGTTCCAGGTGGAGGCGGATGAGAATAAGAGTACTATCTCACACTTCAATCAAAAGCAAAGATCTTGTTCCAGATGCGCAGTGGCAGCAGGTGGATACAGCAAAATGTATCCAGGTTCTAATGGATTGATTCGGCATCCCTACATCCATTCAATGCTCGTTGTTGCTGCTGTCTGTGTTTGTGTCTGTGTGTTCTTAAGGGGACACCCCTTTGTTGGTCGTGTTTCCCCATTTACGTGGGATAACCTTGGCTATGGCCCAATTTAGTTTTTTCAGGAGTGTTTATATACAAGCAAGAAGAAATAATGTTTTGATCTCATAGAAAGCATTGCTAAACAAGGGAAAATAGAGCAAATGATTGGCTGCAGTTCACATGCTTGTCGAGCTGTCCGCTTGCAAGTTGAAGGGTGGCATTTTCCTGTCTTCTCAAGTCAGTTCTTTGGGAGGCTGATAAGTTATGGCAAAAATATGTCCGTTTAGTTGGGATCTCTCCGAGAATAAGTTTTGGCCTTCCATTGATCTATGGACTTTTAAGAGTAGCTTGGATCTCTCCGGATGCATGGGACTGGTCTGATCTTCGTCTCCCAAGTTGTTTTGTGCACGTTTTAGGGAGCAGGTTGCAGGGGAAGCGGTTTAATGCTTTTGCTCGGGCACAAGGTTGTTGACGTATGCTAATCGCGGCGGCAGTAAAGAAATTACTCTCTAATTTTGTTACCGTAAAGAAATACGTCTTCAATATTCCGGTATTAGATAGCTAGTTGGAGAGGGATATTTATCTCCACAACATATATGCGATAAGGGAATTTAGGTGGTTCGTTCTGGTGTTTTCCTTTATGTATTCAATGACTTAGCGTGCAAGTACCCAGCTCGTTTGATACTTGCAGCGTTGTCAGTAAAATCTGAATGAGTTTCATACCACAGGGTAGCACTGCATGATGGTTTTCCTCCTGTCACAAGGACACCTGTAATCTGTAGTGTTGTGATTGATATGTATAGACTGAATTCTATTCTTGTACAAATACGGCTGCACATCTCTTGAAAGATTTCAAGATTTTCCTTTCTATATTTCTGGGTTGAAATTACATGTCGTTGCTCTTTATGCAGAAGATGTACCTTTTCTGTCTTCATCCGCCTTAGACGCACACATACACACTAGCAATGAAGATACATGAAGAAAAAGCAACGGATGATACTTTTCATTTACTGAAGAACAGGACGATGATCAAATAGCCTTCATTAATATTAGAGCCACAAAGTAGCATGCCCGGGCAATGAACAAATTGCGTTGTTGTTGTAGTCAGATAAATTATTGGTCTCTTTTTACTAATCACTTATTCTTGTAATCTTCTTCTGCTGAGGCACCTACCTCGAGTGATGTTCTGAACGATGGCTTCGCCCACGCCTTCGCCAAACCCCTCGATTAGCCCTCCGATGAATTCAATGACGACCTGCGACGCGAGGCGGGCTGCGTTCCCCAGCGCACTTGGCTTCTGGGGCGGGGGGATGCCGTTGGCCCGGAGGCCGTTGAAGTGGGACTTGGCGCACACGGCATGCAGATGGTAGTCGCACAGCGTGCAGTGGTACATTCTGCTGCCCGATCTCTTCTGGTTGCACTCCCCACAGGTGGCCCCAGTGCTGGCTCCGGAAGACGTGTTGGATGCTGGCAGCAATCTCAAGCGGTGGGGATGGATCGGAGAGTTGATCTCGGTGGAAAGCATGGCGCAGCAAGGGTGCATCTGGAAGCTGCACGCCCTGCATCTGAAGGTAAACCCCTTGGCGGACTTGCCGCAAACGTCGCACTTGGGCCACGAAATTCCAGCTTTTGCAAAATATGGCAACATCATTACTGTTGTCAGGAGACCAACTGGGAGAAACAACGAAATTATATGCAGGGTTTTTTGGCGCATGGATACCTTGTTTGGGCTTGGAGTGGAAAACCAACTGGTGCTGGCCATGGAGAGGATGGTTCTTCAAGACCGGATGCGAGACTGCGCAAAACTCGTGCAGCTGGAAATCGCACTGCTGGCAGGCAAACCTCTTGCCGGCGCCATACTCCCTGCAGCCAGTGCAGACGAAGAGTTCGGAGAGAGTGACTTCTGTGAGGGGGTGTTTGGGGTGGGTGTAATGTGTGATCCCTTCTCCAACGGGGGGCTGGGGTGAGATTGGAAATTCTAGAGTCTTGGGAGCTGCAGGCACTTCCATGGAGGAAGAAAATCTTTTCGTGGGAAGAGATGCTTGGGATTTCATGGAAGATTTTCTTATCATCTCTTTTATGGTTGCCTGAGAAATTCCTAACCCACAGCTCTTCGCAAGTCTCAAGTGATGGGACAATGTGCCAATGGGGGAATACTATTTATGCTGGCTCTGAAGTGGTGTGGTGGCTTCCTTAGCATCTTGCTCAAACAGGAGACATGACACTGTGACAATACTTGCAAAAGATTATTTCCATGTGATCTTTAAAAATAATAATAATAATAATATAACATTAAGTATGCCAACATCCAATTAAACATGTATTTGATGCTGCAGTCGCCAACGAACATTTTTGTAGTCTAATTTGTATGGCAAAAGAAGAATTATAAAATGTATTTCCATCCGCGGTTGCTTTTGTTTGGTAAAATGTATCATTACGTTTCCTTTGCCAACGTTAAAAAGTATTTTCCATCCGGAGTTGTTTTTGTTGAAAACATTCGGATAAAATTTGTTGTTACCTTCCTTAAACCCAAAAAAAGAATTAAGATTAACCTTTTTGCAAAGTAATTTTTAAACATTTGCTTTGTCATCTAGAAATCCACCAATCATGATATGTAAAATAAACGAGATTTTATCAGAACTTGTATTGTTCATTAGATATGGATATCGATTAAGTATCTCTTGTGTTGGGAAGCAATATAAAGTAATGGGGTCCAAAGATGCCTGTGTTGATTGGAATCGGAAGCCCATAGCACATACATGCAAGCAAGAAATTGCAGACACATGTGCCCCAAAGTCAAGGTTTATCTTTTTTGCTTTAGAAAGATGATTGGAATGCAACCAATGGGGAGCATGGAGGGTATGGAAAATGTCTTCTTTCCAGGATGAAAAAGAATCCAAATTCCCCCGGAGGGTTCTTATTCCATATGGAAGTGGAAGCCCAAGAAAAAAATGCTGCAGCCTTTATTTGATGTTTAAAGCAGCCAAGATACATCACAAGAGGGGGTGGGCGTTATGCTTCATTTTCCATGTTCTGTCAGTCGTCTACACAGTGTGAGTTGTCATGCAATTCACACAGTAATCCCATGATTATATGCACCTGAATCTTGGCTACTGTTGCCAGTTTGAAAGTGTACTTCACAAATGATTCCTTCTGGAAAAAAGGCATATAATTGGGGGTTAAGAAAGCTTAGGGGACATGTATGTTGAAAAAGGAAATATGGCGTGTGGAAATTCCATTTACTTGTTTAAATTTGATTGAAAATCTTAAAAATTCAATAGTTATGTTTGCTTTACTTTTGGTAAAATCAAACCAAGACACACTCTAAACGATTCGATTCATTAAGAACAAATATATATGTTTTACTTTTATAGAATTTATACAGAACATGTACTAATTTAGTTCGTAAAAAAATAAAAATAAGCTTAGAACTAACATGGCCAGTGATACTTGGAACTCCTGGACCATAGACACCTACCTGACAAAATCAAGGGTGGGATCGGACTAGCCAAGTGTCGAACGGCCTAAGAGGAAACTAAAGCTATATCTGTTTTCGTTTTTGACATTAGAAAATACACAATATAATTGTTATATTTTTTAAAATTTTCTCTATCTTTTTTATTTTTATTTTTATACAATTTTTAGAAAAAGCACTTAAAACATACGGTTAAAAACAACAACAAACATACCCAAATGTGGCATATGAATTATGGACTTCACGCACAGAAAAACGGAGACGGGGCCTATAATGACAAAAGGACATCATAGTGATCAAATCTGTAGATTAGTTCTTGTCCTTGAAAAGCATTTAGGCCCAATTTTGTTAGTTGGGGATCCTCCAAATTAGAGGCTCAAAGGGAGCAGGGTTTTAGGTCTAATTATCAAGAAATTAAGGCAAACAAAATGCAGATAGCCAGGATGCCCAAAATATTCATAGGGAGTTAACTACTTAAAAATGTCTAAATCCCAACGACCCACCTTCCAATTGCGACACATTGTTCTAGTCATCTCATGAGATGAATGGCAAAGACTAGTTAAATCTGTTAAAGGGTTATCCAAAGGCCATTTATCGGTCGAGAAGAGCATGGAGCAGCCATTACCCGTAGACTTTCGAAAACCTACGTTAAAGATACCAATAATTTGAAGTAAACCTATCCAGATATTAGAGGAGTTGAGCTTAGGTTTCAAAGTATGAAAACCATATGTACTTGGCTCGAAGTGGGTGACACCAAGGTTGATTCTTTTCCGTTAAATATCTCTAGCTGAATTTTTTGAGAGCAACGGTATTATTCACAAAGACCCCCACAACACAATTCTTAGGAAGAGTAATTGCATTCCAGGAGCTAAGTGAGGCCGCGATATATTTTCATTGTGGCCCCCAAATAAAGTTCCTACAGATCCTATCCAACTCATCGCTTGAAGGAAGCTTTAGAGTTTGCATGAGATAAAAAAGCATAACATTGATGATGGGCTAATGTTAAAGTCTTCCCACAAAAAACAATGGTAGGCTAGGTTTGTTTGCATATTTTCATCTTATAAACTCACACTACAATTATTATATTTTAAAATTTATTTTTTTTATTTACTTTAATACAATTCTTAATAAAAGTAGACCTAAAAATAAAACAAACGTAATGCCTTCCAACCGGCTAGCCTCAATTTGACTACATCAAGGATGCGCTGCCGAACCCTCATTTGATCCGCAGAAGTTTCTGCAAACAAAATGATGTCATCCGTAAAGAAAAGGTGAGACAAGGCAAGGCCATCCCTAACAACTCTAGTCAGCCTCCATTCTTTAGTGCCCATTGCTGCATTAAAATACGATGTGAAAATCTTTCAGTACAAGGAACAAAAAGTTAAGGGAACAGAAGGACCCCATTTCGTTACTCCTCTTGAGCGGAAAAAGAAAATAAATTTCTTTCTATTCTATAGAATTTTCATGTCCTTGGAGCCGATGCAGTCCACAATTAAATAAATTACAGAGAGAGGGTAAACTAATTTTCTCTAAGTTGAGCTTAATGGCCATAAAAGCTTTGCCTGACCATGTTTTATTCATTGAATGACTTATATACTCTACATGTATAAAAAATTAATTTAAAGTTTAGAATTTAAAAATATTGTGTGTGTGTGCGCGTGCGCGCGTGCATATGATATCACACATAGTCTAATTTTGTTCATTACGGCGCAAGTGTAAATTAGTCAAATGTGTAGTTATGCAATTTTCTATCCTACAATTACAAAGATTATGAAAGTTGTAAAAGATGGCTATTGTAAAAAGGGAACTGTTTTTTTGTTATAACTTCATTTATGTATATGTGATTTTCATTTCAATTTATAATTAAATTTAGTTGCAGATAAAAGGAGATAGTCAATTAATAAACAAAGATTTGTACTCGGGATTTTATTTGAACAGTAAATTGAAATTTATTTAATAAACTTGTTTTCCCAAACTAAACAAATTTAATTAATTATGAGTATTTGATTTGTTTTACCAACAAAAATATGCGAAATGGGGATATTATTATTATTTAATTTGTTGTTGTAGTGTTATTAATTTAATTATAATTCTAATTATTAAAATTTATATATGTATTATCACTATAATAATAAGATTCATCAGTTCATAAGAGTCGGGTTAACCGACTTCAAAACATAGATTTAGAATATTTTTTGACCTGAATTTTCTTAAAAGACAAATATAATAAAAAAATGACTTTAAATTACACAACTCTTAGAAAAAAAAATAAGTTTCTCTATTTTGCATAAGAAAAATATTAAAAATTTTAAAATTTAACTCTATTTAAAATTAAATTATTGTCTACACATACTTTTTTATATTTATAATTTTAAAAATTATTTATTATTCTTATACATTTTCATGTGATCAAATCATTATATAATACAATATTATATACTAACACATAAAAATAAACAAATTGAAGATATACACCTATTATTATTTTTTCTTCATCACGGAGATTCACACTAAAAACACGGACTATTTTCTCATCTCTCCAACTATACCTGCAAACAAAGTGCCAGGGACAAATTTATAATTTATGAAGCAAACATGAAATTGGATAAGCACAACAAGAATGATAAGACGATGATGATGATGATGTGGCGTAGCCTTTTCATTATAGATATGTCAAATTTTAGTGATGTGAGGCGATGGGAATCGGAGTACGTGGAGTCGTACGGTTCCTAGGTCTGGCCACTCAGCATCCCTCATCTCTCTGCTGCTGCCAGTTGGCCAGAGAGTGTTTGGCTAAGGGATTTTTTGTTTAAATTTATAAGATATTTTTAAATTTTTATTTTAAAATATTTAATAAAATTATCTTATAAAATTTATTATCATTAAAATTTATATTTAATTATAATTATAATTTTTATATAATAATAATAATAATAATAAATTATTTATTATTAATATAATATAATTTTAAGATATTTATATTATTTTTAATATGTAAAATTAAATAGCTTATAATATAATTAGAATAAATTGAAAATAATTAATTTATATTTAAAGAATTTATAAGTTATAAACATTTTATTTTTAAATTGTGCAAACTCTTTTATATAAAAAATTATAAAATACTTTTTAAAAAACTTATAAATTCTTAAAAACATCTTTTACACCCTCTTAATTAACAGCCATCCCTCCGAACCACGGAAGGCAGGTCATTAATTCATTAGTATTTATTATCTCAATATACCCATGTTTAAATTAATCGGTTACAAATGATTACCGCCGGTTGAGCCATCAAGAGACAAAAATAAATTATTATTTCAACAAAAAAAAATGAAAAGAAAATTTCATTTTCGTTTTTGGATAAGCACTTGCTTTCCCTGCCTTTTGTCGTCACCCTGGCCGGCCTTTTTCGCCTGGAGATATATGTGTGCATGTATATACACACACACGCGCTAGTAAAATTTATATATTTTATATGTATGAAAATTTATTTATAAATTATAAATTTTTATATTTTAATTTATAAAATAAAATTATTTAATATTAAAAAGTATATAAAATATTTAAAATAATAAAGTAAAAATATGAAAAGAATTTGAAAAAAGACAAAACTTGTAAAAGAATAAAAATAAAAATGATGAGTTAAAAGAAAATTCTTGAAAATAAAAAATAAAAGAGAAATTTTATAATTTTACAATGTGAAAAAATATTTAAATTAAGAAGATGATGAACGATCAACATAAATCAATGTTTTCAAAATCAAATTGGTCATCAAACAGGAAAACTGACTGGATCATAAGTCCGATCGATTCAATTATTTTCAAAAAATTAATTATTTTAAATTATATATAATATTATTATACAAGTATGATGGTGTTAAAATAATATTATAAAGTTAATTAATATCCATCAATTAATATATCAAATTATAAGTTCTGCATATAATACAAAAAATTTAATAATTTAATAAAACTAAAAAATATTACAAAAATATAAAAGGAAACTAAATAAATTCAAAGCAAGACATAAACATTGCAAAAGAGTTTTGGAAAATTAAAAAAAACACAATTAACTGAAAATTTTTAATTTCAAGATGCAAAATGCTATTTAAATTTTCAATGACTTTGTTAGAAAAATATATAGATAAAAATTACAGAATAAGTACAAGTAAAAAATAGATAGTGAAAATTTTATATATTAATAAATTATTTAGGAGGTAAAAATGAAATTATAAGAAGATATTGCAATGTTTTATTTATTTATATTTATTTAAAAGGCATATATTATATTTAAAAAAATTATCAATAAAAAATGGTAAAATTGATTTTTTGACCGATTTGATTAGTTCAACTCAATTTTAACTAATTTTTTATTAGGTTTGATATGTTCATGCAAGTTGAAGCGAAGACTGGGTTTTCAGTGAGACCAGGCTTGAAATTCGGCCAGTTTGGGGCAATTTTAACAATCTTGACATGAATTTGAAAGAAAACATAAATATAAATTCTAAATTAGATTTAAAAAAAATGAAAATTTTTAATATAAGACTTGTAAAAATTCAATTTGTATAACAGAAAAAACATTTATATCCATAATAATATAGTATAGACATGGCATAGATAAAGTTGAAGAATTTTACATATATAAATTTATTCAATGCAACTAAAATAATTCTAAATCTTTAATAATATGATGAAGATGATATAAATTAAGTTAGATGGCTATATATGTAAATTTGATTATTGTAATCAAAGTGGCCTAAACTTTTAATGATAGTGCACATATGTGTGTGCGCGAGAATGTCACACATAACATATTTGCAAACAAATTTTGCCACTTATAAATTTTATTAATTACAACAAATCATAATTTATAAAAAAATATTTTAAAATTACTGTATTTTTAAATTTTCAATATATGTATGTATGTATGTATATGTATATAAGAAGTGAACTAGACATGGTAAATATGAAAGAACAAAGTATATAATTATATTAAAATGCAATTAAAAAGAAATAAAGTTATGAAATATTAAAATAATTGTATTATAACAATTTAATAATATGTACAACCAAATTTAAACTTTTAGTCTTAATATATAAGTATAAATAGATATGGAAGAAAATTTGATAGGGGTAGAAAGATAAACTTTTAGTTCCATCCTTTAGATGCCATTAGCAAAAAATAAAAGGTATTTTAAAAATGTGTTAAATGACCAAATAGGATTTCTAAAACAATATGAGTTAATGTATATGCATTTTTAAAATTACAGTATAAATACGATGGAAAAGATTAGCTTAGCTAAAATCGTTTTTGACAAATTTATCAAATTTTAACCCTTGACCAATGAAATATTCTAGTCTGTATTAACTAGATATCATAAACAAATCACTTTTTCTCGGAATTAAGTTTATTTGGTCAAATTTAAATCATTTTTCTAGAAATTTATTCCCCATCCATCTTAATTTATACAATATCCTAACCACATAATCTTTCAAAATTTAAAAATTCTCTGTTCTATTTTGAACATATGGTAAATAAATCATACAACAAAATGCTAAAACATGTAACCATGATTTTTTTTCAAAAAAAATTATGATTATCTCTTTTTGGTTTTTATACAATATAAAAAAAAAAAACACACACACACACACACCCACACGCCTGAAACAGGGATGATAATGTGCGCGATCCCTTTCTCAAACCCCGCCTAGTGGTCAAATTTTTGCCTCGCACCTCAACAAGTTTTTCTTGTAGGTGCTCGTGGAGGAAAAGGCTTAATTTTATTTAAAATTTTTACAAAAGTAATGAAGATAATAAATAGCAACATTTAAATAATTCACTTAATAAGACTACTAAAGTATAATTATGGTAAAAGTTGACAAAAAAAAAAAAAGAAACAATTACAAGTGTCCAAATTAAATGAGAACTCCAAATTTATTTTGCAATGCGATCAAATTCTTCATCCTCAAGCAACATACGACTGGCACATAATCTTCCTTTTAAAATAGAGCAAATTGTTACATCAAAATTAAAAAATAGTCACACAATAAAGACATATTGAAAAAGTTTACTATGTTAAATTCATAAATTAAAACTTTGATTTATCATTTATCTCATTCAACAAATGAGTAGAAAGTCTACATTTTCTATTTTTGTTTTTTGTGATGGAATTGGTTTTGTAATATTTTACAATCTTTAATTGTGAAAAAAAATTATAGTAGAAATTCTACATTCTTTTATTTTATGGTAGAATGATCAAATTACTAATCCAAATAACTAATTTTCAAATTAGTCAAATATAAAATTTTATATAAAATTAATAAAATAACATTATACACAATTAATTATTAGATTATAATTTATCCTAACTAAAATAATATATATTTATACATAATTTATTTTTATATTATGTTATTAACGTAGGAGATGGAGCCAGTGGAGGGTGGAGGTAGGTTTGCCTGTCTCCTGCCCTGTTTCTCTTCCATTGGAGCCCACCAACGTTTTCATCCTTAATTTAAAAGTACAAATATAGTTCAATGATTATTAATAGCACAGTATCAAAAGAAATTAAAAAATATAATGATTAGTATGCATGTTATATTCACAAGCATGTACTTCATATTAACCCTCATTCTTCTAACCAACTTTTTCATTTTAAAAAAATTAATTTCCAAAAATGAAGTATCCATCTCAATTAAAATTTTCTCACTTTCTTGTAAACTACATGTGTAAAAAAGAAAAAATCCAATGAATTGAAGCCGTAATACTCATGGCCAAAATTTTTATGTAGCACATATAGGATGTTATTGTAGGACAAAATTTTTGAACAAAAAGAAAATTTAATATTTGATCAAATAATTTGAATCGACTTGAACTTTCGTGAGTTTTACTATCTAACTTTAATCCTCTGATTATTCTTTTAAAGATGCCTAGCCTGAAATTTGAACAATCTTTAAGGAAAAGTCTTGTGCTTGATCTTTTTTTAAGGTCGTCAGTTTCTTAGCAACACTGATCTTCGGGTTTTACACCACGATCTTGAATCAAATGCTAAATTTTGAGGACTTTGGTGAAGAATGCCTTGAATTTGGTGATGAACTCTTTGAATTTGGTGAAGAACACAATAAATTTATTTGGACTTGGCGAAGAACGCGACGAACTTCTTTTGAGTTTGTGGAAGGGCACGGCGGCTTTCTTGAATTTGGTGAAGAACACGGCGATTTTCTTTGAATTTGACAAAGAATACGGCGAACTTCTTGAATTTAGGGAAGAACACAGCGAACTTCTTGAATTTGGAGAAGAACACGGCGGACTTTTTGAATTTGGAGATGAACACGGCGGACTTCTTGAATTTGACAAAGAACACTTTGAATGTTCTTGAAAATTCCAAAGAGAATTTGGGGAGTTTTTCAGCTGCCTCTTCTTCTTCTTTTCTTTCTTTCTCTCCCTTTCTCCTTAATGGGGTTTGACCCTTATTTATAATTGTTTGAGAGATAGAGTGTCTGCTAACGTGGCACAATTTTATTGGCCGTCAGAGTTTGTAATCTACCCAACAATTCAATAGAGTTTTCGTTGCTTGTATTTTTAGTAGGACTCTTCTACTTAGACTTCTAGCAGGACTCTACTACTTAGAATCTTCGTTGTTTGGACTTTTAGCAGAGCTCTGCTACTTAGAGTCTTCGTTGCGTGGATTTCTAGCAAGTCTCTGCTACTTAGAGTCTTCACCCTTCACACTTTTTGTAGGATTCTGACACTTATCACTATTTTTGATTAGTCGGTAAAATATTAATTATTCATTTATTTATTTTATGAATTTTATTTATTTAAATTTCTAAATAAATAAAAATGACTTTAATTAATATTTTTAATGTCATATTTTCTAAATGGCATTATTTAATTGGACATTAATTTTTGTATGTCTACATTTATAACTATACTATTTACACTGTTATAAAATTGAGGACGGCATAATTGGTCTTTTAATTAAATCTGTAAAACACCCCTCTAATCATAACTATTTCTCCAGCACTTTCAGTTTTCCAATTTTAGCACTTTCAGTTTTCCAATTTTACAACTCACAATCTTAATTTTTTTACTAATTTAATTTCTCTTTTTACTTCATTTTAATTTTTCATAACATTTAATTCACCTATATTTTATTACTATATTTATTATGTATATTTTAATTTTTGAAATACATACAATAAATGCATCTCAATTGTTTTTTTTAAGAGTTTGAACATAGTTTAGTTAATTGGATAATGTAAATTTGTATCATTACCTTTAATCAATACTATTTAGCTATATTACTAACTGTGAAGAATTCTTAATAAATAAATTTTTTATCCAATGTTAAATTACCAAATTATCCTTATTTTCTTTATTTTCTTTTCTCTCTTCAATCCAATTTTTAACTTTTTTTCTCTTTTTATGTCAATAAAAATTTGATTTTCTCTCTCTCTTTTTTTAAGCGGAACTCTAATCTATTTTCTCTCTCATATAATTTTTTTTTTGTTATTTTAATTCTGGAAAATATAACTATTTTATTTTATTATGATTAATAAAATAATTAATATATTAATAAATATGCACACAAATTGTTTACGTTGATATCATTGTTCCTCTGCATTTCCATTGTCATGCACCTTTCCTGTTCTATATATTCAATACACAGCGACAATTTCCTCAACTTAATGAACGAGCAGTCACAATTAGGCAGGAGAGTGGGTGCGGAGATTGTAATGATAATATTCCAAATATTATATATATATATATATATATTTGTTTACGTGAAAAAAATAGTTTTAAAATTTCAGACAGTAAAATGTTAAACTCTCGTATCATAACAATTGCTTAAATTATAAGTAAACAAGTAGATCCTCTTAGTCATGCATATTAATGACACAGAGAATGGTTTAATGCAAGTGAACTTTAATGTGTGTGTGTGTGTATAATTGCATGTGTACGCGACAGCATCATAAAATTTGTGAATTTCTTGTAGCGAAACAAAATAGTTCCATTGTTTTGCTTAACAGACAGGTGACAAATTAATCATTATAATGTTGTAAATGAAGTAGGGCTATTATTTCCTGTAATTAAATAAATTATTCATATTATTATAAGAAAAGAAGCCTGTCCATATTCCAGCAGAATGTGTGTGTAACGTGACGTGGCCCCTAAACCGGAAAGGTTTACGAACATAGAATCCGACCAGAGGCATCAATCAAACCCGAAGGGCAACAGCTGGTTTTGCGAGGTGGAGTCCGACTGGGCTTCCGCTCCTCCACTTCTCTCTCTTCAATTATTGCACGACTCTTACATTTTATAAATAAATATATAAATATATGGATGAATAAATAGTAAGTAATTATACACGCGCGTGTGCGAATCTGGCTTGACTTTGATTTAATTTAAATAATTTGATATTTGGGTCTTTTCAGTTCATAATCTACAGCTAAAATTAAACGTACACACGTGATATCCATTGGCGGGCCGTGCGCATTAATTGATATTCTCGATATTTATATCAAAATTAATTAAATAAAATTCATGAGTGTTCAAATTTCCAAAAGTAATAAAACGTTCTTCTGAGTCTGGTAAAATTTAAAGCGAGTAGTAAGGGCAGTCCGGGTCGGGTGCCCCGTTGGCGATGTTGAAATTGAAGATGAGGCTGTGCAGTCCTCTCTCTGTTTGCTCGCCAAAGTTGGCGGATTTCCAATTTGCACGGCATATTGTTTCCTGCTGGATTGGCCATAAAGAGTGCTTACTATTTTAGGCAAATCCATAGAAATTGTGGTGCTGCAGATTTATGTTAACATGGGTTTTAAATCCTCTGTTCTCAACATTCTCTACTTCTTTTTTAACAAATGTATAATTGTTATTTGTATATTATATATGCGGTGGGTCTCTCTAAAATCTGGAGACCCGCACACACATTAACCAAAAAAAAAGGTGATGTAAGGTTTGGCGCCGGTCTGAAGCCACTAAGAGGAGTTCCAGCCTCCATTTTGCCTAATGGATACAAGAGTTGTCTCTTTATTTGAGTGTCATGGAAAATAATTGTGTGTTACTATTTTGAGATTGTGTCTTCTTGGAATGTTTTTCCCTCACACTCTTACCGCTTAAGTAGGGAAAAATAATTTCGAAACATGTCCCACAAATGTAGTTCATTGAATTGTAAGCCATGATAAATTTGGCGTAGAAATTCTTTTGACTGACATCTTAGGATTAACTTATTCGATAGATACGGGTTTTTTAGTTGGTATTTTGTAGTTAATCTTCTTCTGACGTTCTGACGTTTTTGTCATGCAGTCGTTTTTGGCACTCTAGTTTTGTTGACTTTTGTCTTTGTCAGGGTGGTTCTAGATGAAATGATCGAAAGTCTATATTTTTGTTATCATTCGATCAACAATAAGCACAAATCGTGCTATGTACATGTGATAGTTTTTGTGTTAGTGGAGAAAAACGACGTCTATACATGACAGTTTGAATTAGTTAAAACAATGAAGGGACATTGATATGAGTAGGTGGATGGAATCCAAATAGCAAGGTGATAGAGCGAACATTGTTATGTCTTCATGGGAGGTACACATATTCCTTTGCTATATATAAATTACTTGTCGTCATTCATGGAAGCTTCAAGAAGTGATCTACCTCAACCCCTCCCTACGCAGACCTTGGTTTCCTCGGAAGGGATCACTGTCGAGATCAATTTCAGTGCTTTCTCCAGAGCAAACGGGTAATGGAAATAAAAAATATATAAATAAAAAATTTCAGGCTGCCATTGGCTGTACATATATCATGTGAAGAACTGCCTTCACCCGCCTTCGTTTTTCACATGTAATTTGTAGGGATTTGCCCCTTTCCATGTTGATGAGAAGAAGGCACAAGCAATTTTGAACGTTCTGTCAGTTTTCATCTCTTCCCATGGCCACCTGACCTAGGGCCATGACCACTATTAATAATAATTATGCAAGATTGTTTTATTTAAGTTAATTACATATTCAAATGCTTTACTTGCATGATACAAGTCTTTAATACGCTAACGATCTAGTAAAAAATTATAAAATTATAAAATAAATAATGTTACTTAAAGACTATGGTGACCTTATGTGATTGAATGAATTATTTGTATAATAAAGCTATGATAGAAAAATAAAGTTATATTAAATAGTCAACTTTATTAAATATAATTGTAAATTATTAATTGATCTATGTAAATTTTTTATCTGTGAACACGACGATTACAAGAATCAATGGCTATGTTTTGATGCAACCATTGGATTATTTTCATCATTTTAAAATATAACTTTTCAAATATACTACTTATCAAAATAAATTTTTTATCAATTTTTTTTATCTTACTTTTACATTATTCTTAAATACTAATCCAAATAACGATTTTTATTTTTTCAATCTTACTTTCACATGGTCCCTAAAATTTCAAGTTAACTTTCCCTCTCAAAAATATGCATCCTCACAAATTAAGCCAACACAATGATAAGGCACAGATTTACGCATCTCATTCTGACATAAAACACAGCACAATAGTAGATATTTTTGCAAGCCAAATTTGCACTATTGTACATCTCATATTCATGAACCACATAAACTAAGGTAGATAAGTTTAGGCTTCCAAATTTGAAAATAAATATTACTATGCAAAAAAATGAGTTCAAAGTTTTTATATGGTACATTTACGAATAATAATGATAATTATAAGCCGGAAATATAGGTAGGGGTCATTTGATGTGTGGAGCCTCGTGGAAGGCAGAAGAAAGGGTCAGGACACTATTGGATTTGCTTTGGGGGTCTCACTTGGAAGGGGGTAAAGAGACATTTCCGTCAACACCACGCAACGCGTAATTTGATGTAAGGTTATGTCTGTTCTAATTTTTTTGGTATATTTTTAAATGTATTTTTCTTAAAAAAAACGAGTAAAAGGGTGAATTCATGTTGCAACTATAAACGCCATTTTAAAGGGTGGAATTAATGGAAAATTTCGCAATTGGTTAAATGATAGGAAGATTGTCCTAATTTGGATTGAATTTTGTATTATTGAGTTTGGATATTGATCCATTCAGCGGTGTATCACGTGCTCTTTTCTCTAGATTATTTATGACAATTATTCGTTCTATTTTTTCCCAACAGTTTCGATTTGGAGATGGATTAGTCACAAAATATACCTTCAGTGATGAATAAACTACTTCATATATTGTTTTTCGGGTGAACGTTACACATGCACATTTACATTATTAAGTTAACTAGAGTATAACCTGTGCTATGCATTGATCAATCATGTACAATTTCTATTATTAGTCTGTAATCTTTTAAATAAATTATTTTTGCTTATAATAAAAATTATTACTAGTTAAAAAATTATTTTCTACAGAACTATAATGATAAATTAAATTAAAAACAATCAAATTCTCCAAATAACATTCACTATATACAACAAATGTATATAAAATAAAATACAATTTCTCATTATACTAAAATTTAATGGAGATATATATATAGTAAATGTAAACATAATTGAAATCCATTGACACATACAAATACCCTTTTTCCCCAAACTATTAAAATATAAACATCACCTTTTCTATTCTATATAAATGTATAGATTGCTCATATATATTATTGAAGATTCGTAAATGATGCAATGTGAACGTAAATTCTGAATTTATTACACTTCACATATATACAAAGCTGTGCATAAGATAACATCTTGAAAATATATTCTCTCTCAGATATTTGTATAAAGATTGAGTTTTAAATTACTATTTACTTTCTCACAGCGTATTGTTAATAAAAAGGGTGCATTTTTTTCGAAGTTCACAGTAGCAATTGTAGTGGCAAAGGTGATTCTAGCGTTTATTGAATTAATATTAAAATGAGTTAATATTAAAATAATTATTCATCTTTTAATTTATAATTATAAACAAATACCATGTTATCAAATTATAATCTAATCATTATACTGTTGTGTTTTGTTTCATTTAGTGTATTTTAACTTTTAACAGTTTCATGTTTATTTATATACATTAGACTTTTTAAAAAATTATCTCAATCAAATACTGTGTCATTAAGAATTTTTAAAGACTAATAAATGAAGTCAATTTCTAATGACAAATATAATGATTTTAATTTATTTAAAATTGTATATTTTATAATTTTAAATTTACTGTCAAAATTAGTTTTATTATATATGCATGGACAGATTGTTATTTTAGAAAAATTAAATGACTTCAATTATATTTGCATGTTAAAAATAAATTTATTCAAAAGTTGAACTTATATAGTTTGGTTTTCATTTTTTAAAATTTTTTAGTATGTATAAATTTTTTAAATTGTAAATTTAATAAACTTAAGATTTTTGTTTTTTTTTTTTTATTATATATGCATGATAGATCTTAGTTTTGAAAAAATTAAATGACTCATATTTGAAACAAATTTATTTAAAAATTAAACTTACAAACTATAAATTTTGATTTGTATTTCTATGAGTTATTTATTGAGCATGAATTTATATAATTGTATATTTTCATTCAACAAAATAACAACCAGTTTATTTATTTTTCTGCATTTTTTTTGTTTTGTGATGTATGTTTTTAATTGCAATTCACTGTAATATTTTCTAATTTTTATTTTCTTTATTGAATTAACTTAGAAATTTACATATTTGCTTTTAATGTTACTATATGTGAAATTAATATTTTCCTCAATCAAATATATCAAATTATAGCATAATTGTTTTTCTGTTGTGCCTTATTTCTTTCAAAATATTTTAATTTTCAAATACTTTCACATTTATTTGATACATATCAGCCTTTTCAAAAAATTACCTTAACTAAATAATGTGCCGTTTAGAATCCCAAAAACTATTAAATAAAGAATTTTAATTTCTATTGAAAAATCCAGTGATTTTAACTAATTTAAAAAATATAAATTTTGTAAATTTAAGATTTTTGTCAAATTAGATTTGTTATATATGGATGGATAGATTGTAGTTTTCAAACAATTAAACGACTCAATCAAATTTGCATGCTAAAGATAAATTTAGTTAAAAATTGGACTTATATAGTTTCATTTTATTTTTTAAAAAAGTTATAGCACTTATGAACTTTTTAAATTGATTTTTTAAAAAAATTTAAGATTTTTGTTAAAATTATTTTTATTATATATGCATAGATAGATCGTAGTTTTGAAAAAAAAAATTAATGACTCATAGTTATTAGAAATAAATTTATTTAAAACTGAACTTATATATTACGATTTTTATTTTTTTTAAAATATTTTGTATGATTTATAGTTTTTAAATTTTTTATTCAATGAAATAACAATCACCTTGATTGTTTCCAGCATCAATTGTTTTTGTGATGTATATTTTTCAATTTCAATTTATTGTAATATTTCCTAATTTTTATTTGAAAAAGTTATCCATAAAAAATCTAAGTTATATTGATATGAATATTTATTTCTTTTAACATTTATTTATGCATTTTTTAATCAAAAAGACTTAAGAATATACAAACATTATGAAAATTAAACTTTGATAAACACTTTAATTGAAAGGTCTAACAGAAAATTAATTAAAAAAAATTGTCTAAAAAAATAAAAAAGAATAAGTGAAAGAGTAAAAGATAAGGAAGAAAATATAAGTCAAAATAATAATAATAATAATAATATCATCGTCGTCGTCGTCATGCAATATTGCAAATTTTTATTGTATACATGAATAATTAGGAATTAAATAATTTGTATGAGTAATAGATATATTTGAAAAGTTTAAAATATGTTTATATTCAATTTATGATGGATTAAGAAAAAAAATATCTTTGTAATTTTTTTATTATTTTTATACAAAGAGTTACTTTTTAAATATTTTAAATAATGGCATCGATTAAATTAATAATATTTTTTGTAATTCAATTAATAAAATATTTTAAAAATAAAGAATGACTTGACAAAAAGTTTAAAGTCTACTACACTAAGATATATTTGATAAACTAAATTATAATCTTAGAATTGTAAATTCTACAAAAGTGATTAGAAATTAAATAATTTATATGAATAATAGATATACAAGAATATCAAAATAAGAACATTTTTAGTAAATTTAATTAATTTTTATAAAAGATTTAATTCACTTAATAAAATATTTTTAAAATAAAGAATGACTTGACAAAAAATTTAAAGTCAGTTACACTAAAATATATATGATAAACTGAATTATAATTTTAGGATTGTAAATTTTATCGAATTGATCATGAATTAAATTAGATATATATGAAAAGTTCAAAAAAATATCATATTTAATTTATGATAGATTTAGGAAAAACATCAATTACTATTATATTTCTCTTATTATTTTTACATACATAGTTACTTTTTTAAAAAAATTTAATATGAGTATTGACTAAATCAACAATATGTTTTATATTTTAAAAATAAAAAATAATTCAAAAAAAATTTAAAAGCCCATTCCACTAAGGCACATTTAATAATTTGAGTTTTAATTAAAATAGTAATTTCTATTAACTATTATTTGGATACAAATCATAGTTATTTCTCTATTGCTCTCTCTCTATATATAAATAGATATTGATTAGACAATATTTTTAGTTTTAAAAGCTATAAAAGTGTGTTTATTATTGAATTAATACTGCAATTCATTATTAATAAAAAAATTTGAAAAAAATTAAATGCATCATTAATAATCCAATTAATAGAAAATTTTTAACTTAATAAAAAGACTTGAAAATTTTAGATATGGATGTATATTGATATAAATATTCATTATCCAATAAAAATATTTTTTTAAAAAAATCAAAATTCTCTCAAAATTATGAGATTTTTTATCAAAATTGCATGAATTGGTCAAATGACACCCTTGCTACTATATATTATATATGATAAGGCTATGTTTGTTTTTAAATTTTCGTATGTGTTCTTAGGTATTTTTATATCGATAATTCTATAAAAGCAAGAGAGAGAAGAAAAGTAAAATTTAAAAAATATAATGATTAAATATGTGTTTTTGGTAGTCAAAATTGCAAAATAAAAATAGCCTAGAGAATTTTCATTACATGAAGTCAACTTACAAAAATACCCTTACTTAACTCTCTTGATTTTTCTGGCGTTTTATATCTCACCTTTTTTTAACTTGTTATTTTATTTGTATTATCAGTTTATTCTCCTATTCAAATTCCTTTAAACTTTCATTATTTTCTTATTTCAAATATTCTTTATAATTTTAAATTTAAATATATAAAATATGTTAAATTTATAGAGTGTGCAACTATTACTGTTATAAAATATTTCATTACACGCGCGCCTAGTATTAACTATATAAACAGTTTGGAGGGATAATAGGATATGCCATACAATACAAATTAAAATCTTAAGGCAGTTCACTCGTGGTTTGCATGAGTCTGTCTTCAGTGTCTTATGTGCAACTTTCGCCGACAGATGGTCAAAATTTTAAGTCAGAAATATACAAAATAGATAATATGCAAATGTAGGGATATAAATACTAGTTTAAAAAGTTGTTGGAGGATAAAAAGTAAAAAATGTTGGGCTTTTTATCAAACGGCACCTGCACTTATTATAAATTAATAATTTTAGCACACTCCATGTGTGTGTTTAAATTTATATATTATGAAATAAACTATAATTAGTTATTTTATTTTATTTTATTTTCCGGTGTATGGTAGTTTATTTAAATATTATTTCATACTTACGCAACAAAAATATTATATTTAGAAAATAAATAAAAACAAATAAAAATACTCAAAGATGACTTGGTGGTTATTTAGCTAAAGAAGAGTGTATATGTAAAGTTATTGTGCAACTATACAAGGATCATAATCATTTATCAGAGTGAGATAGTTACATACCTTAAATAATTTAACTAATGATGAAAGATATATATTAGGTATATTTATTCTATAATAGCTTTTTCTCCTCATTTTTCTCCATTTACTTTGATTAATATTGTGTTTTCCTTTTTTTTTTTTTTTCAAAATCAATAATTCTAAAAGGTGTATTTTACTCATTAACACATTTTGGCTTTATATTTATTTTTAGAGTTGAATATTAAATAGGTAATTTTACTTTGCGCCAATTAAAATTTAAACTTTAAGACTATTTTTGTTTCGTTCTCTTTAGATTCACACAGTTCATTAAGTTTAACATTATTAAATATACAATTCAAAAATATTTTTATTTAAATTTAAATTTAAAATTTTATTTTCTTATATATATAACTAATTAATTATAATCCAATAATTACATCTATTTCTAATCAAATTGATACATATATCTACACACACATATATATATTTATATGAAAAAAATTAATCAATCATTATTATCAATTTTATATGTAAATAATTATTATATACTATCATATTATTCAATCATTATCCCTATATATTATCATTCAACCACAAAAATTAGTTATTATTATTATATACTATCATATCATTCAATCATTATCTTTATATAGTATCATTCAATCATAAAAATTAGTTATTATCATTATATACTATCATATCATTCAATTATTATTATATATATTATATATATATAGATATTTAAATAAATCAAAATTTTTAAATGATCAAAATTTCCCAAGTAAATATTTTAATTATTCCAACGCAACCTATACCAAATATCATTTTTCGCCAAAATCTCTCTTTCAAACATAAACTAATAGTTGCAATTGTTGTAAAAAAGTAAAAAAAATTATAGATTATGAGAAACTATATATACACATGTGCGTATAATTTATATCATTTAATTCATAATTATGAAATAACTCTTTAACAATTATTATTAGTTTAAGCAAAATAATACACAAATTTTATTAGGCCTACGTTTCATACGCAGGTATATTTTCTTATAAAGTATTAGAGAAACTACGTATAATCTGTATACTGAATTTTAAGTATTTTTATGGGCTTCAAAATATATGTAAAAAGAAAATATATATTAATTATTTATGTTTTTTAAACACTGTGATTGGGTAATAATTACTCGACACAGCTGTCAAATGGCTATAGCTTATAGCATCAGTCCGGACTGCGAAAAAAGGTTGAGGGCAAAACAAGAGAAGGTAAAAATGTGTGAAAGAAAGAAAAAGGTTTGTTGAAGAAAGTACAGAGAAAAGTAAGAGATAGCTGTGCTGAAATAGTTAGAGAGAGAGAGAGAGAGAGTTTTTGGGTTCTTTCGCCTCTTCATTTCCCATTCCACTTTCCTTTTTGTTTCTTCTTGTGGAGTTCGGTCGCAGATCTCTCCTCACGCTCTTTCCCTTTCCAGATTCAGTCAATCCGTCAACTGAACCCCTCCCAGAAATTGTCTTTGAGAGGAAGAAGGAGAAGAAGGAAAGGCTATTTTGGGGATTTGAAATTTGGAAATAGAAGTTTGAAGTTTCAATTCTCTGTCTGCTTGTTCAGATGGGACGCATCAAAGTCGACTACTTGGGAGACGAAATCTGTTGACACATAAAGGTGATTTCTTTTCTTTCTCACATCAATATATGTGTTCTGAATTCCGAAATTAGTTCGTGGGGTGATCCATTTTTTTTGACCTGATTATTCTGTGATAATTATACCCTCAAGGGGAACTTCGTCGATGGCCCTTAATTACTCACTGACTTCAGCGAGAATAAGGCAAATTTATTGGGGAAAAAACAAGTTCTACATGGTGAATTATTAGCGTTTAGTCTAAGGTTTGTCGTTAATCTGAGCAAGATTTGGGGAAGAATGATCTGGAGCTGTAGTTTTGATAGTTTTGGTGTAACATTTATCTAAAATTAGAACTGTTGATGTACGAATGCGCAGAAAGTGATTGTGTGGTGGTAAACGCCACCGAAGTTCATCTTAGGCAAAATCCTGAAGAATCCCTAAATAGGGTCATGAGATAGTCCCATCTGGTGGAGCGCTTCTATCAGCACTGAAAGAATACTAGTACTAAGTAGCAAGGAATTCTACTTTCTTTTGCAGCCCAAAACATGCGTAAACGTATTCGTGGTTACTGCTTTAAAATACATGTCCCCAAACATGCTGCTGTGTAAACCTATGCACATAAGCGGCTTAAATCATGTTTATAGAAGGCAAAAAAGAAACAAACTAGGGAGGGGATCAAGTTCTCCAGTGTCCGGCTCATACTAGAATGATGTGTTGGTATACATTTGTGAATTTATTTGAGATACTGAGTCGCATAATATTGTTTCTGAGACTGAAATATAGTCCATTTTTTCTTTTTATATATTGTGAATATATTTCTTTTCAACAAAAAGATATTTTCTTATGAAAAATAACTTCCTCACGATTGATTAATTGAAGTTTTAGTTCCTGCGAATTCCAACTACTTTGTAAACTATTCATTTGTATGTATCGTGAATGATCACTGGCCTTGAATCATACAAAGGGTAAAATTTTAGGTATCTTAATATAAATATAAACTTAATCAAGTTTGATGTTATTGGATTTAGTTGTCACGCCTTAGCATGATGAATTAAAAAATTAATCTATCCTGCAAATTTTTAATGGGAATTTGGACATGCGAAATGACAATACTGATATACAATCGTGAGGATGAGGCATGCAAACCATTAAAATTTGCCTTCATCTTGTTGTTCAGTCCCATTGTTTGCCATCCCTTTTCATTGAAAAGTGCTCAAGCTTGAATGTCAGAAATGTCCACTGCCCATATCAGTGAGCTATATTCTGAGGTTTGCGTATCAAGTTGAGGTCCTTTTCTATTTTTCTGGAGTAGGATGAAAAAATATTGACTTCGTGTTTTTTTTTTCCTCTGTTAAGTAGTACCCTTACTTTAGAAAAAAGAATTTGGGATGTTGGGGCAGAAAAATTCTATTTGCTTCTAGCTATTACTAAAACAGGATATTCAACTCTTCTTATTATCTGACGGTGAAGGTGCCTTTCTGATTTCAGGGCATTTGCAAACTTCTTTACCTCAGAGAGATGGAAGAGCTTGGTACCCAAGTAGCTGCTCCGGTAGTCATCCACCAAACACCGACCCAAAGATTTTGCAGTACACATCACATAACTAAGAAGCGTGGTCTAAATTTTCATTCTTCAGATTTTGTTCACCAGAACTCTTCTGGTAACTGGAATCCTAAGTCCTGGCATTGGGACAATACAAGATTTGTTGCCAAACCATTGCAATGTGATGGAGTCCGAGTGGGAAGTGATGTAGAAATTTCACCAGACTTGCCAAGGAGGAGGGAGGTACAAAGTAGTGCTTCAAATTGTACACATCCTGATCGTATGGGAAAAGATGATGAAAATCTTCAATTGAAGCTTGGAGATGGAGATGGAGCTGGAAGTAGTGGTGGCAGTGGTATGAATTTAGTGGAACAGCCACAACCTTTGCCAAGGCCCAGTAAGAGGGTAAGATCTGGATCACCTGGAGGTGCTAGTCGTCCTATATGTCAGGTGGATGACTGCAAGGACGATCTGTCTACTGCCAAGGACTATCACCGAAGACACAAAGTGTGTGAAGTTCACAGCAAAGCTAGCAGGGCCTTAGTGGGGAAACAGATGCAAAGGTTCTGTCAGCAGTGTAGCAGGTTGGTATATTAAAGATTTTGACAGCAGAAGCACTACATCTAGCACTGTGTTTTTTGCTTGTTGGTTTTTTATTTATTCTTCTATAATTGCCCTTATTTTTTCTTGGTTTACACTTTTGCTGGCCCCTGTCTTTGTCAGAATTTACGTTTTTATTAGTATGGCTATCCAACAGTTCAGCATAACGTTATTCTGCTTTATCAGGTTCCACCCCCTTTTGGAGTTTGATGAGGGAAAGAGAAGTTGTAGGCGTAGACTTGCTGGGCATAACAGGAGGAGGAGGAAAACACAGCCAGAAGATACTACTCAACGTGTGTTTGTTCCTGGTAGCCCACACAAGAATACCAGATGTGATGTGGATATCATCAATTTGTTGTCAATGCTAGCTCGTGCACAAGGTAAAAAGTTATAAAAAATATGTTCGACTTAAACAATTACCACTAGGTTATAGTCATTAATTTGCTTTGAACAAGGTTTCAGCTGCCATGTTCACCTGGGATATTCGGAATAATTGTCACTGTAGTAAAGTCATGAAGTTGCTCTCTCAAGTTTATTCATAGTGTATCTATGCTATATTATTAGTGTTTTGGACAGATTTTGGCTACACAATGTGAAATGACATGTTTGTTCTATTTTAGTTACACAATATAAAATGACACATTTATTCTTTATTTTAGTTCTTTGATTCATTTCCAATCATTATTTCTCTCTTTTCTTTTAGCTCATCTTTATTTGTATTTTCTTTTTAATTTTTTCATTTTCTATTTATTTTGTCTTTTTTGTTTTTAATTTAATTTTATTTTTTTGCATTTTTAATTTTAAACAATGTTATTTCTATTATTTAAAATGCAATGGATTTATAATTTATAATTAATTTTACACACGTAGAGCAGGCCAATTTTACTAGTAAGTAGAAAGATTGTAATTTGTGGAGTGATACATAAATTTGATATGGTGCATAAACAGAAAATTTCTGGATTCCAGAAGCTTTTCTGTGAAAAATTGTAGTGTGCTTATGTAGAAGCCATCCTACAGCACTTGTACTCAACACAAACTCAGACGTAATCATGTTCCTGCTTTCCTTCTCTCATGCACACATCTGACATTCTGTGAAATGCCACTTTCTGTAATTGCAGGTAACACTGAGGAGAAGAGTGGTATGTTCTCATCAATACCTGAAAAAGATCAGCTGATGCAAATTCTTAGCAAAATAAATTCATTGCCTTTACCTGAGAACTTAGCAGCCAAGATTCCTCTTTTGAAAACTGCAAATGAAAGTATTCCCAGTGTAGGACGCTCTGAAAATCAGGACCAAATCAGCACAAAGGCTCCTTCACCGTCAACCATGGACTTACTGGCTGTCCTTTCAGCAACACCAGGAGCACGATCTTCTGATGCATTAGAAACTCAATCTCAACCAAGCACTGAGGGAAGTGACTCTGAAAAGAGTAAGTCGCCTTGTGTTGACCAAGCTGCGCGTCTCAATTCACAAGGAGGATCTATGAGGGAATTTCCCTCTGGAGGAGACAGAAGTAGTACAAGTTGCCACTCTCCCATTGCAGAAGCAGATTGTCATGCTCAAGAGACATCCCCAAGTCTGCATTTACAGCTGTTTAGCTCCTCACCTGAAGATAATAGTGCTAGAATATTGCCCATGGCTAGGAACTATCTTTCATCCAACAGCAGTAATCCTTCAGGAGAGAGATCACCTATAGCTTCACCACTTGTACGAGATCTGTTCCCAATGCACAGCTCAAGAGAAACAATGAAGAATGATCATATGTCAAATAGTGAAGATGAACTTGCACGTGTGAAGTCAACCATGAAAAATGGGTGCAGTACATCTTTTCAACTTTTTGGGAGTTCAATCCGAGCTGCTGAAAATGGCTCAATGCAGAATTCTCCATATCGAGCTGGGTATGCATCTTCTTCTGGGTCTGATCATTCACCATCTAGTCTGAATTCTGATGCTCAGGTATTTCTCTTCATGGTCTAGTTTTCTCTTAGCAAAACTTGTAATATTTTTATTTTTATTTTTCATTGGTATGTTTTCCACCCTAGTTTTTAACATATTTTGATGTGTTGTTTATCCTAGGATCGTTCTGGTCGAATAATTTTCAAATTGTTTGACAAGGAGCCAAGCCATTTGCCTGGATCTCTGCGTGCTCAGGTTAGTGTTTTATGTTTTGGCTTGATCTTGTTAATGAGTCTTTTCGGCTTATAACCAAGACGTGATGGTATTTGTTTCCTTTTTCAGTTATACAATTGGCTTTCTAACAGTCCTTCGGAAATGGAAAGCTACATAAGACCTGGTTGCGTAGTGCTATCCTTGTATTTGTCAATGCCGTCTTTTGTCTGGGATCAAGTGAGTGCATTTCTGCATTGTATACAGACTTGGCTAATATAAATTTGTTTCAACCTTATTTTCATTCTTGTCTGTGTTTGCAGCTTGAAGAAAACCTTCTTAATTATGTAAATTCTCTGGTCAAAGACATTGATGTTGACTTTTGGGGAAGCGGACGATTTTTGGTTTATACGAACAGTCAAATGGCTTCCCATTATGATGGTAAGTATTGCTGTTTATACAGTTATTTCTGAGTCAATCCGCCTAAGTTTTTACTCTTATCGTTTACACAGTGTTTCTTTGAGAAATTAGTGTTGATTTTATAATTCATGTTTCCAACATTAACTTCTCAATCCTTGTTATGCTTTCTTGTTTTCATTTGTGCAATAAATCCTTAGGGAGGATTCGCCTCTGCAAATCTTGGAGAACCTGGAGTGCGCCGGAATTAATCTGTGTCTCCCCAGTGGCAGTTGTTGCTGGACAAGAGACTTCTCTTGTGTTAAGAGGGAGAAGCTTGACAACTTCAGGCACAAAGTACGTGGTTGATATTTAAATTAGCTGGGCTTAAAATGAATTTGTTTCTTTATCAGGAATTTGGTTATGCAGGATACACTGCGCACATGCACATGGGTACAATATAATAGAAGTTAGAGCATCTTCTTGCCAAGACGCTGCATATGACGAGATAAGCTTGGGTAGTTTTAAGGTGAGGGGGGCAGCACCTAACATACTTGGTCGCTGTTTCATTGAGGTAATAAATCTTTAGCAAGCTGTCAATTTTAATATATTGTACTGAATTTTGGATCGAGGTTCTCCTTCTTAACAAAGATTAACATTTTTTGTTTTGGCAGGTTGAAAACAACTTCAAAGGAACCAGTTTTCCAGTAATTATAGCAGATAATACCATATGCCAAGAATTGAGACGGCTTGAGCCTGAGATTTGCAACCGTGCTGAAGTTGGTGACGGTGTTCCAACTGATCACATTCAGAACACAGGGACACCCTGGTCTGGGGTAGAAGTCGTGCATTTCTTGAATGAACTTGGATGGCTCTTTCAGAGAAAGGGTAACTCGTCCTTGTTTGGGGTTCCAGATTATAGGCTTGCTCGATTCAAGTTTCTTCTTGTATTTTCAGTTGAGCATGATTTTTGTGCTGTGGTCAAAATCCTCCTGGACATTCTGCTAGAACTGAACTTGGGTAGAAAAGAACTGGCAAGGGAGTCTTTGGCGTTACTATCTGAAATCCACCTCTTGAACAGGGCTGTAAAAAGGGGGAGTAGGAGCATGGTTGATTTGCTAATTCATTACTCTGTCATTGACTCTGCTGATTACTCCGAGAAGTCTATTTTCATGCCTGATTTGGCTGGACCTGGTGGTGTCACACCTTTACATTTGGCTGCCTGTACATCATCATCAGATGATATTGTTGATGCTCTGACAAGTGATCCACAGGAGGTAATAATTTTTTGTTCTGAGATTCGAAACTTGGCTGGGCAAATTTTAAAAACCTCAAGCAATGTTCGCAAAATTCCTGAATGCTGATGATGGAATTGTGACTGGTTTTACTTGCTTCTAATTGTAATCTGTATGAAGAAATTGAAACTAGTTTTTAGTTTATTAGGGCCCCGATCTTATGTATTAGTTCGGCATGCTCTTGTAGCATTTAAGCTTAACTGTTCTAACCTTTGGCATATACCTTCTTTTTGTCCCTGTAGGTTGGGTTGCGGAGTTGGAATTCTGTTCTTGATGCAAGTGGGCTCTCTCCATATGCATATGCCGTTATGAGGAAAAATTATTCGTACAATGCCCTTGTCGCCCAGAAGCTTGCAGACCGGAAAAATGGTCAGGTTTCTGTACCAATTGAAAATGAGATGGAGCAGTTCCAGGTAGAGGTGGACAAGGACAAGAACACTGCCTTGGATGCCAGTGTCACGCAAAAATCTTGTTCCAGATGCGCGGTTGCTGCAGCACATGGATATGGAAAAATGTTTCCTGGTTCGAAAGGATTGCTCCAACGTCCTTACATCCATTCAATGCTCGTTGTCGCTGCTGTATGCGTCTGTGTGTGTGTATTCCTAAGAGGACACCCATTTGTTGGCCGCGATGGTTCATTTGCATGGGAGAACCTGAGCTATGGCGCAAGTTAGTTGTTGCGTGATGAAAGAGTTTAAACTATAAATGCAAACAGGGTGCGGAAACGCAGACTCCAACCAAGACGGTGCAGTTTTAGGGCAGATAAAGGAGAGTCCAGAATGTCCTGCTTCGGTCATTGGACGTCCGTAGCGTACCTACCTACCTGATTGTCGTCAATTATACAATGTTGTTCGATTCGTTATTAGTGGTGTCGTATTGAATTTGTAGGATGACCTCTGTATCCCACAATCCATGTAGTCGGGCAAGATAATAAATATTATGAAACTGCTACTTTAGATAGCTCTCTGCACTTACAAATTAGGCCAAGGCTTAGTTATTACAAGAATATATGGAGAGAGTGAGATAACAAGGGCTTGAATTATTGTAGTGTGAAGGGGTGGACGACTATTCTATATTCAAATTGGATACATATTTTGTTTTACTATTTGGGACCATTAGCGGGAGTGGTGATGCCCAGTTTGATATGCCAACTATTATTTTCGTGGGTTCACATGCTAAAATAGATCGTTAATTAAGAGTTAGGATTGGCATTGGATTTCCTTTTGAAGTCATTAATTGACCGAGAACGGTTTTCTTTAATTTCTTTTCCGTAATGAAATTAAACAGATTGATGATTGCTGGACTCTTCTTTATTATGAGGCTATACCATAACGAAAATGACTACAAAGAAGATGAAGAAGATTGAGAGAACATTAACAACGACAGAGAAGATAGCTGTGACGTTAACTACCATTCCGCGTCGACATCATATGCCAGTTGCTTTGGTTTTGGTGTCCTCTGGCCTTCCATTTGTCCACCACTATTAATATTGACCAGACACACAAAAACAAGACAGGGAAATGTTAGCAACTTTTATTATGAAATATTTAAATTGTATTTGTTTCTTTATTTCCATAGTTTTTTGGAATTTTCATTTTTGGCTCTTGTTGGGAAGGAAATGTGAAGAAATTTAAGAATTTAAATGCCTATCAGGAAAAGTTTTCTCACGTTTTTCACTTCAACGAGGAAAAACGGGGAAATTGGCTCTCCAATGATTTATTTTCAAACATAATGAAACACAATTTTAGCATATTACTACACTCTATGAGTTTGGTAAAATTAAATAAAAAACTATCTATTAATGCAATATCATTTTAATGGCAATTTATGATAAATAATATATAAATATTGGGCCAAATTTATTCAAACAATAGTGCAGATATGAAATATTTATTTCATGTTTTTTGTTTAAATACAAATAGAAAAATTTCGCTATAATTAACATTACATTTTTATTGTATAATATGTGTGTGACAATGATGAATAACCTTAATATTTATATAATTAAAAATGAATTAGCATTATACTAAAATAATTAAGTTATTAATTCACAATTCAAATTTAAAAAAGATAATATGAGTGATTGGAGTTAGTTCATTAATTGAGATAATGTGGGTGTAATTGTTAATGCATTGAGCGTGCATTGATATCCATTAACTTCATTTATAATTAATTTGCGCTATGAACTACTAAAAAATTGTATATAAAAATCAAAAGATAAGTTTATTATAATAAGTTTCTTTAATGAATTCATTAATTTTGAATTGCAACTAAATAATTTCTTTAACGAATTCATTCATCTCTTAACAAATAATGAACCTGTTGCACCAATTATGTAATTCTACTTTTAAGTTTTTCTAAAAGTCTCCTCCATTCAATATAATATTGATTAAAGGTAGTTATTATATATGTAGATTAGATATAAAGGGTATCTTAGCAAAAATGTTAAGAGATCAATTAATGACTTAACAATAATAATATAGATAAGATTATGTAAATTTGTCACGCTTTATCTTCTAAAATTTAAAAAGAATTATATGGTATATTATTATTAAGTCTGATATAAAAAACTTTTATAATAATTAGATTTGCCTCCACAATGTTAAATTGCTCAAGTATCCCTATTTTTTTTGGTTTTTCATTTCTTCACTATATTGGTTTATTTACTTTTCTTTTTATCTTTCTTTCATATATAAGTATTTAATTTTTGTCAAATTATATATCATGATATGAAACACATATACTGCGTATTTCAAAATATATATATCATATAAAAAGTTGAGTGTGATAACGATCTATACTTTCAATTTTAGAAGCACGATTGAGATTTTTTTTTTTTTTTAAATAGTGTCGATGCTATTTATTAAACTTCAATTCCTAAAGTAACTATTTTTAATCATTTAATAATTTTTTAAATACTATTATTAATAAAATTACTTATGACATTCACTTCTGTTCTTTAATGTAAGCAAACAAAATAAAATAAAAATAAAGATTAGAGGGCTTATCCATTCTTTTTATTTATGAAGAGGGAAGTTCTTAAAATGACTATTCTTTTTTGTTGTTAAATGTTTATTGACTAAAATACCCCTTTTTCTTTATATCTATTTTTCATTTTCTTTCATATTTATTTGTTTCTTCTCTTTAAACCTTTTGCCTGTTCTTTCATACAAACTTTCCAACATAATTTAATATTTTTAAATCATTATATTCGATTATAAAAATTATCAATTATTATACTTTACTATTTTAATAAAATAATATTATTTTAAATTAAACTCAAACATATCGTGTGTCACCTGTACAAGTACGCTAATAAATTTGGCGCAACGTCTGTGCTTAAAATTAACAACTACTTTAATAATTAATCTTTAGAATACGCGCGCGCGCGCACACACCGAGATATATATTAACATATCTATCTCTCTCTCTCTCTCTCTATATGTATATTAACGTCTGTATTCTTTTCACTCGTATACAATTAAAAAAGTATAGTTAAAATATAAAATTGAAAAGGGAAAATAATAAAAAATAAGAGAGAGAGACAATTTTGTTGTTATTGAGTTGAAAATCCCCGACAATTATTCCAAGAGTCTTACGCTTAATAGATAGTACTAGAAGATATACAAAACAGCTGCATAATTAGATTGATTAATTAATAATATTTTTATAAATAAATTTTATTTCATTTATAGAAAAGGAAAATAAAGAATTTTGGGAAAATGTAAACAAAAAAATATAATGGAGAACAATTTTGACAAAAAGATAAAAGAAAAAATATAATACATCAAAAATGTTGAAAATGGAAACAAAAATAATAAATTAAAATTTGAGAGTAGAAAGTGAAAAGAAATATACTTAAAAAATAAAAATTTGGTCTGTTTAATATGTAACAAATTGCAATCAATTTAGAGCTTTTTATGGAAAGTTATAGTCCTTACATTAAAGTTGCGTAGAATCTAACCAGATAGTTCGGAATCTTCTGTTCGGTCAACTAGCAGAATTAAACTGTATCTATCTAGGCATATTTCTGCCTATTGAGTCTAGTTTAATATGAAATAAATTGTGATCAATTTAGAGCATTTTACAGAAAGTTATTGTCCTTATACTAAGGTCACATTAAATCCAATCCATTAGTTTAGAATCTGTTGTTTAGTCAAATTACATAATTAAACTGAATCAAGTTGGGTAGGATTTTGTTGTGATATATACATTGTTGTAAAGTTCTATGAATTTAGTTTAGTATGCAATAAACTGTGATTGATTTGGAGCTTTCTATAGAAAGTTATAGTTTTTGCACTAAAGTTGGGTATACTTAAATTTGTATGTGCGGTTTGAGTAGAATCTATTTTTTACATTTTTTTTTGCCATGTTTACCGTTGAAATTGATTCTCAAGTCTACCTAGTGCCTAGTTTTGATTAAATACATGATTTTCAGTTAGGTTTGGATGTGATTTCATGTCCTTCCACCTGAGTTATTACTTCCTTAGTTTCTGGTTTCATATTCTCAACCATTTATCTGATGACTACGAATATTTTGATTAGAACTCACCTAGACAAAAGGGAAGGGAGGTAGATTGGTTTACCTTAATTTGATTGGCACATGTTGTTGACCGTCCTTGCATTCAAGTTGTGGGTGCTTGGATATTCCAAAAAAATGAGTGTGAAAATCCCTTGGTTGTAGTTTGTGTAATCCCCTTTCTCCTTCTCTCCCTTTTTCCTTTGTTTTCTCTCTTCTTAGTTGTTGTTTTCTATAGAAACGTGAGAAGCCTCTCATCCCCTCTTCTCTTTGGTTCCTTCTTTTGCTTGATAACAAATGCATGATCTTGATCCTTGATTTCCTCTTACCCTCAACGACATTTCCTTTTTCCCTCACCAGCCGTCCAAGGCCTTAGTTGACCTTCATTTGGTGTTGCTTTGTTTTCCTATTATTGTTGGCTCCCAAGTTGGTTGCTCTTGTCATTGATTTGGTTTTCCCATTTTACATGTAATTCTTCCTTTTCTGTTGTTGGTTAGTCAACCAACACCTTCCCTGTCCCCCTCCCCCCTAGCTCTCTCTCTTTTTGTGTCTTGGGTTGGGCCATCTTGGTTCGGGCCTTCACATCCTCCCACCCTTATGAAAAGTTTTATCTTCGAAATTTGGTGGTCCCTACTCTTGAAACAACTGTGGGTAGCGGCTCCTCATGTTTTCCTCCAGTTCCCATGTGGTTGCACATTCGATGTGATGGGACTATTGAACTTTAACATATGGAATGACTTTGTTCTATAGCACCAGTTCCTTCGTGTGTACTATTTTGATTGGAACTTCCTCGTAACTTAAGTCCTTTTTAATAGGCAATGGTTTTACTTCTAGTATGTGACTTAGGTTCCGTATGTAACGCCTGAGTTGCTATATGTGGAAGACTTTGTGGGTCCTGGATAGCTTGGTGGTAAGGCTACACGGTATGCTATCTCTCCAATCTTTTTTTGTATCTTGAAAGGTTCTACGTAGTGTGAGCTTAGTTTTCTGCCTTCCCAAAATGCAGTACCTTACTTCAAATCCACCCAGCTCTTTTGTTAATCTTGTGCTTTCTTGAGCCATCGGTAAATTGTTGCCACTTTGTCGATGGTTACTTAGACTAATTCCATTCTTGTCACCTCATTCTCTCTGACTTTGTCCTAACGTATGGGCAATTAACACCTTCACCCGTACAATTGGCCAACTTGTCCAAGGGATTCATGGTTCTAATTGGCAAGATGTGTGTTGATTTAGTGAGTCGATCCACTGTTACCTTAATTGTGTTGTCGCCTTGTTAGGTCCCAAGTAATCCCACTACAAAGTCCATGGTGATACTTTTGCCATATCCATTCTAGGGTCTTCAGGGGTTGGAGATGACCTCTTATAATTTGATGCTTGGCCTTGTCTCTTTGATATGTTATGCACTGAGCTATGTAATATACTACATCTCTTTTCATCCCTGTCCACTAGAAGCTTTTTCGCAAATCTTTATATATTTTGGTGCTTCCTGAGTGAATCGAGTGCCTCGATTGATGTGCTTCTCGCATGACTTTATCTCTGATTTTGTCTACCCTTAGCATACATTGTTGGCCCTTCTTGTACAGAACTTCATTTCCCTTAACTTGGAATTTTGGTAGTTGTTAGTAGTTGTCCCTCCCTAACCTTCTTCTTAAAGGCTTTAAGTTTCGGGTCTAAATCTTGTGACCTTTGAATTTTCTCATAAATTTGGGGCTTGGTGCTTAAGGTAGCCATTACTACCCATTGATTCTACAACTTCGAGTTATAGTGACTTGAGTTGCCTTGCTAGCATTGCTACTATAACATTTACCTTCTTTTGGCTCAAGGCGTTTACCACTCGATTAGCCTTGCTAGGGTGATAGTTGATCATTAGATCATAATCTTTGATTAGTTCTAACCACCTTCTTCACCTCATATTCAACTCTTGAGTGAATAGATATTTGAGACTTTTATAGTCTGTGTAGATTTGGCACCTTAACCTATATAAGTAGTGCCTCCACATCTTCAAAGCAAATACTACTGTAGCCAATTTTAGGTAGTGTGTAGGGTAGTTCAACTTGTAAGGCTTTAATTGCTTGGAAGCACATGCTATTACCCTTACATTCTCCATTAAAACATACCTTAGACCATTTTTGCTAGCATTATTATAGATGGTAAACTCACTTTGTCTATTAGGTAGTGTTAGCACTGGTGCTAAAGTCAACTTCTCTTTGAGCTCCATGAAGCTACTCTCACATTTTGGAGTCCATTCAAACTTCTGCTTCTTCTGAGTGAGTTTGGTAAGGGGTGTTGCTATCTAAGAAAAACCCTCGATGAACTTCTAACAGTAGCCAGTGAGCCTAAGGAAGCTTTGCACTTTCGTTACATTGGTGGCTCTCGGCCATTCAAATATTGCCTCTACTTTTTTCGAGTCCACTGACACCCTTTCCTCCAAGATTATGTGATCCAAGAATGTGACCTTTTTCAATAAGAACTTGCACTTTCTTGGTTTGGCTTACAACTGCTTCTCCCTAAGTGTCTCAAGGACTAACCCCAAATGTCTTACAGGTTTTTCCTTACTTGAAGAATATACCAATATATCGTTTATAAAGACCATGACAAGTTAGTTTAGATATGGCTTGAATACTCTGTTCATGAGATCCATAAAGACTGTTAGGGCATTGGTCAGCCTAAATAGCAACATGAGGAACTCATAGTGGCCATATCATGTCCAAAGCACTATCTCGAGTATATCTTGCCCCTTGCTCTTAAGTTAATGATACCTCAACCTCAGATCAATCTCGAAAATGCTCTGGCTCTCTTCAGTTGATGGAAGAGGTCATCTATCCTCAGTAAGGGATACGTGTTCTTAATCATGATCTTGGTCAATTTTCAGTTATTGATACATAGCCGCGTATTGTCGTCTTTCTTCTTCACAAACAACACAAGTGTTGCCCAAGGTGAGATGCTAGATCTAATCTGCTTGTTGTCTAGTAGTTCTTGCAGATCAACTTTGTCGGTGCCATTCTATGAGGTGCTTTTGATATAAGTGTGGCTTTCAGTACTAAGTTAATTTCAAACTTGATCTCTTATTTAGAGGAGGTCTGGGAAGATCATTTGAAAATACATTAGGGAAGTCACAAACTATCGAATTGAAAAGGTTATGTGCCATTAGATTATTTTTTTCAATCAACTTGGTTGTCTCAATTTATAATCTTGAGTGAGAGGGCTAGCTTTTTTCCCTTTTGAAAGGCCCCAAACTTCATCTCCATTGGGAGAGTTAGAATTAGTTTCAGTACACTAACAAACTACTAATGAACCTCATCACAAGATATATTTTCCAATTTGTTGAACAATAATAATTTAATAACAATTCGTAAATTTTTGTGTTTAGATCCAAAATGTGTCCAAGAAAATCATTTGAATTTGGCATAAATAGAAATTTAGCATGAACAACAAAATTCATAGAAATATCTTAAACATTTTTTGAAAATAGGTAATTCAAGAAACCGTAATTTTTTAAACATTTTATAGAAATCTAGGTAACCCACTTACTTGAAAATTAAGTCGCTTCTATAGGGGTCCTTAAGTTTCAAGCTCTTCTCTTCCTAATCAATGAAAATAATGCTAATTTAATCCAAGTTTATTGGAATTTAATTCCCCTTATGCATCTTAATTGGTTGGGTCGTGAAATAACTATTTCTCATATTTATGGCATTACTAAATTATTAGTCTTGGATTTAGATCCCCAAATCAAAAATATTTCTGTCCTTAATTTATTACATTGTTGTCCCTAACTTTCAAATTTCTAATTGTAACTTAAATTCGTTAAGATCTTATAAAAATAAATTGTACTGATTTAGGCTTATTCTAGCTATGATTTACATATGATTGGAAAACTCTATAAGTCTACTTTAATATGTAGCAAACCACAATCAATTTAGAGTTTTTTACAGAAAGTTATAGTCCTCATGCTAGAGTCATACAGAATACAATTTGGTTGTTTGGAATCATATGTGAATCTAGCTTAATATGTAACAAATCGTGATCGATCTGAACAAGTTATAATTCGTACACTAAAGTCATGTAGACTTAAATCTGTATGCGTGGTTTGAGTAAAATCCGTTTTCCCCATTTTCTTCCGCCAAGTTTACCTTTGAAATCGATTCTCAAGTCTACCTAGGGTCAGGCTTTGATTATATACATGATTTTCAATTAGGTTTGGACGTGATATCATGTCCCTTTACTTGAGTTATTACTTTTCTAGTGTTTTGTTTCATACTCCTAGCCGTTTATCTAATTATTACGAATGTTTGGATTAGAATTCACCCAAACAAAAGGTAAGGCAGGTAGATTAGTTTACGTCAATTAGATCGGCATGGGTTGTCGACCTTTCTCTCATTCAGGTCGCAGGTGCTCGTCGGAGAAAACGAGCATGAAAACCCCTTGGTTGTGGTTCGTGTAGTCATCTTTCTCCTTCTCTCACTTTTTCCTTGGTTTTCTCGCTTCTTGGTTGCTGTTTTCTGCAGAAATGTTGGCGGCCTCTCACTCTCTCTTCTCTTTTGTTCCTTCTTTCCTTGCCAACAAATGCATAATCTTGATCCTTGGTTTTCTCTTACCCTCAAAGACCTTTCCTTTTTCCTCACCAGCCGTCCAAGGCCATGGTTGACCTTCTTCGATGTTTCGTTTGCCCATGCTTTTTGGCTCTTGTTTTGGTTGCTCGTCATTGATTTGGCTTTTCTATCTTACATGCAATCGTTCCTTTTTTGTTGTTGGCCAGCCAATCAACACTTTCCCTCCCCACGTTTGTTTTGGGTTGGGCCACCTCCTCCTCATGGGCTGCAAGAAAAGGTTCAAGCCATTATATCAAAAAGTCCAGTCCATCACAAATATTTTTTAAATATAAATTTTATGACATTCGTAAAATTCATAAACTGATAGAAGATAGAAAGAAATTTAAAAAATATAAAATATAAAATAAATATAAGTTGAGAGAAGTAACTGAAATAAATAAAAATTTTAAGAAGTATATTGAAAAAAAATATATAAATAATCAATAGTATATTAATAATTATATATTGTACAATTATAATGTAGTATAGAAAGTAAATTTCATCTAATAAAATTATAAGTTTATTGTAGAAGGCCGACATTGTCATGTGAAAGTATAAATTTATTCTTAACAAATTATGAATCTATAAACTATTGTAATAAAAAGGAAATCAGATTCTTTATACTTTTGGGAATTTGCATTCATTCAAAAATTATTATTTTCATGCAAAATTTATACCAACCACGTTAATTGAAATATATTAATGTTTATTTCATTTCATTACTAAGTCATTTTTGTGTAATAGTTATGTCCTAGAGTGCCAAAATGTTTAATATAATCATATGCAAACACCCATGTTAATGTGGAATAGCGTATAAATTAGAAAACTTACTAAAAGATAGTGTTCAAAATTGCTAATATTGTTATTAATGTGTGTGTGTGTGTGTGTGTGTATGTATATGTGTAGCAAGCAGTTAATAGATAGTCCGAAATATATTTTCCAACAACAGTAATAATACGTTTAATTACTTCGCGAAACAGCATGACTACCGAGTCTGTAAATCCTCCCTCCCATGTTTAGTGCAAGATTTAACTTTACCCATGTAGTAATGCTCGAGTTGAAAATTTGTTTGACTCGGGTTGGACAAGTCCCGGTCGCTATTCATGCACCTTATAAACAATTATATTATTATTAATTTATTTGCTCTGACTGCACCTGCTTGGTCATTGAGCCTTAATTCCATCTTCATAACGCCGGTGGCAGTCGCTGCCCGGAATAAAAAAGTATATATATTTTCTTTTTAATACATAAAATGGAAGAGTGTAGACTAGAGAGAAATTATTGAGAGGTGACGGGCATGGGCATGATGCAAGGGCAGTTTTGTAGATAAGGGAAGATCAAGGGGCGAAAGCAGCAAATATATATAAGTGGAAATAATAAAGGGCAGAATGAATAGATGTTTAATCATCAAAATCACCATCGCCACTCCCTCGCAGAGCGGTCGGCCCAGCGGCGGTGCTCCGTACTCCCACACACGCTATTGTCTCTTCGGTTCGGTTCAATGAGGAAGGGGGGAGCGCTGCCGCCCTTCAGCCTCGCTGGCAAGTTCTTCGTCTGCTTCGAAATCAAGTCCGTCCTCGCCACATTGCTAGCCCTCACCCTCGTTATGGTAGTCTGGAACTTGCAGCCCTACTACGAGAAGCTTCTCTCCGTTACCTCCCGCTGCCCCGCCGCCGCAGCTTCTGCCTTCTCCTCCGAATCTCTGCCCATCAAATCTGCTGCCTTGCCTAACGTCACCTCCTTTGCCGAGAAGAAGGTGATTAGCCCCCCCGCCGACCCCAACAGGCGCACCTTCCGAACCTACGGCAACGCCGCAGCTCTCTTTGTCCAGATGGGCGCCTACCGCGGCGGTCCGCGCACATTTGCGGTGGTGGGTCTCGCTTCGAAGCCCATTCACGTCTACGGGCGCCCCTGGTACAAATGCGAGTGGATCCCTAACAATGGCAATTCCTCCGTCAGGGCGAAGGCGTACAAGATGCTCCCCGACTGGGGCTACGGCCGCGTTTACACCGTCGTCGTCGTTAATTGCACGTTCCCAGAGAATCCCAACGCTGACAACAGCGGCGGCAAGCTGATGCTGTACGCCTACTATGGAGAGTCCCCAAGAAAGTTCGAGAAATTCACCTCCCTGGAGGAGGCGCCGGGCTCCTACGACGACTCAAAGTACCGGCCGCCGTACAAATACGAGTATCTCTACTGCGGTTCGTCTCTGTACGGGAACTTGAGCGCTGCCAGAATGAGAGAGTGGATGGCCTACCACGCCTGGTTCTTCGGGGCCAGCTCGCATTTTGTATTCCACGACGCGGGCGGCGTGTCGGCGGAGGTGAAGGCGGTGCTGGAGCCTTGGATTCGAGCTGGGAGGGTGACGTTGCAGGACATAAGGGCTCAGGCGGAGTACGATGGGTACTACTACAACCAGTTCTTGGTGGTGAACGATTGCCTCCATCGCTACCGACACGCCGCTAACTGGACCTTCTACTTTGACGTGGATGAGTACATCTATCTTCCCGACGGCCACACTCTGGAGTTGGTCTTGGGAGAGTTCTCCAATTACACGCAGTTCACCATCCAGCAGAATGCCATGTCCAGCGCGCTCTGCCTGAACGATCCCTCTAAGAACTATTCCAGGTAACCATCGCAGCTGCTGGTGCATAGTCGATTCAATTAATTAATGAATCCTTCTGTACAATCGATGCATTATTCTCCGTTGGTTTACATTTTGGTTTGTCGCCAAGCATTTACTAGTTAATTGATGAATGCTGAGCTCAGTTCTTTTCCCTGGCGACCTCGTGTCCCATAATGTCTGTTGAGATCTGTCGTCATCCTAGATTTATTGTAGAAGCATTGCGTCGTTGTCAGAAATGGGATTGGGCACTGATCGTGAAAATGAATGGGCATTAATTATGTGAATTGGATAGTTTAGCTTGTATATGGAAAACATCTTTCGGCATGGACTAATAGGTGTTGTGATTAAGCTTGTTTCCGATCCAATTTCATCTACTGCTGGTAGATATATATATGAAGTTTTGAGAAAATTCCAATTGTGTTGTAATGCTGCTGCAATAATCAGGGAATGGGGCTTCGAGAAGCTGCTATTCAAGGATTCGAGAACGAGGATCAGGAGAGACCGCAAGTACGCAATCCAAGCGAAGAACGCGTACGCGGCGGGGGTGCACATGTCGGAAAATGTGATTGGTGGCACCCTCCACAAGACGGAGACCAAGATCCGATACTATCACTACCACAACTCCATCACCGTTCACGAGGAGCTCTGCCGCAACTTGCTGCCCATCTCCTCCAAGAAGGCCACCACCTGGCTTGATAAGGTCTCGTACGTCTACGACGACAGCATGAAGAAACTCGCCCCCACGATCAAGCAATTCGAGCGGTATACCCTTGGAGCGATTGCTTCCCATTCACGGCTCCGTTCCTGAAAAATAACAACACTTCTTTCTATATATGAGTAAATTCTTTTTCTTTTTTTTACCTGGCTAGTGAATAACTTTTATTTATTTTATTTTTCAATGTATAAAAAGCGATTACATCCCTTTCTTTCTTTTTCTTTATTCCTCTTGATCTCTATCTCCCATATTTTCTGATCATGAATAGAAAAAGAAATGGGCCCATATCTGGTCATAACCGACACAATCATCCATGGCCCTTTGCTGCTTGCTTTGC
Organism: Avicennia marina; assembly: GCA_019155195.1. Lineage (NCBI taxonomy): Eukaryota > Viridiplantae > Streptophyta > Magnoliopsida > Lamiales > Acanthaceae > Avicennia > Avicennia marina. The sequence goes on from CM032755.1 coordinate 17,308,231, forward strand.
TTGAATGGGAAAATGGTGAGCTTCCCGTCATTAAGCAGTGACGCCTGGCACTTCATCTGTTACTTGTCGGTCCAGGCGCATCCATTTATTTATTTAAGAAAAAAGAAATTATACGGCGAGTTTTTATTTTATGGTTACGCGTCCACCGGTTGGAGCTGGTCCACTTAATGGCCCACCGCAGCTGAGCTGGCTAGTGGTGGGGAGGAAGATGGGATGTGGGCGGCTGGCGTAGGTAGGTGCGCTACAAATTAATTTACTTGGAAGGGGCTCTCAACAACGGTTTCATGCCGTCATCTCACGTTGATTTCTGGCTCTCTATAACTGTGTTACGATTGTTGGATTCCTTTTTTATAAAATTAATTAGGGTACGCTGCTCATTTTGTTTACCCAAATTCAAGAATGTTTATATATGCACATAGGCTATGTTTGGAACCTAACTTTCAATTCGAGGCACTGTCTTAAACTTTACATTATCAAAATATATTATTTAATAATATTTTTATTTAATTTAAATTTAAAATTTTCTTATATATAATTAATTATTATTATTCAATTATTATACTTGTTCACAGTCAAATTAATATTTATATATATTACATATATATTCATTTTTTTATTTATATTCTATAATATAATTATTATTCTTATAAATTATGATAATATTTAATTATTATTATATTATATATATATATATTTAAATAAATTATACTATAAACCTTGTTAAAACATTATTTATTTTAACATAATTTTTACCAAAATCGACTAAAACCCATCCCAAAAACAGGCACACACATTTGATGATGGTGCTTGGAAAATCATGTACCTACTGCAATTATGACTTCCATTTTTCTTCTTTTTGAATTACTTTATTCTTAATTAAAATGCCAATGTGGTGGCATGCGCCTCAATCATTGATTGTAGAGGCTCTTAATTCAACCTTTTTTTTTTTGACTTTTTTTTTTTAATAAAATTTCCTAGAACGACAAGGGGTCCAGCTAATTGGGGAAAAAGACAAGAATCGTGGGGTGATGTGTTGAATGTTAATTTCTGGATGGATGTATCTGAATTGAGCCGGTGATTAATTTTATAAATCAATGACGGCTTATAGAGCAGTGGACTCGAGGTTAACATAAACAATTCATTCTTAATGAGACCAAAGCGGTGAAGGCATCAAGTGCACATTATCCATTCAGCCCCCCATCCCTAGTTGAAACTGGTTAGGTTGCAATCCCTGGTGTAGGCTTAAAAGGTTGGAAAGAAAAAGCATCTAAACTAGACGTCGCTGAGCAGAGAATAATCACACCCTCCATTTTCTGTTATATATATAGTCTAATTAATAATACTTGTAGCACATAGTTCATTAGCTTGAGTATAGTGAAAGCAGGAGGACTTGTTTGGTGTTCAGATGTATGTATTGTGGAATTGTGGGAGTGGCGTTAGCGTGAAGCAGGCAGAATCCAGAATTAGGATAAGCACTGGGACACTGGCCAATGGCCAGTTTCCAATCATGGATGGTTCTTTGTTTTCACGTTTACTGTATCTTCCTTTTGCCCTTAGCTGGAAAACTTGAACTCCCATTTTCTCTCTCTCGTTTAACACATTCACACATTATTAATCAAATTATGGTCGGCCATAATCAATCCATGGCCCATGTTGAAAAAACGGCAGCCTCAGGTCGCTTCAATTGTCACTTTGCACCCTCCTCTCTATACCCTTTTGCACCTTCATAAGAATAACGGGTAATATCTCTGAAAATGACCCTTCCCTTGGAACAATGTAATGAAGACTGCCGTATAACGTATGCAAAGAAAACTAACTGTGGTGCAAAAGCCAGGCCTGGAATACTAAAGCAGCCGACATCTGGGCTGCAACCTGAATGAAGTTTTTGGGCTTCAAAGGCTTGCCCACCCAACAAATGGATCCGAGAAAGCGACCGAAACTCTTCGTGGACATGACTCACGGAGAACATGGACGGGCCGTGACGAAGAGGAAAACGTTCCGTAAAATACGTTGGCCCATATGTGAAGCAACAATTATTTTGAGGCAGGCCTGACTGGAGAAAATCCAAAGGTGCCTCCGCAGTAATTACAAATCGTAATCAGACAGATTATCTTTATTGCAATTCTAAAAAACTAGTAAACTAACACATTATATCGTACAGACTGAAGTAAAAAAAAGTTCGAAATGAAAAAATAAAAAAAATATCCAAAGAATTTGTAAAGAGAGAAAATTTGAGAAAAGAGAAAAACAAATAAAAATAAAAATGCAAAAGACAATGAAGGAATAGCCTTAAAATGAAGATATTTATTTAATTTCATAATTTTCAATAAAATGTCTTATGGTTTTCATAAAAATAACAACAATAATGAATATGACACTGGCATTAGTAGGAATTGTTTGCTAGCTAATGATAAAGACCAATGCCGACGCATGTATCTTAGGGCTAACGAGGACCATGCCTAGGCGTGTTAGGTTATAAGAATTTAAATATTTTAAATTAGTTTAAATTGCATAAAGAATTAATATCTATGTTGACGATTTATACAGCTAAACGTTGGACACTTGATTCTCGACAGACAGAAAAATATCTCTACTATGGAGTGGTTTTGTAGTGTTGTGTGTGCTCTTTTTTTTTTTTTTCAACATTGTGCTTTGTATGATCGGTGTAATTGTTTGTTAGTTTGAATAATTAACAATTTCATGCTAAATTAATCAATTGAACAGAAATTAAATTGATCGAAAATTTGAATCAGTAAAACTCTAAAATTGACTAAATTGATCAAATTCAAATGAAAATTTAATGAAATAAACATAAATTGATATGATGGAACTACAAGAACTACGCAATGAATCGTTTCTTAGAAAGATTTTGTTGAGCATTTAGATACTTGCAGTAATTACTATAATGCCAGAAAAAATTTGAAGCTAAACGTCCCAAAAAATACTCTATTCCCCTTCCTTTTATCTCTATTATTTTATTTTTACCAATGGATAACTATTATCTATATTCTGTTTCCGTAACATGACAACTGATAACTGCATAAGTACATAATCATCGAGTATTGTTGGAAAGAATGGGGACAAGGAAGATTGATACAATACATGAAGGTGATGTAAAGATAGGTAATGTTGATAAAATAGTTATAATTGATATGTCGGTTGATATATACCTGTACTTAATTTAAGGACTAACTAAAACTCATTTTGAAATTGCAAGAATAAGAACCACTCAACTAATTATAGAAAACATTTGGAAAAAAAATTTATTATGAACCTTACCGAAACATAATTGTCTTGCAAAGAATAATAAAGAATATTTATAGTGGTCTAAGCCTTGAGCTCATGTGGGCCAAAATACATTGAAACAACACAACTCAACAATAACACATAAAATTAAATTATGTATGTAAAATTCGATTTGGCGTGTGGTTACAGTCAATCTTCTTGTCCTACCACAGCTTTATGCTACCGCAAAAAGTCGGTCCAGATGATGCTATTGTAATAAGAGAATTGCACGGTTATGGTAATGTCATTTGGCTAACAAAGTCATGGAAATTGCCATTTTTACTCAATTTTGCATCCTTAAGTTCCAAATCTTCAATTCCAAGCTTGATTCTCTTCCATGGCCCCTTGGAATCACATCCTCCTCCTACTTTAGAAGAAGAATTGCCCTCAATTCTTTAGCACCTGGATCAAACGCATGTCTTTGAAATTCCCTTTGACATCTCACCATCTTTGCAAGCTTCAAAAGACTCCTCCATGCCAACCAATTGGAAATGTGGTTCAAGTGCAAGTTCTACATGTGAGGAATTAAATTGCCATTTCTTGCTTTTATGGTGAGGATCTTCTTTATTCGACGCAACCTCCAAATTTTGTAAAAATAATTCACTAGGAGAAAAATGTGACACTCAAGAATATTCGTTTTTATGCATCAAGACTTTTTGTTTTCATTATCACAACTCACACTCCTTTCCCCCAATTTTAATTTTTCCCTCTTTATTTGTTCTAATTTTTCCTCCCAATACTTTTCACTCACCCTCCCATTATGTATCTATGTAAATTTTATAATCCCCAACAAACTCAACTAGCAGAAATGCAAGTGTAATTCATGGATTACATATGGAAGAGAATGCTTTTTGTTAGTGATGTCGAAGCTAACTCCATAATCACATTGCCATGCCTTCCCAAGCAATATGTGACAAGCATGCATTACACAATATCATACATATCTCATCTACATAATCATCAATACGGAAACTCACAAGTATCCTCTTCATCACCTCCAATCTAATAAGACTATCCAATCATTGCAATGTGTAAGGCTACAAATGATCCAACAAAGACAAAGATATTTGCTTAACTATAAAAGTACTTGCCATGTTAGTGCAATTCCAACAATTAATAATAAAATTATAAATTTTACCTCCTATCTTGCAACTTGTTTAGAAAATACATTGCTCCACCTAAACTCCCTCATACATTGCTAATACCTTTAATGTGACCCAATTATGAACCTAAAAGTCTCACGCTCCCCTAAGAAGACGTATCATCACTGTGTTCCTTGTCTGAAACTCTCACCTCCATCAATCTTGAGAGTAACTCTTCTATTTGAGCACTGGCTTGCAACGTGTCCTCATCTTTGTTATCTAAAACATAAAATGCCACAACTACAAGTAAAAGATGTAGTAGTTGCATTTATTTTAGTTGTATCCACCTTCAACATCGATTTATTCTTGTCCAAATGTAATAATTGTTTCCTCATTGACGTACTCCTCATTAATAAATAGCCTAGCTAACTAGAATGAACTATTGACCTCGAGTTATTACTCCACTTTAACCACTTTTTAGAACATGTCCTCCAACTCCACATAATGATGCAACTTGATGCTATAAGCTATGTCTCAATTAAGTTCACTAAAGAATCTTACAATGATCACTTCTCAATCCTCTATCACATCATCTCTTGTCAAGATAATCTCCATCTCCTTATAGTTATTTCTACACACACATCGCATTGTGTTAATATCTTGACCTCTAGTATAAATCTTTGTAGCAATAGCTTGTTACAAATGTTTTTCTCATTATGGCCTTCAACTCTCCCCAAGTACATATAAGTCACTTACAACTTGTTTTCAACTAATTAACAACTGGTCTCACCAATTAAGAGCATAATAAGAAAATTTAACAACAACTAATTTTATCTTTTGTTCCTCTAATTATAAATAGCAATTAAAAACCAATTCAATCTATCACTACCCCTATAAGTATGCATCTGGAGTAGAACAACCCTAAAATGACAAAATTGTGAACTTTACCTTTTCATGATGCCTCATCATCATCTTGATGCTTCCTACGCTACCTCTTAGATGCCTCGTCGAACTCATAATTAGCACTTGAATTAAAATAAATATCATCATGTACATACCTTACTCACCTAGTCTAACGCTTTTGTCTATCTTGCCTAGGTACTAATCTATCACTATCTCCCCAAAGTACTAAACTATCTTATCTATCTAGCGATGATGCTTCTAAGCCTCCAACCTCCCATGAATACTAGATAATGTGTTAGTTAGCCATTTCAAATCAAATGTATTATCTGGACATCTCGTAGGGATGTAATATAGAAAATATATACGCATATCCTCACATATTCAACTTCGTAAGATGTTATGTATGTTCATGTATCACATTCTCAAATATGTTCACACTCAAATTCTTACGCCACCTCTTATAAATCAAATATAGTTTAATTAAATCCAGTGATGCACAATTTTAAATTTTAAGGCAAAAATATACATATAAAAGACCAGTTCATGAACTCCAAAATCAAAGAAAAGCACACAAAAGATTGCAAAAACACCAAAAGGCCCCAAATTTATAGAAAACACGTTAAAATGGTTTTGGTGTGGTATGAGGGATCACAATGCGGCCATAGTTTTTTAGGCAACATTGTTGTGGTCACCTGCAAGAAAGAAATAGGCGTTGCACATAGGGAAATGTGACGTGTTTTGCTATTGAATGGTTGCAGTCACACAAAAAAGAGATGCGGGCGCATATGGTTTGATGCATTTGCTATTGACCATGACAAATTGACAAATTTCAATAAGTGTAGAAGCACGCAGACAAAGAGACAAAACACAATCATTTAGGGAAATTTGGCACAATCTAGTCTCACAAATTCCAATAATTGGCTAGACACAACAAAAAAGAAAAATTATTCAGGAATACCTAAGGATAATTTAGTGTCCTAGAGGATTTTCAATTTAAGTCTCAAGAAAATATTAATAAAATTTTTTTTATTATTTTTCTGAATATAAGATGATGAAAGAAATAATATAGGATGGATAGAAAAAATATGCATGAAAAGAATTCGCCACCTGGATTGGGTATTGAATTGAAATTGAATGCAATTGACTTTGGTGTCAATTGATGTAATACGCGAAAGCAATACAAAAATAAACAATGTTGATATATCGACCACAACATGACGCACCAATTTTATTAATACGTCTTGATTTAATCCTAAGAACAACATGAATGAGTCAATCTTGAGATTACTCACAGTAATTAAAAATCATTCAACTACTTTCAAGAAACTCTAGAAAGTAAAACTTTCATTATATATGAAAACTCACCAAAGTATAATTGTCTTACAAAGAACAATAAAGACTACTTATAGTACTCTAATCACAGAACTCGTGGGCCAAAACACATGAAAAGCCTGCAAACCTAAAAAATATAGCATAAAATTAGAATTAACTAGCGACTGCGATCAATGCCCAATTGCAGTTAAATCTCCTCGCCCTGATGCTATCATGACTGGTCTTTGTATGACGCAAAAAAGTCAAGCTACGTGTAGTCATGATAAGCATTTATGTCTAGCTTCAATCGCCATTTTCACCGAGTTTTGCATCCTCAAACCTCAAGTCTTCAATTTCAAGCTTGGTTCTCGTCTATGGGCCCTTTGGAATCACATCAAGGACATATAGTAAAAATGGGACAAAAAAAGTTGATTTGGCTAAAAAACATCGATAAGATCCTTTGTCTTTTATTTATTCTCTATCCCCATATTCATCCCAATATATAGTTACAACCAGTGAAATCCCCCTTTTTTTTGTTTCGGCTATATTCTTTTGTCCCACTAATGTATAGTTGTTACATGTATCATTTTTAATATTGTAGCAACCACATAAATGTATGGTTATCATTTATTGGTGAAAAAAAGCAAATAGAGAGAATAGAGAGGGAAAATGAAATAGATGATCAGATTTGGTAAATATCTATGAAAGCTTGTCCCTTGCTAAGGCTTTGTCCTTGTGTTTTCATTAATGTATAGTTGCCATATGCTTTCTTTTTTGCAATGTGCCAATTGCATAAATATATGGTGACTATGTATTAGTAGAAAAATGGGAACAAATAGGACACCCCAGTGTGTGGGTGAAAAAATAGAAAAAGAAATGGGATAGAGGTAGAAGATTTGTCCGGCTTAAACACCTATAAAATTTTTTGTACTTCGTTGCATAAACAAGTGACTATCATGTATTGGTGTAAAAATAAGGTTGAAGATTTGATTGGGCTAAACACCCATGAAATTCTCTGCCCCTTATTATTATTATTGTTCTTCTGTCTTTATTAAATGTATAGTTGCCTAAGGTATTACATTTAGTGATGTGCTAATTACATAAATACATGCTGACTGTTTATTGATGGAAAAATAAGAATAAGGAAAGGTAGATAGTGAAAATGTGATAAAAATTTGATACCTATAAAATTTTCTATCCCTCATTTTATCTCGGTCTTATTTGTAGTCATTGCGATTCAATAAACAAGAGAATAAGCAAATATAGAAAGGAAACGAAGCGAAGGGCATGGTTTTCTCTGAAGTAGAAGTCCCGGATAGGGGATAGATCCATGCTATTTTGCTGTTAAAAGGAATAGTTGTTGGTGCGCAAAGCTTAGTGGACGATGTTGTAATCACCCCTTTTTCAACTTGTCTAAACGTGGGGCAATCCTGTATTTATATGTAATTTTATAGTCAAGGATTGGTGCATGCCGTGCAAAAGTGGAGGATTATTCAAGAAACCGGATGATCGAACAAATTCGTAATGGACGGCTATCATGCACAGCCCAAAAGCACGAGCCTCGCAATTTCTTATTGTTAGTATTATTTTTAATAATACAAATATGAATCATAATAATTTTTAGATTATTAACGAAATTACCGCGCGTGATGGATAATACAAACAGAATCCAGAACAAGGCTTGTGTGCCCAGTTGCATTTTTGGAAGATATACTCGCCAAGTAATTAAATACCTCTTTGCCACGTTTTCTTCTCCACATGCATTCATCGCCATTTATCATCACCCTCATTCGATACAAGATTCCTTTTATTGTTGTTATTATTAATTAATATCAGTATAATTTATTTTATGTACTCCACTAATAAAATTTATATATGTTTGTAAAATGCAACCGCCTTATAAATTTCTTGGCCAGTCCTTTCGTTCTAGGATTTGCTCCACCGCCTTTGACCAGCCGTCGTCTCCTTCTCTATATGCGCATGACAACACGCGCCCGCACACTTGGTGTGGCGGAGCCTCTTCGTTTCTCTCAGGTACTATTGTTATTCATCGTCTCCCTCTCCCTCTCCCTCTCAGGTTTCGTTCGATTTCTTCTCTGTTTTTCACCTGGCGGCTCATTGATTTTTACTTGTCAGTGGCTTCAGTGGAATACTGCTGAATACTAATGTGGCTCTCTCTTTTCGTCACCAGATTCTTGTTCCGTCTGTTTGGCGCCTGAAAAGGGTGGTTGTTTTGCCGTACCACGCCTATCTTAAGAGTTAAGAAAGTCATGGTATTTTCGATCTTTTCACTCTAATAGTCGTGAACAGAGCATTTCCCCTCAAAAGGAGCCCCTTTAGGAAAAAGCTTTACCTTTTTTAGCCAAGTTTGGATTCGTCTTGATTTGTGAGAGAGGGAGAGGAGTAGATTGGGCTTGAGTGATTGATTTGTGTATTAATTTATTAAATTCAATTTTGGGGTGGATTTCAGGTTAGCCCCATGGTGCGAATGGGGAACGAGGAGGAGATAGCACCTCCATGGCTGCAACCAATGCTGACAGCGGATTACTTCGTCCCCTGTGCGCTTCATTCGAATTCCAATAAAAGCGAATCCAACTTGTTCTGTTTGGAGTGCATGGGTAACGCCTTTTGCTCTTACTGTTCGATTCATCACAACAACCATCGGGTTCTTCAGGTCAACTCATTTCCCCTCCCATCATCCGGCTGTTACCCTCGATGACCACTCCCAGTACTGCCTTGTATATTTATAAAATTATATAACTAATTGCAGATTAGGCGATCTTCGTACCATAATGTGGTGAGGGTGAACGAGATCCAGAAGTACATCGACATATCGTGCATTCATACATACATAATTAATAGTGCCAAGATTGTGTTTCTGAACGGACGGCCGCAGACCAGGCCCGGCAAAGGAGTTACCCACACTTGTGAAATCTGTGCCCGCGGTCTCCAAGATGCTTTCAGATTCTGCTCGCTTGGCTGCAAGGTTAATTTTTTCAAACTTTCTTCCCCTTATTCTTCATCACCATTTGTTTTTTGCAGTGCTTTTTTGATCATTTCCAGTCAATGTTCCGAGGGATTTAGTAAGATTCGACATTAGTCTTTTCTGTGCTCTTTGTGACCTGTTCTTCTGTGTCTGTCCACTCATTGTTCAAATGAAATTTGATAAATTAATCGACGATCGTTCCCTATGAAACATGTGGCCAGCCTTCTTTTTTTATGTCTCCAATTAGAATGAGTATTCAAATAAGTCCCAATTTTTTGGACAAAGTCTCAATTTGGGATTATCATGACTCGTTTTTGCTTCTGCTAATCAACAAACAGCTGAACGGCATGAAGAGAGGTGACAGCGAGCTCACATTCTCGTTGAAGTTCAAGCACAACAGGGGAGAGATCCTGGAGTCGGATTCCGACGAAGCATTCACGCGGAGGAAGCTCCAAAGGACCGCTGCCTTCAGCCATGGACCCACATTTGGTTTCGAGAGGCTGTCTGGTTCAAGCAGTTCGGGAGACGAGGGCCGCCACAGCCTCTCCCCTTCCACTTCGCCATTGTTCAATCACGCCAACTCGAGCAGGAGGAAGGGCATTCCACACCGTGCTCCATTCTGACGTCACAACATCGTCTCACAAAACGACGTCCGACTTCTTGATACGAACAAAAAGGTTTGGTGTTGCTTTAAGAATCACGTACTGGCTGTTGTGACAAGCAATATAGCATAGGCAAATAAACTTAGTGAAGGGGAAGATAATGAAAAATTTATACAGCTTGTATAGTTGGGGTTACTTGTGTACATATACATGCACGCAGCTTGTTAAAAGCTTGTAGTTTTTAAGGATCAACGGCGGTGGTTTTCGGTTGAAACTCTTCAAGATTGAAGGACTGCAGGAGGATGTATCATATTATTAACTATATTGCAGAAGCACGCCGTTTATATATTGCAATGGAACTGAAAGTTATGTAACATCTGTTGGACTTATCTCTTGGCTCTTCACTGTTGCCCTACACGTGCAATTCTATCCCAACAGTAAATCCAAATCTTGTAAGAATTTGTTTGGATACAAAATTGTTGGTATAAGATTTGGTATGGAAATTAAGGATGGAGTGAAAGTTGAAAGAAATAAAAAATATTATTTTTATAGATAATATATCTGGAAAGGCCTTCCTGTTTTGTCGGATGCAAGTATGATGTGTTTTTATGCACAGCATGGCGAAATTCATGTGGTTTGTAAAAATTGTTTATGGCATGTTGAGTAAGTCCGTTTTGACTTTGGAGACGGTGTAATCCCATCAAAAACATATTTTATTTTAAAAGTATATGTGTTTTTTCTTTAGTACTTTTACATTATTATTATTTTTTAATTTTTACAATTGGACCAGGCAATTTTCACGTCTATCCAAAAATAGCATCCAAACGTAGGCTTAGATCATCACGTACGGTACATAAGCAGAGAGAGTAGTGTTGGGTCCAGTGCCACTGGGATGTTGTCGTACGTTGGCAAATCCAATTTGGGTTCGTGTGCCCGAGTATTGGATGGGAAAATGTGTCAACATTGTGGCAGATGGGTTGCAAGCGCAGGTTAAGCGGTGATGCGGGAGCGGACGACAAGTGGGGGCTTTCAGATGGTATAACTAATAACAGATCAAGATGACGATGAAGCCCATGATTTTTTTTAAGAGTATATTGTTTATATATTAATGATTTTGGGTGGTGGAAAATCATGAGAGTTGCTGTCAAGCGGAGAGCTTAGGGGACACGGAAGAGCCCCCCACGGACAGGGACTCGGAAATGGACGCCCTTAGTAGCCCTCCTCCTTGCCCTTTTTCTTTTACTTATTGTAGCGCTTGTTATTATCTGAATATGCGAACCACTACCGTGATGTCTATCCCTTTATCCCTTTCTTTTTCTTTCTTTTTTTTCTCTTTCTTTTTAGTTATATATAATACAACAAAATAGTAATAATAAATGTCATATATTTATTGTTTTGTTGGGTTTAATAGTCATTAGATTATTATTCTTTGGAAACAAGTGGACAGCAGAGGCGTGAGGAATCTGCTAAGGTCTGCCTGATCTTGCTTTTGTCTCGTCATTCCTTTCCTCCTTTTGCTTTTACCTCTTCGCTATTATGGTAATTAGTATTAGTGCAGGTTCTATAAAAACTAAATAAAAGAATTATTTATTAATACAATAGAATTTTAATAATAATTTATGATAAATAATATATAAATATTAAATTTAATTTACTCAAACTTAGTATAAATGTGAATTTATATCATGATTTTTGGTTTAAGTATAAACATAAAAATTACATTATAATTAGCATTATATTTTTATTTTATAATACGTGCATGAATGTGTGTGCAAACAATGAATAGTCTTTATAATTATATAATAAAAAATAAATTATTATTATATTAAAAAATTACACTTATTGATTTTTTATTCAAATTTCTAAAGAAAATATGATGAGTTAATTGGTGTTAGTTAATTAATTGAGATGATAGGGATATATTGATTAAAAATTAAAAGACTAAAGGCAGTTATTATAGGTGTACATTAATCATAAAGAGTATTTTTTTAAAAAATATATATCAAAAGACCAATAAAGGACTTAATAATAATATAATTGTGTCCGACATGTGTTCCATTTACGACCCGTGGTTATGTATATTTTTTGGGCTGATTTTTGAACCAAGTCATTTCCTCGGATTTGTTTGTAGAGTGAATTTTATTTTTTTAAAATTATCTTAGTATACCAATGCAAATAATTGATCAGAAAAAGCAAGAGAACGCCTCGACGTTTTTCTCTTTCGAGAAATAATCAAGTACCAAGCTACATGGGAATACGAAGTACATGTGGAATTTCCAATTGTAGCATTAGATAATTCATTTATTGTCCCATAAGATAATTCACTATTTACTTTGGTGTGGCCTTACTTGAGTAAGCTCTTTTCGAGTATTCTCAACATATTGAAATTAATTAGAGTGGCCTACGATTGGGTTTTTTGATCACTCTCACACATGGATTTTATCTTCGTGGTTGGTTCTTTTGTGCATGCGCACGTGATCGATCTCATATCTGGAGCATAAATTACTTTGTCTGAATCAAGTTTATTTATAAAAAAAATATTGTCGTTTGAGAAAGCAAGTGATTTGTTATTTATGTTGATTTAATATCATCACCTTCTAAGTCCTATAAGGAGAATTTTCAAATCTACCTTATTAAATTTATAGTTCAAAATAAAAATTTATAGATTTCAAATAATTTACTATTCAAAACAAATACAATGAATTCATTTTGTGGATTTAAAATCTATTCTCTAGAATCATTCCTTTCAACTAGCCCTAAATGAATATGAAATGAAGGGGTGACAATACACTACACGTGGAATACGCAATTCGGGAACGTATTGCAAAGGCAATGTTTTTATTAATTTTGACCGCGCAAAAAACATGTTTCAAATATATAATATTATAAAATATTTTTTTTCTTTTAAATGTACCAAAATAATTGAAGTTTAATCTCTCCTTAGTCATTGCCTTTTTTAAATTTAAAATAATTATCAATATGAGATAAACTATATATTTATCTCTCAGAGAATAATAATTATTTATATATGTCACTATATTATTCAATTATTCTATAACCTTAATACATAACATAAATACAATTACATTAAATATGTATGTAACAATTTCACACGACTTATAAAATTTTTACGATTCATGAATTTTCGTACTTTTTTTTTCTCAACTTTCAAAAGGATGAAACGGATCACGGGCAAAGGCATTTCGGGATTTCTCGTGTCCTCTGATTTCAATAATAAATATTTAACATTCGTGGATGATAAATTGTTTTCTTTGCCCTTGGCTCAAGAATTAGGTCAATCGATCCTTCGCATTCTTATATTTCTTCCCATTTATTTATGTGGGCCTCAATAATTTATGGTGGAAGAGTAATCAGAAGCTGATGGCGTACGGGATTTCATTTGCCAATGGCTTATCGATTTACTCTTCAACTCGATACTGTTAAGGAGAAGAGAGGCGGTACATAGACAACCAAGCAACCCACATAATATTAACTATATTATTATTATTATTATCACCACCTACACAATGCGTGTGAATAAATTATAAATGTTTTTTTAATTATCTTATTATATTATTGACTAAAAAGACTAATAAAAAAAATTAAAAGGAGATTAACACGACATCAACGGACTAGATATAAATATCGGAAGCATATAAATCAATGGATGTTTTAAAAAACCAAAAAAAAAAAAAGAGAACTACTTGATTGTTGCCTGTTGGCCTGTTCCGATAGGTTTGTCGGCGGGGACGTCTTGTCAAGACCACGACACGTTCGTTTACTTCTCCCCTCGTCAGCTAAAACAAAAGCTTACCTGCATTTGTCTTCCAGTGCCCTCTTGCACAGGTAAGCCCCATTGGTGGAAATCCGAATCACCATCTTTATAGTCTAGAAAAAGGCACTAAGACCACAGCAACATGCTCTGTACTCGTATTCATTGTCCAGGGATTAATTCTCTAGTTGGGGTCAAATTTTTTGAATTATTTATTTTATAATAGCAAGCTGTGATCCATCGACAGAAATTTGAATCATCTTTGTAATCTCCACTATCTATTGTTATATTCTACTAATTTCTTCAAACTGATCGCGTGTGCCACCATTGCTAATCTAAAATAATGCATAAAGACCACAACAACTTGCTTGTTACTCATATTTACTGTAAGGGGATTGGTTCTTCTGTTGAGATAAGGTTTTTTGAATTGTTAAATTATAATCGCAGTCTATCATCTTTTCCGGTTGTCGCACAATTCCTCCATGGACACAAATTGTAATCATCGTTGTGATCTACGCTATATGCCATTATATATTAACAATCTAGTGTTCACCTAAAATTTAAAGTGTAAATTATTATTACACTTAAATTTTTATTTTTGTTATGTAAATATATTCACAATATTGTATAAATGTTTTATTTTATAACTGATACAATAGCAAAAACGACACACTTGTGTGTGCATAAATTTCAAATGTTATGTAATTTGCTATTGCAATAACATATCAAATTACGATAACAGAGAATAAAAAACCAAGAACACGGTATAATTTGTTATAAAATTAGAAGCAGGTCATGAACATTATCAAGTTTCGTCTTTACATATAAAAAAATAATTAAAAATATAGACAGCGTGTTATTTCATTAGAATGCCCAGGGTGTTGTGTATGTGATTTTTTATTGGATAAAAAAAGTTAATTGGGCCCAATTCCACGATATTTTGGTAGATACAAAAAATTTAATTAAAAAGGGGCAGCTTGTCAACCTTGTCAACCTATTAGGAGTACCCGATACATTTATTATAAGCTTTTGCTGCTACATTCTATATAGCTTAGATTACAGCTAAATGTCGAAGTTGCGTAAAATTCATTCATTGTTGAAATTCCTTAGATGATGAGATTGTCTCGCCAAACCAAACTGCTTTTGTTGGAGGTCGACTCATGACGACTAATATCCTACGCACACAGGAAGTAATGCGTTATTTACAGAATAAACGAAAGGGGAAACAAGGATTGGCGACTATTAAATTGAACCTAAGCAAGGCGTATGATAGGGTGGAGTGGACTTTCTTGCAAATTGGGTTTCAATAAGCACTTTGTCTCTTTAATTATGATGAAATGTGTATCTTCAGTCTCTTTCTTTTTTTCATTTTGAAGCTTAATCGGAAGGAGGATTACGCCAAGGCCCGCACCTATTTCATTTTGGTAATACAGCCTTATTGAGGACAATGCTATTGGTGGTAAATATACAGGGCAATGTGGTGGCCCGTTGGGCGCCCACAGTGTCGCACTCGTTTTCGGCCGATGGCACCTTGTCATTGAGTAGGGCGACACCACTGGGTACAGTTTGGACTGCTTTGTGAAGGGTTGGGCCTGAAAATTAATTCCTTGTACTGTAGCTAGAATATTTCACAAGACCAGAGAAACTTGCTGTCCAATCTCGTGAACGCCTCCCAATCTGCGCCCTGTGAGAGCCATCTGGGACTTCCGGCCATGATCTGAAAATCCGAAAGAACTATATTTCGCCTATCTGAGGGAGAAAATCTGGAGCAGAGTATTGCGCTGGAAGCAGAAGCTTCTCGTCCGCCGGTCTGGAAGTCCTTATACAGGCTGTCCATGCGTATACCATGAGTTGGTTTCTGTTGCCAGACTAATTTCTTCCGGAAATTCAAGGCTTGATGGCGGATTATTGGTGGTCGGGCAACTCGCAGAATCTAAGAAACTCGGGAGTCTTGGCTTTTGGGACTTGAAGGCTTTTAACTTAGATATGCTTACAAAACAGCTCCAGCGAATGCATTCCAAACCATTTTGAGTTCGGTAGCCACAATTTTCAAGGCTAAGTACCATTTTGGTAGAATGTTGTTGATGCAAACACAGATTGGGTGGAATGTTGATCTCTTGCGGAACCATTTCTAGACAGAAGATGCAAAATGCAACTTTCTCCGTTCATTTGGGCAAAATTCATAGGTAGACATTTTAATTTCGCACTTCTCGAAGTCGGGGTGTTTCATGGTTCCAAGTGCTTACTATCTTGCTAGGTGGGGCCTTCTTCACGTGGCTGGTTAGGATGCAAAGTATTCGGGTGCAGGGCATATTCGTACACGGACTTTTGTCAGGCACGCTTCTGTACCAAACAAGGTGAAATGCCTTGGCCGGCGTCTCTGCAAATCAGTGCTCCCGCTCACCTCCTCACGGTAGCCTCGTCCTTGGTATCTCCGTCTTTCTGTTCGCTGTGCACAGAGGCCAACGTGGACCGTCGGCACCTCTTAAGCGACTGCCCTTTTTCTCGGCAGACTTGGGCACTTGCCGATATCCCATGGACCATGGTTTCTCCACGGCAGGGATCAACGGAAAATGGCTTCGGTTTTTACACGCAGAACTCCCTACGGAAAGCTCTGATCGGTGCCTTACTCTTCGATGGGCGATGTGTAGAAACCGGAATACATTGGCAAAGCGCATCAATCAGCACGTAATTCATTTCAGTTGGCAGTATTCGCTCGTAGCTTCTTACATAAATTTTACATGGGGAAGTAGGCTACTCACATCCAACCTTCAGTCATCAAGCTGGTGTTATCAAAATCAATTTCGACGGACCTATTTAACAACATAAACCTGCTGTAGGGGTGGGTGTCGTTGCTAGAGACCATCAAGGGACCTGATTGAGATGGGAGAGGAGGCTTTTCAGACATTGCAGAGATGTGGAACGCGCTGAGCTCCTTGCGACGAAGATGGCGACAGAGTTTACTTCTAGTATTCTCTTGCACTATGGAAAATAGACAGAGAAAGGAAAAAAAAGAGGGAGAAATTTCGAACGGTATATAGCGCTTGATTGAAAAGATTTCAATAAGGAAAGAGAAAAATAAATAAATTAAATAAAAATTTAAAATTAAAATTTTTTATAGTTTGACAAAAATGACGAAGAAATAAATAAAACAAATAGAGCTAAGAAAATTTTTGAAGGATGGATTAGAGTTAAAATAAATTTTTTTATTTTTTTAATCAAAAAAATAATTTTTCATTACTAAATTATTATTTCCCTATAATTTTCTTTTTTATAAGATTTTTTTAACCAAACAACTAAATTTATTTTTCTTAACATTTTCTTTTATTTTCTTCTATAAATTTCAAGAACCAATTAAACATCATGTTAAAGGAGCTTGTGAGCTCCTATTTTGGAGTTTAAACCATCAAATGTATTATTAAAATTAGATCTCAGTTTATAATGAAATAACAATAATTTATGGTAATTAATTAGTTATAAAATCTCTGTTATACTGTCAATAAGGCTTTCTAATTGCAAAAAATCAAATTACACAACTACTTTTATTGAAAAATTTTCTCGTTTTTTTTATCCTTTTATTTCTCACCATGTTTAAACTTATTGTTTTTATTTGTGTCCTCTTTCAATTTTTCTCTCTTCAAAATTTTTTGAAATTTTAATTTTATTATTTTAATTTTTTATCTATACTTCAAATATTTTTATTTTTATTATTTAAAATATAATAATTTTATAATTTATAAATAAATTTACATGTACATAGAGTGTATAGCTTTACTAGTGTTTAGAATTAGAATAAATACACATACCCAGTTAACTTATGGCCTTGATTTTACCACCATATCATGATGCATAATGTTTGTTTAGTTTTATGTATCGGAATTTTCAGACCTTGAAATTTAGTTAACCAAGGGCTATGTTTGAGAGGGGTTTTTTTGGGAAATAATGTTTGGTGGGTTATATTAGAATTAGGGGTGGAATTGAGTTTGAATTTTAGTTTGAGTCAAATTGTCGATTTTGAACTAGAGCAAACCCATTTAATTTGAGCTTGTCATGTTTCAGTGGACGAGCATTGAGCTCGAGCTTGAGTTCGATCATATCAAATTCAAATTTTGTACATTTTAAATAAAAAAATTGCTTTCCACCAAATTAAAACCCTTGACTTTTCAATAATGAATAATTGTAATACGAATGAGCGAATCATTTATATTTTATTTATTTTTTTAATTTTATTTATTTAATAAATTCACACAATGAGAGAAAATAATATTAAAAACAAAGGGATGACTCGAGCTCAAGCTACTCGGTTGAGCAATTTAATCTGCCAACACCCCTAGCTAGAATGACTTTTATGTTTAGAATGAAAGTTTTAATACAATGAATAATGCAATTTATTTGAATTTATATATTTAAATATAATATATGTATGTATATAACAATGATTAAATGATATGATCATATATAAAAATAATAATTATATTTAGAGTGCAAGTATATATAAATATGAGAATAAGTATGTATGTATGTATGTGTGTGTATATATATATATATATAATACTGATTTGATTATGAATCGGTGTAATGATTTAAAAATAATTAATTAATTATATATTAATTATAAATAGGTGTAATAATTAAAAATTAATTAATTAATTATATATGTTTGAGAGAAAAAAATTTAAATTTGAATTTAAAAAAAAATTGGAGTTGATTAAAAGAGTAAGACGAAAGTAACAAACATAGCCAAGAAAATTGAAAGACAGAAAAAGAACAATACACACAGAAACACACAGAGGGACACACGTTGTTTCTCCCAATACACGAGAATGGTGTAATTTTTATTAATGATGTTGCCAAAACTATTCGTCGAAGTTCACGAGAACGTATGCAAGCACAGGTTAGTTAAGGTTGCGTGGTGGTACCGTCACTTGAACTCAAACTGATTGCCCGCGCAGGCAGCGGCTGGCTGCCGCACGTTTGCGGGCTTAGGGAATATCTATAATACCTATAATAGTAAGAGGAAGAAGAAGGTAATATAAATATTTATAATCAATCCTACCTAAATATTTGAAACTGTTTTTAAAAATTATTTCGGCAACACGCAATATTCTTTTGATTAAATAAGCCTTCTTCTCAATGATTCAAGAAGGCATAGGGATCACCAATATGTGGGTGGGTGTTTTCAGCGGCAAGAAGATGGTTTTTGCAAAATTCAGAGGGAGAATTGGCCAGATGCAGCAGTGAATTCTTGTGACGTGACAACTCTGGAAACGAATTGCGGAATAGAATTTCCAGAACAGAATGCTTCTGTATTCCAAAAATCAGAACGAACAGGTCTTCGGTACGAAAGGCAGAACAAAGCACAGAGAGAGAGAGAGAGAGAGAGAGAGAGAGAGAGACGGATGCAGTGACTAATTGTGTCAAGAGTGTCAATCCCACTGGTATCCATAGATGTAGAAGCATTGCTTATAAAAGGAGGCAATGGTTCATTTTCAATGATTGTCTGGGATTAGAATGTTTGGATGTAAGGGTAGGTGCTCAACGTTCAATTGCAGAAGAGATGCGATGTTTGGGGTTCGGGTGATTAACATTCAATCTGATACGTAGTGTTCGGCGGGCATTTTCATGAAGAGGTGCGATAATTGAGAAACAAATTTTTGAATCGGACCAAATCAAGGCCCGACTCATTCGCGCTAGCCTGTGCCTGTTTTCAACTCGTCTCAAGCCCATCACAAGGTTTTTACATAAAAAGAGTTGAAAGTTGGTTTCTTTTCTTTACGTGGGATGAGGAAACCTTTCGAAATATCCATAAATAATGCAACAATCTCCCACATATTTTTAAAGATCTTCGGACAAAATGAGAATTTTAAATTAAGGAAAGCACGTTGATAGATTTGTTTGGTCTAAATGTAGAGGGGTTTTGATATTGATCAAATTATGAATTAATGACCCCAGCAATTGTTTTTCAACGTGGTATTTAGCAATTTAACCATAAGCCTACCTAGTTTTCATAAAAGCTCTAAAGATCAAGACAAAAATTTTATAAGAGTGACTCCACTCAACTTTTATATAGTTAAATTCATCTCGTATACGCTATTTTAAATATACAATCTATAAGGACTATATTTCATTAAGAATTTTAAAAACTTAACTTCACAAATATTGCCAGCTTAAGCATTATTCACAATTAGAACTTATATATTGGGTACTTTAGAGTTAATATTAACTGTTTGTTACTCATATGGACTCAATTCATGAGATATCCAGGTGATTGAGTTTCCATCTCTATCAACCTCTTGTTTCATTAGTTTTTTTCTATCATACATTAATGTTAGAATAGCTTCTGTCCATATGAGCATTAATCACTTAAAGGTGCTTCTGTCAGAATTTTTTTATCTGCTATCAGAATTTGCTTCAATCACTTCAGATGCTTCCCCAATTATTTTCTTCACTATCGCTAAATCAAATTAAATATTAACTTAGTTCCATATAAAAAAAAAAAAAAAAAAACAATACCAGTACATACATCCAAATATCATACGGTTTCACATTCTCACCGAAAATATCAACACTTTTCACTATGTTTGTTCGAAAATTTGAAAGGGTTTTCTTCCGATTCAATTTTTCACAATTCTAATATATATTTTATCAATATTTTGATTTAAATTTCAAATTTAAATTATTCTCTTTCACATTTACGTCGTTATTCAAAATTTAATCATTGTATTTATTTATAATTAAATTAATACTTATATATATACATATACACTAACATTTTTTGTATATTTATAAATTAAAAATTAATCATTATCTCTATATACTGCTATACTATTTAATCATAGTTATATATTTTATATATAAATAAATATACAAATTCAAATAAATTAAATTTCCTATTACATCAAAATTTTACAATTAAAAATAATTTCTATTCCCAATAAAGTCACCATTATTTTCATTCCCTTTTCAAATCTCCAACAAAATCGGCCCCTGGTTCCCCAGATTATATGCATTAATTAATACAGTTAATAATACACATATACTTGGCACGTCTACCTACCACTGCCCAAACAAACTCCATTGTCATTATTATCCTCTTAATATTTTAAATGTTCGTACGTATGCATGGGTAAGCAATTCTAGAATGCGGGAGTACCGTTTTTAATGTTATCTTTATTATAGTAAATAGTTTTACACGCACGCATGATTTGTAAACATATAAAATAGCGTAAACCAACCCACATTAATACAATACAAATTTTCAATATTGATGTAATTAATCGTTTTCGGAAAAAAGGAATATTATCATTAAAGTTTATAAAAGTTCCATGCATGTACATGTTAATTACATCTATAGTGCATTATTAAAATTTTAGGTCTCTTTTGATTGCGCTAAATAAAATTCCATACATATATATATATATTTATATATATCGCTATTCAATTTAATTTATATTATATTTATATTTATATAATTAAGAATTTAGTTTTGATAGAGATACATCAAACTAAATTTATAAATATATCCTTACTTAATTTAACAATGATAAAATTATCTTTTATTATTATTATTTGTTTTTTTATTCATTTTGTAATGATAATATATTTAACAGAAGTATAAAATAAATATTTAATCAAAATAATCGACACTATATATAAAATAAATTAAGAATTATTTTTATTTTTATATTATATTACTTTAAGCACACAAATAATGTGTGCCAAAATTGCTTAGTTTATATAAATGGTAATTAATTGTGACAGGAAATGCAGGTGGAAATGCGGAGAAATTGGAGTGCGAGGGGGAGTCAGTAGTCAAAAGTCCGACGGCATCGCTCATTAATGAAGTATCTGTCCTCAAACGGCGTCGCAATACACGAGTCTAGAAGTCGCGTTGGCAGTTCCTCATTGACGGCGGCGCTTCTGTTAAACCTCCGCCCGCCCACAGAAACACATTCCCCGAAGTCCGTACGTTCTCACCTCACCCTTTTATGTTGAAATTTAAACGCCTTCGCCCTTCATTTATCTCTTCTCCTCACATTCTCCTATTCGCTCCTCATCCTCAACATCAATTCAGCGCTTGCTAAACAATTGTCGTTGTTCATTGTTATTGCTCAACTCATCAAACCGAAGAAGAAGAAGACGAATACGATAATGGGTACTTGTTTATCCTCTGAATCCGATGGCAGTACTCGCCATCGGAAGCCCTCCGCCAACGTGGTGTCGGACAGTGGAGAATTGCGGCAATACTCCCTTCCCGTGACTGCCTCTGAAGTTCTTGAATCCCAAACCTCGTCGCCCGACTCCTTCTTCCTCTGCAACTCCGACGGCCTGTATTTCGACGATTTCATACCACCTCTCGACCCCCACGAGGAGCTCCAGCCCGCTCAGATCTACTTCCTGTTCCCCACCTCCAAGCTTAAGTATCGGCTCGCTGCCCCCGACATGGCCGCGTTGGCCATCAAGGCCAGCGCCGCACTCGAGCAGATCAACGGTCGCCGGAAGAGGAAAACCCGGATTTCCCCAGTTCTGGTGACGGAGGAGGACCCACAATCCAATCATACCGTTGGTTACCGGATCAACAACACTACTACCACGTCTGGGAACTGTCAAAGCAAGCCATCGGCACCTTCGAGGTCCGGTTCTATGAAGAAGTTAACGAGATACTCGTCACGACGAGCTAAATTAGCCATCAGATCCTTCAAGACGAAGCTGACGACCATACACGAATGATCTGCGCTCCTTCCCAATTAAGCTCTTCTGATAATTCGAGCCAAGACTATTCATGTTTCTTGATATCTAAGTTGGTGCAATGAAAACTGAAACGAAAGCCATTAAAGATGGTTTATCCTTTTCTTCCATATGTGCAGTCTCCTGTGTGAAGGGATTCTGCCCATGGACGTCTCTGTTTCTTTATTGCTGTAAATTTGCTAAAATGATAAATTCAGGTTGTTTGCGTAGCAAGTGAATTGGTATGTTTTTTTTTTTTTTTTGAAACTTTGTTTGGGTATATTATTCTGGTCCACAGAAAGGAACAGAACGAGTGGATGAACGCGTTGACTCGTCATGGAGTACGGAACGATGCCACGAAACCTGCCCAATGTTCATAGTATAGTTTATGGTATGAAATGGAAGGACATAGGAAGTTGAAAAGGCGTGTTGTGCCGTGATATATCGAAATTCAAAGTCATGCTTAATATCAAACTGAAACTGAAATTTTAATTTGACATTTAATATTTATTAAAATTCTAATTTTGATTTTGATTTAATCAATTTATTTAATTGTGAATATTTATAATTCACATGTAGAATTTAATTTATTATTTTTGTTATTTTTGAAACCTTTTACTTGAAAACTCACATGGGAAAGTAGGCTACTCACATCCAACCTTCAGTCATCAAGCTGGTGTTATCAAAATCAATCCGACGGACCTATTTAACAACATAAACCTGGTGTAGGGGTGGGTGTCGTTGCTAGAGACCATCAAGGGACCTGATTAAGATGGGAGATGAGGCTTTTCAGACATTGCAGAGATGTGGAGGCGCTGAGCTCCTTGCGACGAAGATGGCGACAGAGTTTACTTTTACTATCCTTTTACACTATGGAAAATAGACAGAGAAAGGAAAAAAAAAAGAAAAGAAATTTCGAATGGTATATAGCGCTTGATTGAAAAGATTTCAATAAGAAAAGAGAGAGAAAAAAATTAAATCAAATAAAAATTTAAAATTAAAAAATGAAAAATCAAATTAAATAAAAATTTAAAATTGAAATTTTTTATATTTTGACAAAAATGACGAAGAAATAAATAAAGGAAATAGAGCTAACAAAATTTTTGAAGGATGGATAAGAGTTAAAAAAAGAATTTTATTTTTTTAATCAAAAAATAAATTTTCATTTACTAAATTATTATTTTCCTATAATTTTCTTTTTCATAAGATTTTTTTTTAACTGAACAACTAAAATTATTTTTCTTAACATTTTCTTTTATTTTCTTCTATAAATTCCAAGAACCAATTAAACATCATGTTAAAGGAGCTTGTGAGCTCCTAGTTTGGAGTTTGAACCATCAAATGTATTATTAAAATTAGATGTTAGTTTATAATGAAATAACAATTATTTATCAATAATTTATGGTAATTAATTAGTTATAAAATCTCTGTTATACTGTCAATAAGGCTTCCTAATTGCAAAAAATCAAATTACGTATCTACTTTTATTGAAAATTCTTCTTGTTTTTTTATCCTTTTATTTCTCACCGTTTTTAAACTTATTGTTTTTATTTGTGTTCTCTTTTAATTTTTCTCTCTTCAAAATTTTTTGAAATTTTTATTTTATTATTTTAATTTTTTTATCTATACTTCAAATATTTTTATTTTTATTATTTAAAATATAATAATTTTATATTTTATAAATAAATTTAAGAGTGAACAGCTGTACTGGTGTTATAGAATTAGAATAAATACACATACCCCATTAACTTATGGCTTTGATTTTACCACTATATCATGATGCATAATGTTTGTTTAGTTTTATGTATCGGAATTTTCAGACCTTGAAATTTAGTTAACCAAGGGCTATGTTTGAGAGGGGTTTTTTTTGAAAGATAATGTTTGGTGGGATATATGAGAATTAGGGGTGTGACTGAATTTAAATCGAATCGTCAATTTTAAACTCGAGTAAAATCATTTAATTCGAACTCGTCGTCTCAAATGGACGAGTATTTTACTTAAGCTTGAGTTTGTGCCTATCAAATTCAAATTTGATACATTTTTTTAAAAAAAAATTGGTTTCCTCCAGATTCAAGCCCCTGACTTTTCAGTAATGAATACTTGCAATACGAATGAACGAGTCACTTATCCCTGTTCCTCACATTCTCCTATTCTCTCCTCATCCTCAACATCAATTCAGCGCTTGCTAAACAATTGTCGTTGTTCATTGTTATTGCTCCACTCATCAAACCGAAGAAGAAGAAGACGAATACGATAATGGGTACTTGTTTGTCCTCTGAATCCGATGGCAGTACTCGCCATCGGAAGCCCTCCGCCAACGTGGTGTCGGACAGTGGAGAATTGCGGCAATACTCCCTTCCCGTGACTGCCTCTGAAGTTCTTGAATCCCAAACCTCGTCGCCCGACTCCTTCTTCCTCTGCAACTCCGACGGCCTGTATTTCGACGATTTCATACCACCTCTCGACCCCCACGAGGAGCTCCAGCACGCTCAGATCTACTTCCTGTTCTCCTCCTCCAAGCTTAAGTATCGGCTCGCTGCCCCCGACATGGCCGCATTGGCCATCAAGGCCAGCGCCGCACTCGAGCAGATCAACGGTCGCCGGAAGAGGAAAACCCGGATTTCCCCAGTTCTGGTGACGGAGGAGGACCCACAATCCAATCATACCGTTGGTTACCGGATCAACAACACTACTACCACGTCTGGGAACTGTCAAAGCAAGCCATCGGCACCTTCGAGGTCCGGTTCTATGAAGAAGTTAACGAGATACTCGTCACGACGCGCTAAATTAGCCATCAGATCCTTCAAGACGAAGCTGACGACCATACACGAATGATCTGCACTCCTTCCCAATTAAGCTCTTCTGATAATTCGAGCCCAGGCTCTATACATGTTTCTTGTTATCTAAGTTGGTGCAATGAAAACTGAAACGAAAGCCATTAAAGATGGTTTATTCTTTTCTTCCATCTCTGCAGTTTCCCGTGTGAAGGGATTCTGCCCATGGACGTCTCTGTTTCTTTATTGCTGTAAATTTGCTAAAATGATAAATTCAGGTTGTTTGCGTAGCAAGTGAATTGGTATGTTTTTTTTTTTTTTTTGAAACTTTGTTTGGGTATATTATTCTGGTCCACAGAAAGGAACAGAACGAGTGGATGAACGCGTTGACTCGTCATGGAGTACGGAACGATGCCACGAAACCTGCCCTATGTTCACACTATAGTTTATGGTATGAAATGGAAGGACATAGGGAGTTGAAAAGGCGCGTTGTGCTGGGATATATCGAAATTTGAAGTCATGTCTAATATCAAACTGATACTGAAATTTTAATTTGTCATTTAATATTTATTAAAATTTTAATTTTGATTTGATTCAATCAATTTACTTAATTTTGAATATTTATAACTCACATGTAGAATTTAATTTATTATTTTCGTTATTTTTGAAACTTTTTACTTCAAAATTTTTGTCTATGTATTGTTGGAGTTGCATGCAGGCCTAATTACAAATTTTAATTGAACTTGTTAGATTTGGTAACAAAATTCAATCTAACTAAAAGCATTATCAATGAACAATATTTATTAAGCTTGCACAACAGAACCCTACAAATTGAGAAGGAATATCCATGAGCTTAAGTATAATCAAATACATAAAAAGGTTTAACACCATGCACTTAGAAAAAATCAACTAAGAACTATTATTTCGTGAGAAACTTGAGATAGGTTATAAAATTATAAGAGAGTCTCTATTAGTTATAAAATTATAATTACGTAGATATTGTTCATGATGATACAATACTGGGAGAATTAAATAAATCAATTTTACTAATTAATCCGTCCTTTCTTGTTTTTGAATCACATTCTCGTTTAGCTAGTTGACTCTTCTCCGTTAATTCAATTTTCTGATTTTACACAAAAATTGCTAATATTGGTGTCCCACATGCACGGGACACTGCCAATTATTGTTGGTGATCACAACCACTTGCTACTTGTTTTTATTATTGCCCATCTTTTATGTAGTTACTCCCTAAGCAAATTTTTATGCACTGTTATTGATCTCAAAAACTATATGCACTATACGAAATGACAGAGTTTATAACACAACTCAAAACTAATTGAATTTTTTAAATAGTTTATATTCACAAAGATTCAATCAATCATCTATCGTAGTTAGTATCAAATTAATATACCAACCCTGGAGTACAGCAGTCGTACCATTTTTGTTCACACTATATGTAAAGTATTCTATTTTAGTACAAAATGGAAGGAAATAGGAAGACGATAAGGCGTGCTGTGCTGTGATGTATTATTATCCCATGAATTTGTCAAAAGTTTGAAAATTTGTTCAGAAAAATCTATGCAATTGCAAGGCGATTGGCTACTCCAGTTGCTTAACTTGGAAGCAAACTAATCTCTCGCTACTTTCCAAAACTTCGAACAATGCCGTATGTGTTTACGTATGGGTCCAGTGCATACTGATGAATGCAAGCCTGCATCAATTATTTAGTTGTTAATAAATTATTCATTCACTTTAATAAAGCTGCACGCTCCAAAATTATTTATATATTATAAAGTTATTGTATGGAAATAATAAACATAAAATTATTTAAAAAAAAACAAAACTTTAAAAATAATTAAAATAAGAAAATAATAAATTAAAAAAAGAAGAAATTTGAGAGAAAAACACAATAAATTACAAAAATGGAGAAAGAAAGATAGAGAAAAAGAATTTAAGATAAAACTAATAGCATAATTTCAATCCTATGAACAAAATTTAGCACAGATAACAAAATTGATAAAAATTAACAATTTAATTGAATTGAGAGAATCTCATAGGTCATACTAATGTTATTTATAGTTGTGGTGAGATTGTAGAGTCGCCTAATTGTAAGGTTTAAGTTATAGTTATATATAGTTATAAAATCATGAGACAACCTCCTTCACTTCTGTTCCATCCCCGATCCTTTCTCATCCAAGTGCTCACGAGAAAACAAACTAATTTTATTTAAAAAAATGCACAGGAGAAGATGATAAGTAACATCATTTTATTACATAAGTTACTTACACTATAAAAATACAGCAACTAATAAAATATAATCATAGTAAAAATTGACCAAAAAAAAAATATGAATAACTATGAATTTCCAAATTATATGAAAATTTTAAATGTACCGGCGCATACTCTTCCTTTCAACAGAGAACACGCAGTTGTATCAAAAATTTCAAAAACAGTCACATACAACAGAAATAAATGCACATTGAACAAGTTGTGTTACATTAAATTCATAAATCACAAACTTTTATTTATCATTTACTTCATTCCACAAACAAGCGTAAATTCTTTTTTTTTTTTTTTCTTTTTTTGCTTGTTGCAATAAAATTGATTTTCTAATATTTACAATCTTTTAGTTGTGAAGAAAAATAATGATTTGGCGACAAAACAATTAAAATCTATATTTCTTTAAAATTGTTTATTTTTATAATATTCTTTCTTTCATTTTTTGGTAGAATGATCAAAATATTAATCAACTTAACTAATTTTCAAACTAACCAAATATGCAATTATATAAAAATTTAATTAATTAACATTAAATATGATTAATTGTTAAGTTATAATTTATTTTAACTAGTATATATATATATATATATATAATAATTTATATATTATTCGATCAACACAGGAAATGGGCTGGTAGTGGATTGTTTTAAAGCAGGAGATATTTGAAAATAAAAAAAAAAAATGTCTGCGGATAAAAAACATTATTATTTAATTAACCTTCTTCTCTGGGAGTGAATGTCTGCGGCCCACTCACTCTTTTTACCAACATTAATTAAAGATAAAAAAACATATATGGTACTATATATTCAAAAATCAAAATATTAGCATCCCAGCAAGTTATTAAACATTATTATTGCTAAGATAAATAATTTTCTTTCAAATTTTGTTGTATTTTATATTTAATTTTGTGCATAATCAATGCTGCAAAAATGTGTGTGTGTGTGGATTCCAACTATATAATTAAAAAATATATAAATTAAAAAATGTGTAAATAGTATAAACTCAAATGGTAGATTTTGTAATTTTAAAATGAAGAGAGTGTGATTGAGAACTACATTAACTTATAGGTAAGTCAGTGGAATTAACCACAATTATTAAATTTAAATTTCACATTTCGAATACAACTATTACATTGTGAATTACAAGTACACGCCAGACGTCAGTAGAAGAAACCAGTACTGCAAAAATAAACTAATTTCTTGAATTACTGATATTTGAATCACCACCTCGAAAATTAATAGATCTCATTATTTACACCTGGACAAAACTAATGTTTATTATCTAATGGGGAAATTAGTTATGTTTAAACAGGAGTATAGTTGACAATCATTATAATAAGTATTCTTTTTTTCAAAATTGAGATAAAGTAATTTTTTTAAAAAATAAAAATCAGGAAATTCAGTAATAGTACACACAATCATGGTAACAGGTACTGCTTAGGATTTATGGTATGTTTGGTGGGTTTTCTTAGGAGTTAAAAAATAGTACATGTTATTAGTGTATATAATATATTATACAATGATTATATAATGTGATATTATATACAACATCGTTCGTATAGATGATTTTTCAGATTATAAACATATATGGACGTGTGTATGGCTATTTATATAAGTGGTAATTTGATGTTGAACAGAGTAATAATTGGTCAATAATTAAATTTAAATATTTGTGCGTGTATATTTTTTCTATGCTGATCAAATCATTTCGTTGCTGCGCTTGGAATGGCTTATTCATCTCCCTGCTCTCATCTTGCAATATTTGTCATGATTTGGATCATTTCAACCTCGGGAATTGCATATCCCAAGAGATGCATATGTTTGTGTGTAAACCATGGAGGAAGAAAGTTTAGCATAGAAACTTTAAAATAGTATAAAATTAATAAAGAGAAAGAGATAAAAATGTGTCATTTTAATAGTTAGTATATTTTAAAAACTTGATTTCGAATGTATCAAATTGTTCTGGTAAATTACACTTATAGGGTGTTTCACTCCTAATCTAAAATTTGTTGTTTGATTCAAAGGATGATGTAACGAACATTTACGGTGTGTTTGGTTCTCTATTTTTACTATTCATCTTCACTAAAAAATCTTACAAAACAAACATTTTATTTTACAAATTTTATTCAAATTCAAATTTCTCCTTCTTCCACTTTTTATAACGAACTAATTAGTTTTCATTATTATGCTATTCATAATCAAATAAATAGCTACATGTATATTTTTTTTACTTACATTCATATATTTTAATACCCTATAAATTTATAGTCATTGTATCATCCAATTATTATTACATATTAAATATATATGTATGCATATATACTTTTTTATTCACTCAAATCTTTCAAATCAAATATAATTTTTTATCTCTGTCTAAATCATCCAAAATTTTCTCCCCATCCTATTTTAGAAACAAACATAACCTTAATTTTTTACATTTGAAATATCCTCCTCCTGCTGCTGTTGTTAGAATTTTCCAACCATAACATTATTATCAAAATTGACATATGTAAGGAAATCCAACGAAGTGTACTACACAAAGCTTATGTTTGGAAGGAGGTTGTGGAAGGAGATGATATTTGACGTGAGTTGCATTGAAACAATCAATATGTTTATTGGAAATATTTTGATATTTGAAAATTTTAATTTATTTAATATATATAAAATTATAATGTTTAGATGATGTAACAATATATAAAAATAAATATTAGTATTTAGGGTATAAATATGTATAAATGTGAGTGTATATGTATAGATATAAGTGTTGATTTGATCGTGAACAAATGCAATGATTGAAAAATAATTAATTATTAAAAATGTAAGAGGGAGAAAAATTAAATTTGAATTTAAAAAAAAGTTTTGTTCATTGTATGTGTAAAATGTTGGAAGATTGAAAAAAAAGATTCCAAACACAGCGGAAGAAGTTATGATGAATTATTTTTTAGGCGTGCAGGTTTAATTTCTGTGGGTGTCACGAGAAAATAATTGTACGACGGTTTACAACTTTTAAAACATAAACTCTGATTCGTTGAAAATGGACCCACATATCTGGCTAAAATCTATTTGGTCTAGTTCACCTATATCAGATCTTAAAACGAATTACCTGTTAGCCCATTTTAGAGTAGGCTGGGCTTTAAGTCTTGGCCCAGTATCGTGCTGGACCACAACCATGATTTATTTTAGTTATTTTGGCACATTCTTAAATTTATTTAATGGGAAATTTTTAAAAAAGTATTTTATTTATAATATATATTACTTTATTAAAATATTTATTTCATACTTATACAAAAAAATTATAATTAGAAAAAAAGGAAAAATAAAAATAAAAAATAATAAAAAAGAAAACTTTGTTAATGTAAATCTGCTTATAATTATAAGCAAAAGTGCTTGGAGACTTTTTTCATAAAACAGATTATAAGTTTTATTTGGAGCTCATAAATTCTTCAAAAATAAATTGCCTTTTTCTCAATTTATTGTAAATATTTTATAAGTTATTCATTATATATGAACATTTGCATAAAATTTAATCTTCAATTACGTCATATTAATATTACTTAATTTATTTTTGTTATTATTACACCAAAATTATAATTAAAAATTTCAACTAAATCTCATAAAAACAATCTTATCATTTCTACCCATATGTTTTATTAGTTTATTCTAAAAATTATAAGATGCATGAGCTTATAAGTTTAAATGGCTATGTTTGTTTACATTTTTTTGTTAAAAAAACTTACACTACAATTATTATACTTTTTAATTTTTATTTTGTACACACTTTTCAAGAAAAATACGTCTAAAAATACACACAAAAACATACATTTTACAAGTTCCATAATTTTATAACTTATAAATAAATAAGTTTAACCAAACGCCCTTAATCATATTTACACGCACATGTATAGTATAGAACAGATGCACCGTCTGAAACTTGAAACCGTGCTCTACACATGCAAATTAAATAACATTATTGTCCAGTAATTAATTCAAGTGAATGTTGTTATGATCTGATTGTGATTATTGTACTTGGGTTAGAATAGCATGTGATTAGTTAATTATCTTAATTTAGCATTGAAAGTTGATCTTAATCATTCTCGCAATTTATTTGTTTTTGATTGTTTACCTTCGATTATGGATGTATCAACTTTCATGAAAACCAATTGATTGTTTGAGCGATAATTCTTAAATATGTTTTTTTAAACAAAACAAATTGGTAGCTTAAAGTTCTCAAAAGGGTTTTGGAGAGTGTGTCCCTTTATTTTTGATGGCTGGGGGGCTCAACGCAACCTCCAAGTACATGGGTTTTTGGTTCAAATTCAACGCGGGTTTGTTTCACTTATTTATAAGTGTTAGTATTATTTATTGACCATTGAAAAAAGTGTACTGATTATTAGTCTTGATCTCGACATAATGATACAACTAAACTTTAAATAAAAAGGTTAAGAGAATTGAGTTGATTAATTCATGAATTATTTATCTAACTTAACAACCGGAGACCATCACATCTCTTTAATTTGATACAATGCCGTAAGATATTCATACTAATCGAGTGAAATTGTATTCATTTAAGTTAAACAAATAACCACTACTTTGAGTTATATATCTATTAATATATATAATGGGTGAGCACTTTTTAAAAAGTGCCTTGGCTGCCCAAAGTCTAACTATAAAAAAAGACTTCGTTTTCTAATGTTGATTAACAAAAAGAGGGTTTAATTAGTAAAAGTAAACCCTTCAAAGAAACTGTCAAAAAAGCCTGCCCTTAAGCAATTTAATTAAAACCCTAAGGAATCTACTATTTGCAGTTGTTCGAATCATTCTTTTTGGTGTGGATTTATAAAGTCTTCTCATGGATTGAATCACCTTTAATTTGTTTACAAGTACGCCTTAAATATCATTAGTTGTTTTCTTGAAGTAAAGTTGTTTTCCTTCAACTATCATTTCTTTAAGCTCATCATAATTATCGTTTGGGACATGATCATGAGCTACACAAACATTCTCGTTTGCGAATGCCAAATTATCTAATTTATATGTCAGAATAGGTGAAATCAATCAGAAAAGTTCACATGTATCTTAATCATTTCATAGTTTGGATTGCAAATTTGCTCAAATAAATGGTGTGGTTGTAGCAAATTAACTAGGCTAGGCACCCTAGAAGCCACACCCATCAAATGTTCTCTCAACTCTTAGCATCATCTCGCTTCTGCCCAAGCGGCACCCACACACCAAGAAGAGGCAAGAATTTCTACACAGAAGGTGAACTTTAACATGAGATTTAACTCATTAAATTAAATGCAATAAAAAATATATTTATTTTTAACTACTGCTATTTTCCCTACCATACATACTGTATATATAATCTAGTAATAAAGATATAATTAAACATGTTCCATGCTACCTATTGTGGAAAACCCATGTTCGCATTCTAGAGGTATAAAATGATTTGTCTTTTATTTTATAGAACAGAATGAACACTAGACGCTAGGCTGATCATAGTGCACATCTCCAGGCTGCACCCAAAAACTTTACAAACCACACACCAACCATTAACTAATTAATTAATTTCTTATTATATTGCTGTCATTATATAATTCTGTACAAAATATTAAATATTAAAGACGTAGTCGAATGGTCGTGCAGGTGTAAAGCCTTCAAGAACGCAAAAAAGCAATCTTTGACACTAATAATGATGACTGTAGTAATTCTATGCCTCAATGATATTATTCCAAAAGTTGGTTAAAGAGAGAAAAGGGGGGGAAATTATTAATTCGTAAGCTTTTCTTTCATATAATGTTTGCCACATCACAGTAAAACTTATTGAAGATC
This sequence comes from Avicennia marina, assembly GCA_019155195.1. NCBI lineage: Eukaryota > Viridiplantae > Streptophyta > Magnoliopsida > Lamiales > Acanthaceae > Avicennia > Avicennia marina. The sequence continues at coordinate 17,341,778 of CM032755.1, forward strand.
CGTTAACTCTATGAACTGAGTTACTTGGCTCAAGTTCAACAAAGAATTAATAGGTAAATTTCAAAATCTACTTAAAATATTTTATACATTAAGGAAATAAAACGTTATAGGCAAATCCAAGTCATTTTAAATATCTAAATATGATTGTTGATATTTCACAATATAATTAGAAAATTAGTTACAATCAAACCATCAAACGAAAGATATAGACATGCCCAAGGGAAAGATATATGAACTGAGCTTATTGTTCTAGTTTCGAATAAGAGGGTGTCTCGAAAACAATTGACAAACATTTAAGAGTTTACAAGTTTTATAAAAAAGATGATAAAAATTTTGGTAAAAATTTGTAAACTCCAAAAATTAGATATGTGGAGTTTGTAAGCTTTTTTTTTTTAAAAAATAATGTACTTTTAATTTATTTTTAAATATCTTATAAACAAGTTCATCGGACATTACAAAATAACATAAATATATGGATAAATATATTATATCTTTTTTTATAAATATACTAAAAAATATAATCAATATTTTTGCAAGATTTTATAATATATAGTAGGACTTTTTGTTGAATATTCTTTAATCCAAACATTTTAGACCTTATTTTTAAAATAAAATATGAAAAGTTATAAATTTCCAAAATATTTTATAAGCAATTAAAAGTAAATTTAACCAGGCACCCTCCAAATCTTCCTCTGTGGTTTGATGCGCCCAACATAAAATTTGTTATTATTTCTCCATGAAAAAAAATATCATCTTAAATATCAAGGAACACAAGTGGAGTAGCCACTGTCGACTAATGTTTTAAAAATTGATCAAAATTGATTAAATTGATGGGACCATTAATCGGTCAACAAGGTTTGTGTAAAGCTTAAATATTAGAATTATAATAAAATAGATTATAATAAGTTAAACCGTTAAATTAAGTGAGTCAATCACGATTATGAAAATCAAACAACCCAAATCGATAAATAAATATTTTTTTAAATCTTATTTTTCTGCTTCTTAATTTAACTTTTATTTTCTTTATTGTAAATATATCTTCAATTTATTCTCATCTGATAAAAAAAAATTTACGAATCAAATGAATTGTCTTTCAAAATATCTAATAATTTTTTACTCTAAATATATAGGATCTTAGTAAAATTTGATTAAAATTTTTAATAAGACATAATATTTTTTTTATATTTTTGCATTCTATTGAGTTAATATTTATTTATTTTATTTTTTTGATAATTTTATTGGATTAGTACAATACATTTAACTACTAATAGTAATACAAAATGCTTAAAATTAGATCCAAGCATTTTTCTTAAAATTCATTATCCTATGTATGTTTAGCATATTAATTAGTATTTATAACACAAAAAATGATGATTGTGGTTGAACCAATGACTATTGAATCGGTAAATTCTCCAATTTTGATGATTGATCTTTTTTCACGACGCTGTTGACTTCTGTTTTCTGGACATATGTAATTTTTATCTAAGAACAATAATTTTTTTGATTTATTAAACCATTAAGAGATGAATTATATAATTGTTTCTTGAAAACATAATCAATTTTATTTAATCAAGTCTCATTATGTGTGAGATAAATTAGAGTATATTTTTCTGGGCAATATTTTTTCCCCGTAACGAATGAATTGTATTTAACGAAATTATTTTCTGTTTTATTAATTCATTATTAAATATGGGCTAAAGTAGGTTAAATCAACAAATCGTGCCCACTCAATTACGTAGGTCGTGACGTGGAGACGAAGTGCCTTAAAGAGAAGCCGAATCCAATCTCAACCGGCACTATGTAATTCTAAAATTTTAATGACAATGATAGTGACATATTATAATTTCTTACTAATACATAAATCAGGCCTTTACTTTTGATTATTTATTTGGAGAAAGATTCTCGCATGTTTGTTTTCTTCCTCAGTCGGATACTACAAATAATAGTGACTCAACAGTAAACCCTTATGTATATGGAAAAGTATAGCTGAAATATTATGACATTAATATAATAGGGACGAGTGAACGTGTAAAGACCAGAAAAATAGGCTTTTTCAAGTGGTGGTGGGGTTTGTCGTGAATGATCATATACGTGATCAATCATTATCAGCACAACCACAAGAGGGGAAAAGGCAGTGAAGCGCGTGCTAAACCTGCTTCGATCAATTAATCACCACAACTGGCCATCATTGCACTCTTCCATTCTCTTCTTATTCTAGCAATTCACATTGGTTACTCAAATCTGGTCACTACCCATCGACTTCTTATTACGAGATCGTGTTTCAGCTTCGCAATTAATTAATGGCAAAAGTTGTGCAATTCTTGACGCCGTGGATGATAATTGAAGTGGTTGACATGTTAAATGGAGAGAAACCTTGCCGTGCTCTGTTAAATATTCATTCGCATGGCTCCCAGCTAGGTTTTTCTTCTGATTCATTGATTCGTCAATTAATTAATTAATCAACTAAATCCTCGAAGTTGGAGTTGAATCATAGATGCATTTGTCATGTTTTGGCATATAATGAATTAATATTGGATTGTGGGATTAAAAGTAGTCAATAGTAATAGTAAGTGGTAAATTAATTATAGGGAAAATTACAATGTCTTTTTTGATTTTGAACAAGTTGGTTTTTAGATATGAAAAATTACGCATACCTCCTTTAAAGAAAAGCAAATGCAAATTTAATGTAAATTTTTGAAAGGTTGATATGTACAAAATTCACAAATGAATTTAAATGTTAGTTAGAGATATAACTTAATATAAATATATATATGTGTAATTTTTCATATTTAAAAGGATGATTTGTACAAAATCTAAATTTTAAGGAATAGACTGTAATTTCCTTACATGTTCAATCATTATCATCACAAGATAGAGCATATCTCCTGTAATCTCGTAAATGAAATGTGTAAAGGGACACATGTAAGCTGATGTTGGGTAAAGAAGGGTTGATGAAATGTGCCCAAATTGATCGATCGGCTTCTCCTACATCGAGGTTGAGGACGATTTTGCTCTGTATGACATCCACACGGACTCGAAGATAAATATGCAGTGTTGAAAGAGACTAATGCCCGGGGGGGGGGGGGGGGGGCAGTGGGTACGTGTGCGTCTGTATAGGGACTAGTTTTGGGGCAGGCAATCAGACAAAATGATTTTCGGCATTGCACGCATCAAAGTTACAAAAGCGGCAGTTGTTCCATAATTGAATGTTTCCCTCTGAGAGCGGATCAGAGCATGCTTCATCTCAAGCAATCCATGTGCTCTTCTCGTGGGTCTGGTCTGTTGGATGCTGCACCAACTGACTTACGGGCAGCAGATTTTATTCTTTTACCGTTTTTTAATATTAAAAATTGTATTAACATCAAATTTGTTTATGTGGTTAAAAATTTAAACATGTATAAATTTATTTATTTTAAGCGTTTTAAATGTTTTCATAATTTATTTTGTTTCTAGTTATTAGTAACTTCTATTTCATTTGATATCTCATTTAATATTGTGTTTGATGTATTTTTTCTGTTAAAAACTAAAATCACTAATTGAAATTTCTAGATTTTGCCAAATTTAACATTTCTATTTAAAAAAAAAAAAAAACTCCTATACACTTAGATCAAATCTTCCCTATTTATAATCAAGTGGCTAAGTTGGTTATACTTTTTTTTCTTTCCCTGATCCATTGGGTAGATCAAGAAAATAATGGTAGTAGTTGCAATAACAAGAGTTGAATATTCAACAACATATCAAGGGAATTTACCCCAAGTGATTGAGCGCGAGAGCCAAAGGAAAAAGACTCATGTTTGGTTCGGGAAGAAATTGGGTATTTGACAAAAATAATTGACAATCCATCCTCCCTTCAAAAGGATGATTTTAATAAATAACCAAATATAATACTTTGCCAAAAAATCAAGTTAGTAAAAAATAATAGCAAGAAATGTATAAACAAATCACTTTGTTAGAATCTGCATCTTCAAGTGATTCAATACTGTTCTATGAAGACTTGCTTTCGGTATGGCTCCAGTGAGTTTTCTTAATTACGCATGGCAAAATCTCAAGCAATTAGTGTATGTGACTAGTGCAGGATGCAGGAGAGGCTTCTCCCGTTGCTATCCTAATGAATCAAGTCAAGGGTAGAGTGCGTGCCTAGATAGTAGCCATGTTGGGAAAATAAAATTTTATGGTGTAATTGCCGTGTATCCCACATATTAATGCACATTTTTGTACTGATGAGATTGAGAGAGAGAGAGAGAGAGAGAGAGATTTTCAACAAATAACCAAAGCCAAAAACACAAATGTCGTATTGATATGCGGTCCAGTCAAAGATGTTGGGGTGAAGGTGGGCAGAATTGAAATCAAGAGTGACCGCTGTCCTCGACGCCTCCACGCACGCTCATACCGACACACGTGTGCCCCCACTCAACCCTGTCAATTGTTCCGGCTAACTTTTCTTAAATTCCCACACACCGCTGAAATAAAATAATTAGATGCAAAACCTTATCTCCTCTGCCCTTCGTTTCATTTTTCTTCAAAAAATAAAATAAAATAAAATAAAACTCTGATTCTGTATATTATTAGTTACTGATGATCCATTATGATAACAAATCATTAGCAGCATGCATTTCCGATTAACTTTAGCCTCTAGCGGGATTAACTTATCTTTATAGGAACATCATCGCCACTTTATGTTGGAAGTAAAAGAAGATTGGCGGTGTTTTGATGTGGAGATAAATGAATAGCCACTGGCATTGAGATGAAATTAAAGACAAAGATTGAAATGTATCGTAGAGAGAGACGAGGATATATTAGACATTGTTTGGGCCATGCATATTGTTTAAAAATTGAAGTTCAAATTTGAGAAAAATGATTTAGGACTTTATCAATTCAAGGTAGACCAATTCATTTCAGTTTAGCTGTAAGGCTGGGGAATGAAGTTGAATTGAGGAAAAATTAATCTTACCTATCCTTTCAGTTGAACCATATTTCTGACCAGATTGTCACTTGTAAATGAGTTAATATTACTTTTGTGCCATGCATATATTCCTGTAATATTGCACGCATGATGTGTGTGTGTGTATATCCATACTATAAAGTCCAAAATTGAAACGATAAATTCAGTTTGGAAAACTAGGCTGTATAACAAATAATAATTCTGCTAATTGTGGACCCGAAATTAAAGCGTGACTCCCTCCATCTGCATTTATTTATAGCCGTAGATATGCTCCACGCCTGCAATCCGCTCAGCACCGCAGTCTCCATCTCTCTCTCTCAGAAACAAAGCTTCATATTGACACATACTCTTTCAACAGTCTTCCAGCTAGCTAGCCAGCCACTGTGTTCTGCATTTATCGATTCATACATACGCCAGCTGTAACCAAAATGAGGACGATGATAGACTTAGGGAGCGCCCAAAGGGGTCCTCTCCACGTCATCACCACTCCCACCTCCGTCGACTGTGCCCGAGAAGTCAGATTCCGCCGATCCTTCCGCAATTTCGTCGAGTGCATGGTCCCCGCTTGCTGCGCCCTCCCCCCTTCCTCCGATGCTCTCTCCGCCGACACCGACTCCGTCCACAGCACCACCTCCTCCACCGTCACCTGCACCTTCTTCGGCCACCGCAAGGGCAGGGTCAGCTTCTGCATCCAGGACCACACCAAGGGGCCTCCTCTCCTGCTCCTGGAGTTCGCCGTCCCAACCTCCTACCTCGCCAGGGAGATGGAGCATGGCCTCCTTAGGATAGCCCTAGAGTGCGACCGACGCCGCCGCCACAAGGAAGGCAGGTGGCCGTGCCCCCTCTACGACGTGCCCGTCTGGTCCATGTACTGCAACGGGAGGAAGGTGGGTTTCGCTATGAGGAGGCAGATGACGGAGGGCGACGCCGCGGTGCTGAAGCAGATGCAGTCTGTCTCGGTCGGGGCCGGGGTGTTGCCGGTGGCGCCGAAGGCCGTTGACGACGGTGAGCTGATGTATCTGAGAGCCAGCTTCGACCGAGTAATTGGATCGGCCGACTCAGAATCGTTTCATATGATAAACCCCGCGGGAAGCTCCGGCCAAGAGCTCAGTGTGTTTCTCCTGAGATCTTAAACAATGGATGATTCTGCGGAGTTCATTAATTATTAGCACCACAAGTCATAGTTCTGTTGTAATATTATAAATTAATTTGAAGACAAATCTATTAATTTGCAGACAAATCATAGTAGCTGCCACGTAGTGCTGTTTTTTTTTTTAAACCTTATTAAGAATGCACTATGTATGTATGTATGAATGAATGTATACACATATTCCAGGTCAATACGGCGGGGGCTTTTAAAGCTGGATTCTCAAACTTAATTAATTGTAATCAATCATGTAATTAAACCTAGCAAGAAAACAATGGCTTGATCTTTTATTAGTTAATTGGTGATACTTAAGAGACGAATCAAACAGTGGCAACCACGTCTTGGAAAAGCAAATTAGACAGTACATATGATATCCGTACGTACAAGAAAGACGACGACCAAGAAGATCAGCAGCAATAATTAGATGATGCTCTCTTTAAGCTGGACTAGCTGATAATTTAAGATGAGAAAAATAATTCGAAACATTTCTTTGCAGATTTGTCATAGAAATTAATGGCGTCACTATTTTAAGTGAAATGGTTGTGCTTATAATGAAAAGATCGGCTTAATCATTATTCCAATTTAAAGTCTATATAAGATCATAGAATTATTGTATAAGTTAAAATTTTATTTGTTCCATACAGTAAATAATGTGCGGCGGGAAGCCTAGAAAAGTTAGCTTAATTGAACAAATTCAAACCTTTTCTTTTATATATATATACATATTAACTCACACACAACCCATTCGTGCACCCATGCATGTCTCAAACGGTTTGAACCGAGTGTCTCGTTTACAAGAATTGAGCTCCAGCCTGCAAGCGTGTCCCTTGGAAACAAATAAATTTGAATTTGAAGAAAGAAAAGTCGGAAAGTTTGAACTGGTACTATTTATGTATTTGGCACCAGAGATGTAAGGGGTAAAACTGAAAGATAAATAATCGCCCAGGTCATAAATTAGTAATCAGACCGAAAGAAACACTAATCCATAAACTGTGAAAGGGCGTAGAATTAGACGGTCAAATTAGTATATAATCTTACTGAACTATGTAATTATTATATCTTGAAGCTGTCGGATACGATTGATTGATTTTTTTCTCTCCTTCGTATGGAAACCGACACCGTGATGCGGATGTAACTTTCGTAATACGAACAAACACTAGATAAAGATCACTTAACTAAAGAAAAATATATTTGAAGAAAAAGGGATGTACTTATATATACCTGTGTAAACATAACATTTGATTAACGGTGCTGATAAATTGAAATTAGATAAAGAGTTATGTTGTGAAATTTATTATGAACCGATAAGTGTGATGAAACATAGTGAAAGTGATGCCGGAGAGGGTGAAGGAGACAAGAGGAGAAATCATGTCCGAAAGCGCACGAGTGAAAACGAATGTCGGGTGGTGGTTTGTAGCCAAGCCATTACAGAACTTGCTAGCTATTGCTTCGTGCATTTCTGCTTGTTTTCTTCTTCGTAGCAGAATCCAGTCTTCTCTCATCAGTGTCGATGGTTGACTCATCGTCGACCCCACCATTCCTCAACATCATCCTCGCCTTTTCCTAACATGCATGTTTCTGCACTGCCCGAATTAACCAAATTGTGCGATTTGCTTCGCTGCTGGACAATTGTCTCCCAACAAACAATTTCATGATCAGTTGGGCCCAAAAGAATCGTGTATTCTGCTTCTGTGAAGACATTGGAATTCGTCGCATCCCATCACATCTCTTGCACTGATTTCATCTCTCCAATCTTATGTTCGAAAAACAATCTAAACCATATGCACCACACCACACATTAGTTTTTGTCAAATTCTCATTGAAATCGTAGTTTCCAAAATCTGATCAAAACCACACATCCCTGTGTAATATAATTACAATTTGAATTTCAACCGTGCTACGCCACACTGCCCATGATTTACATTTTATATATGAATCTATTTGTGTTGTGTTTATTATTAATTTCAATAGTTCTCTTTTAATGTTTAAGTTTAATTCAATAGTTAATTTATAACACCTACTAATTTCTCGGGCACTATATATATTTATTTTTTCAATTCATCTCGCACAATTAAAATAAAAAACATGAACGTTTAATATTAGTTTTACAAATTTAATGGCTTTGCTTGTTTACTAATTTTGAGAAGCCCAAAAATTTTGTTCTCAATTCCACTAATGCTTGTTTTACTTAATTTTGAGGGCTCAAAAAAATTACATGGCAAGCATGCGCACCTCAAAGTAAAAGTTTCCACAAAGATTCAAGTGAATTTTTGGACAATCAAGTCAAATTGTGTTTGGTTTATCATATTATAGCGCAATCAAACCAAATTTTGAATTAGTTAAATTGAGTTCTCTGGTTCAACAAAGTCAATTCTCAACCAGTGAAACCCATTTATGTTTGACGCATTTTTAAAGTATATTTAACAGGACACCGAGTAAGCTCAATTCGTATATAAAAGTTGAATTTATTATTATTTTTACATTTCGCCACTCTTTCTATAAAATATCTAGTTGAGTTTAGTATATTAAATTTACCTATTTACATTAATTTGTTGCAAATGCTGTTGAACCATTATGTAAAAACAAGGACAAAAATATAAAAAGTAAGGTAAAATGGAAGAGTAAAATTAACTATTATGTGTTTATGATAAAATTAAAAAACTAAATTTACAAAAATTATTTCATTAATGTAATCACCCTTGAACTATTATAAATTAGAAAAAAGAAAAAATAATAAGATAAAAATTTGAGCACATATATAATCTTATATTTCCAAATATTACTTTCGTATTTTTCTTGATGTTAAAAGATAGATTTCCCCCCAAAAATGCAATATAAAATACTTTTTAAATTTCATTTAGATTTTTATTTTCATGTCTCCATTTAAATTTTGAATTTTTTTTTAAAATTTTAAATTATCAATTTTAAAAATTTAGTCTAATATTAGATGTGAAATTGATCACTTTTGTTCGCTATGTTTCAATAATATAGGTTAATAGTGAAAACTTGTATGATTTCTTTAGCTTTCGTATTTATTTATTTTCTTGACTTACTAATTCTTGGAAATTATATAACTAAAACTTTAACAAAAATTTCCCATCAAAAAAATTTTCATAAATTGCGATTTATGGGACGGCTGAGCTCAAACGGACTTTTGCTCGAATACATAATCAAACACGGTCCTTGCTTGGTTACGTGCACACTGAAATCCAAGCCCAGCACTACCTTCCTCTTGTATTCCCATCACTGGGCCATTAATTTATTGATCCAGCTTTCATAGCCATTCATAATTCCTAAAAATCCAAGAATCAGCCGAAACACACACACACACACACACACACACACATTGCATACAATAGATTATATAAGATAATAGTAAACACATGGGAAAAGCATATTCTAGCAAACAACCGAGTCATCAAACATAAAATATGGTATCATATCGTCACGCTGGAATCGGTTCAACCAACAATACTGATTATAAGTATCTGCATGCCTGCCCAGCTATTTTACTAACTTTTGCTTATTCATTTATTTCCATAAAAAAGAAAAATTGGGTGCAAAACGATTCGAACATACAAGCTTCTGATAAAAAGTGATTCATTCATGTCCAATTGAGCCCACAGAGATCACTACCTTTTGTGGCGCTCACATGAGCTCCAACTAAGTTGATGCCCCTTTTTGATGGGTCCAAACAAGTTGGTATGCTTTGCCAAAGGGTGTGGTTGGTGACTGTGGTTCTTGGTTTCTGAAATAATTCGATTGCTAAAACTGATAGTTGGATTCTCGGTCTTTAAAGAATGCTAGGAACTATGTTTAAATTGTTTGGTTGGTAAAAAATTGTTGAGGAAATTAGAAAATAAAAATGATCCATCCTCCTTGGCTCAAAGTATTCAGCTTGTGATTGGATAGCCCTCTTGTTTTGGAGAAAAAAAATTTTAGAGAAAAAATGAGAAATAGGATTGCGAAGTAGTTTTTTATGAATAGATTGCATTTATGAGATAATATAATAATAATTGTAATGATGTGACAATTAATTATATATATGGAGTTGAAATGATGTGACAGTAGTTATGAGTATAATAGTAAATATGTTAGAGTTAATAATAAATTAATTTTTTATGATAATTAATAGTTATTTTATTGGTTAATATTTTGATTTTATTGTTGTTGTTATTTGTTTATTGTTATTGTTTTAATTGGTGTTATTATTATTGTTATTCTTATTATTATTACCATCATTTCTATTTTATCACTAACATTAATAATAAATATAGTTTTGTTATCATCATTATTATTATTATTATAATTCTTGTTATTTTTTTATTATTGCTATTTGATTATTATTATTATTATAACTATTGGTATCATCATCGCCGGCGGCGGCACCCACGTTATTATAGTATTATAGTAGTGGTAACCATTATTATCATTAAATTATCCTTGATTTTTTTATTACTCTTCTCTGTTCTTGTATATTTTTTATTTTGCTCTAATTTCTCTTAATATAAAATTGTTTTTACCCTCTAACATCTCTTCTATTTAATCTTCTTTCTTTTATCAAACTCATAAGCTTAAGTTAATTTATGCAAAATTTATTTTCATACTTTAAATATGTTTAAAATAAAATTCATTTATAAATACAATTGAAAAAATTGATAAATTTTTAACAAACATGTGCACGTCTATAGTATGGTCCACTAAAATCCTTTCACTGCCTTGGCGCTCAAAGTGCCAGAAATTGCAATGCCTAGCCAAACAAAACATAAAATGCATGGAGTGTAAAAACCCAACGTCACCAAAATTTGACAACCTTGTCAACGTAAATAGGGCTCATAATATACTAAAATATGACATTGGGAAGGTGAGAAATTTAGCCCAAGCACACTATTGGTTACTCAATTAGTAATCATTTCGTAAATGATTATGTTCGTCTGAACTCTGTAACATTAATTGATTGTGTTCTGTCTAAAGACATAATTTCAATAATTCTAATAGAATATAAAAAAATAGTAATTATATATACGATTTATAAAAAAAATTTATTTATACTAATTAAAAGTTTAATTTATATTGTGCAATTGATAGATAAGAAGACCATTTTAGAACTAATATGATCACTGCTCAAAATTTCATTAACATATTGTCTCGTTATAATAAACTTGATAAAAAAAAAGATAAAATGACGAAAAGACAAATAAAAGACATTAAAAAGTATACCCACAAATTGTACAGCATAACAAATTAAGAAGGTCTGATAACCAACAACCAGACAGAGGGGATGGGATAGTGGCCACCAACATGAGCCCCAACTAGGGGTGTTCTGAAACCGAGTTGCTCGACTCGACTCGGTCGAGCAACTCGGTCAAAGCTCGACTCGACATAATGTCCAAGTCGAGCTCGATCATTGTGTAGGGATACTTGAGCTCGATTGAGTAGATCGAGCTCGATTCTTAGTTTTTTTTTTTTTCTGATTTTTGTCAATTACCAAACACAGCCTAAGTTTGCATAGATCAAACCACTTGGCCAAACACGGTCTAATGACTCTAATAGGCCCAATTCCAGAAGAAACACAGCTCGAACACCGAATCCCTAATTCTCCATCTCATTCCCCAATCCATTCGGCCATTCACCATCTGAAATTCCCACGTTAAATCTCCGGCGGAGTCCCGTCGACTGTCTTGTGACTCCCGCCGAGCTCAAGGCGTCGATTAACTTTCCTAATTCTCCCTTCGAATTTCCAATCTCTGATTTCGTGTTCCGTGACTCAACCGATTGCAGCAGCAAGCCCTCCCACTTTGGCGTTGCATCCCAGCAGGAGTTGCATCAGAATCATTTAGTCGCCCTGGAGTTGAAGTCTCATCCCATCTATTTCTCCTTGAAATCGATGGTGTAGCATCCCCAATTTTCCCAGGTGTCAGGTAGCATCCCATCTCCTTATCCCAGGAGTCGAGTCAGGTAAATCCCAATTAGAATTCAGAACCTGTCTTAGCCTTCTTCGGTTCTTCCCACCATCTCCCAAGGTTTATTTTTGTTTTTTTTTCTTTTTATTGACTTGGCGTTGATCTGCTTGTGGGGTTTATTTGGTCTGATATGAAATGGTTTTTTGCTTGTTTAGTGAAATAGCTTGTATTTATGGCGATTTTCAACTTCTCCGCTCGTTTTTTGTATATTTTGGATCATAGAGTATAAGACGTTACCGTATGGCTTAATCTGTAGTTATCACTTTCCAAAGGAAATGGAGTTCAATTTATTTTCCTGTTGTTTGGACTTAGAGATGTTTGACTACGGCAGTTTTTATACAATATATCTAAGTTTTTGCTATTTCTTTGATCCTCCTTTTAAATTCTACTTTACTTTAAGAACCAAAAGAGAGTGCGCGGAAGACCGGGGAGGGGGGTGTTGGGGTGTGCGGCCCTTGACTGGAAACTTCGCTGATTTTGTGCTTATTTGTGCACTAATGACTTCGCTGATATTTGTTCCAAACGGACCAAATAACTGGAATTATGCCTATTTGTGCACTAATGACTTCAGCGCCACATGCTATTTGGTCTGTTTGGAACAAATATCAAGTCTCTTGATATTACTTGGCTGCTTAAACCTTGTTATCTCATCCTCCTTGCCAGTTCTTAGAGGCTGGTTAAAAAACTGCTTTGGAGTAGTAAAGGAAGCCTAAGTCAACTGATTCTCCCTCTGAGATTCAGCAAGAACGAGATTACGTGAATGGAAGAAGACCACCAGATTAGCATTAGACCACCATCAGCGACGGCGAGTAACGTGCCTGGAGGAGTTCAAGGTGGTGAGTATTCTTTTTCAAGTCTTAGTCTTTTGCTTCAATATTTACAGAAATTGTTATTAATCATTCAAAATAATTGTCGAGCCCTGTATGGTATTCGTGTTTTGTCTGTAATCTGTATGATATTGTGCTAATTGTCCGTAACTCCGTATGGTATTAATCATTCGACAGTGAATTAGAAATTTGTGGTAATTGTCTATATGGTATTCGTGTAATTAGGAATGTAGGAGGCTGCTAAGATAGGAAATGCCTATAACTGTAAATGCAAGAGGCTGCTAAGATAATATGATAATTTTTCTTATAGTGGTAATTGGTGATTGTTATAATTTTTTCTTTCTTTTGTTTATTGTAGAAATGGATTATAATCCATTTGAGTACTGTGATGATTCACATGCATCCATATCTATTGAAAATATAGAAAGATGTGATGAAGATGATGCAGAACAAAGAGTTGCACATGAAGAAAAACCTAAATTTCGTCTTCCAAAAAGAAAAAAGAAATCTGAGGTATGGGAGGATTTCAAGGAAATCAAAGAGGATGGGAAGTTTTATGGTATATGTTTGCATTGTGACACTAAAATAGCTCGAGGCCCAACAAGACAAACTTCAAGCATGTTAAGGCATCATGATAATTGTTCGGTTAGAAAGGCCAAAGTTTGCAAAGAAGCACAACAAACAAAAATTAATTTTCAGCCAGTTGGTTCAACTTCTACACAAGTGTCAGCATTGCATGATGGTAAGTTTGATATGGAGAAAATGAGAGAAGCAGCTGCTCATTGGATCATGATGCATGAGCATCCTTTTAATATTGTGGAGGAGGAAGGTTTCAATGACATGCAAAAAAGTGGGATGCCAGAATGGAGACCGATATCCCGACACATGGCAAAAGATGACTGTGTTCGTGTATATGATGTCCACAAGAAGAAATTGAAGAAGTTACTGAAGACTGTCAATAAAATTAGCATTACAACTGATATGTGGAAATCAAAGAACCAGAAGATTGAGTACATGGTTGTAACTGGACATTGGATTGATTCGGAGTGGAGACTTTAAAAAAGGGTTCTTAACTTTGTTCAAGTTCTACCACCTCGTCGTGGAGTTGAAATAGCAGCCGAGTTATTTAAGTGTGCGAATGAATAGGGCATTGAACAAAAAATTCATTCAATTTCTGTTGATAATGCCTCAAATAATGATGTGGCCGTGAGAATTTTACGAGATGATCTTGCGAAAACAAGGAATCTTTTCGGTGGTGGCGATCTATTTCACGTTCGTTGCTGTGCACATATCTTGAACCTTATGGTTCAAGATGGTTTGAGTGAGATTGGTGACATTTGTGACAGCATAAAAGATAGTGTGGACTTTATAGCTCGCACAGATAAGAGAGCCTTAGACTTTGCTAATATTGCTCAACGACTTCAAGTCTCAGGAAAAAAGTTAATACATGATTGCAAAATAAGGTGGAATTCTACTTTTGAGATGTTAAGTTGTGCTTTGAAGTTTCGAGAGGTTTTTGAACGGTATGCAGATATGGAGCCTAGTTATAACTTATGTCCATCCCGTGATGATTGGAGAAAAGTGGAAAAAATATGTGTTATTTTGGAAAATTTTTATACAGCTACGCATATCATTTCAGGGAGCGAATACCCAACAAGTAATTTATTCCTTCCAAAGGTTTTTAAGGTGAGAATGACTTTGGAGACTCGAAGAAATGATGAAGATGAGTTCATTCAAAGAATGGTGGCCAAAATGATCATGAAATTTGATAAATATTGGAAGGAATGCAATTTGTTAATCGGTGTTGCTGCCATCTTGGATCCAAGACAAAAGATGAAAGGAGTGGAGTTTTCGTTTGCGAAGATATACTCTTCCCTTGAGGCACAGGAGCACCTAATCAAAGTAAAAAAAGAAATTTTTGACTTATTTGAAGAATATGTGAACATGAATCCTACTTCTGAAGGAGCAAACTCAATTTCATCTTCTAGCCACAATGTTCTAATTAGGGAACCATCATTATATTGGGATTCACTTGATGAGCAAGAGCTTTCTGATGCCTCCGGTCAACCCCAGAGATCTGAATTGACTGATTATCTTGATCAACCTCGACTTAGACCTACATCTGATCCAAAAAATTTCGATTGCTTAGAGTGGTGGAAGATGAATGAGACATCTTTCCCTGTGTTGTCTCGAATGGCTGCTGATATATTAGTCATTCCTATTACTACAGTAGCATCTGAGGCCACCTTTAGTGCTGGAACTAGAGTGATTGATTCTTACCGAGCTTCATTAGCGCCTGAAACTATTCAGATGCTATTGTGTGCGGGTGATTGGTGTAGGCATTTTCGTGGAGTGAAAAAGAAAATGAAAGTAAGTTTTAAATTTCTTACGTCTCAGTATAAGTATTATTTATAAAGTGGTACTATATTTACTACTTTAATTTAATTATTATTTATAAAGTTGTTTGTTTATTTATGTAGATTAAGAAAACTCCCATAGAGTTCGAGCTTCCAACACCAAACTCAACTTCATGAAGAACTAAATATGTGAGTATGTCAATGGATAAACTATTTTTTTCATTTTTGTTTTATTGTGTTATTGAATTTATAACATAAACATTTGCATTTTTTTTAGGTGCCGGGGTTTCTACATGTGTTAGACGACAAGGTTTGTTATTTAGTTTAGTTTGGTTAGACAGTGAGACTATATTTTTATTGAAATGAGCTTATTAAATTAAGATGATATTTTGAGTTGATGAAAATGAGCACATATTTTTTCTTCTAATATTTTGTTATGGTGTAATCTTGGTTGTTGAAAATGAGCCCATATTGTCCATATTGTAATGTTGCTTTAGTTAATTGTTATAGTATTGTTTTACTTAATTGTTGCAGTAATTCATATCGAGGATTGTGATGGGAATGGTTTATTACAGGCTTGTAACTACAGTATATTGTTGCTTTGGTTAATTGTTATAGTGTTGTCTTATTTAATTGTTGCAGTAATTCAAGTGGAAGATTGCAATGGTGATAGATTGTTGCAGGATTGCAGCTACAATATAGTGGAGTTTTGCTATTTATTGGAATTTATTTCATGGACGTTGTTAATTGGTTATAATCGTAGAAAGTGTTAAGTCTCTAGGTTTGGTTTGAGAAGAATTTTGTTGAAACCTGTTTGTAATTGTAATATTACTGTCAAGTTTGATATATTTTTTCTTTTGGTTAAGAATGTGGAATCTGAATTTGGGATGGATGTTTGTGATAGGGAAGTGGTCTTTCCAATTAAACATGCATTTGTCAAGCCATAAACAGAAAATTGTATTTTAGATATATTAATTCTAAACTAATTTAAATTGGATGGTTTAGCTTTATATATCTATGAAAGTTAGTAATTTGTTTTTATTCCATTTGATTGTATTTTTCTGATTTGCAGGCAATCTTCCACAATGCAATACTACTAAACCAACAATGCAGATAAATTGCCAACATCAGATTTTAACACAAGTGTAAGGAGTGATTGACAACAATTTCAAAGGATTTCATTTATAAAAAGAAAAATTATATGGATAAATATAATAAAATTATAAATTACCCAATTAGAAAGTTCAGAGGAAATAGTGACACTTGAATAGTGCTAAATTCATCAACACATCAACATCAACAAGTCCATTTTAACATATTCATAAGTTCACAATGCTAATAGACGTTGAAGCCCACAATATTTGATTCCAATAATATGTCCATTGAACATGGAAATATACAAATTTTCAAATACAAGCTACTCAATACTCACTGCAAGCTGCATCAATTATCTATTGTATTCGCTTTGAGAGAACTTATTTTTTGAATAAAAGACTGCCACAACTTCATTTCCTCTAAATTTCCTCCTATTTAGTCCTTGACGAGCTTCTATAGCACCCTAATTCTGATATAATGTCACCACTCGGAAGTGACTAAGGAACGATCACATTCACCAGAGTACCTGCAAAAATAATGTTACATGCTGAGTCGCTAAGATCCATTTTTTTACCTAAAAAAATGGAAAGTATGAGTTGCGATATAAAATAAGTAATTACTAGTAATTATCTTAATTCAAATAAAATGAATTTAATTGTAAAATTGATGTTGATTACCCTATCAACTAATATAACATTCATACACCCACTCCTAAATTAAACAAAATTCACACACACACACACATAGATTTCAACAGGCTCGAGCCCGAGCTCGAGAGCTCAATAAGCTCGGGCTCGATAGGATGGGCTCGACAGGATCAGATTCGAGATCGACTCAATAGACTCGAGATCGGATTCGATAGGTTAGGCTCGAGCTCGGGCTCGATAGCTCGAATTCCGTACTCATATCGAGCTTACGAGCTCGAGCTCGAGTTATGGAATATTTGCTCGAGCTCGAGCTCAACTCGACTCGAGCTCGAGCTCTTTAAAATCTAACTCGACTCGACTCAATTCTAGCTCTAGTCCGAGCTCGAGCCCTTCAAAATCTAATTCGACTCGACTCGATGCTAGTCCTAGCCCAACCTCCACTATTAAATCGATTGCTTCTCTCTAGTTGGCGCGGCCAACCAAAACCGCAGGACGACATTCAACGGAAGGCCCCCAACACTAGACCCATGTACTGAAGCCCTAAAACCACTGCATACTTGGCTGGGGATCAGCGACGCGGCAGTATAGAGCCACCGATTTCCTCCACCGCTGGAGACTGGCAACTCGACACCGCAGGTCTCTACCACTGCCGATTGCTCAGTTCGCAATCAAGGGTTGGATGGCTTCAATAAGCCCCCACAAACAGATTTTGTTCGAACGGAGAAGAGAAGCGTCATCTATTTCCAGTGGGGATGATGAACAAGGGGTAAGTCTCCATTGTGTTAGATCAAAGGAAAGGCTTTTAGGTGGTTGGGGGAAATGATGGGAGGAGATGTTGAAAGAGTAGAAGGCGACATGAAAGAGAAGATAAAACAAATGAGAACAGTATAGATGAGATATATAAGAGATTTTGAGAAATGTGAAAAGTAGGAAATTTCCCGACCTTTCTTTAAAAAGGAGGGCACACAATGGTTTTTCTGATAAATTTTCTCGTAAAAATGGGAAAATGAATTTGGAGTGATTTTTTTGATAAATTTTCTTACAAAAATGGGAAAATGAATTTGGAGTGATTTTTTTGATAAATTTTCTCACAAAAATGGGAAATGAATTCGGAGGGCTGTCCAATCACAGAGTTGATGCCTCAATTTTTCTCGTTATGTTTTCTAAAATGACCTAGAAATAAAATTTTGGATTTTTCTTACTTTTATTTTTGAATGATTTTGTTTTCTCACCGAACCAAATAAGTTATACCATTTAAGTTTTTTTCCTCAGACGTTTTCTCTACTAAATTCATTGACTTGAGCATGCGTGAAAGTTTTAACAAAGGGAAACCTATTTGACTTTTTTCAAATAATAATAATAACAATACTAAAAGAGTTGCTTCCTTATTTTCTCTCCACGCAACAGAGTATGAAGGCATTAACTGTTTAAACTAGTGTTGTTTTCTTTTTTCCTTCGTCTTCTTCTTTTCTTTAATTTTCTGTAAACCCTACAGATATTAGCCTTCAATTCTTAATGGTGGAGACACGTAGATTAGTGGTGACTTTTTAGGTTTTCAAATTTGAGATAAAGGGGTTCAAACTCTCCACAATTTATTAAATATGTGAGTTAGAGATTAAAAAAAAAAAACTGTTAATTCTCAATTAATTTATGTGTAAGAAATAAATTAATAGATTTTTAAATTGGGTCAACAAACCAACATATTGTTTATTTATTTATTTTTCAGGCACTAAACGCCTATCAAATATCTGAGATTCGTACCGTGGTCTCATTTGAGATGATGGAAGATTGTCAACGAATCTTTGCGTTGGACGGCCCTCTCCCTATTCTATTTTTTGTGCTTTTCAATTAAATATTGATACAAATATATTATGGACACGCTCCCGCGCTACATATTAATACTTTATTAATAAAAAATATATATATAATAAATGGAGAGAAGCTTATGTAAACAACGCACAATTACGTTATCTATAATAGAATATATGGGTGTTTGACTTTAATGAAGCTTGACCGGATACTTATTTTTTAGAATTTTTACTTTTTACATTCTTTTAGCAAAAATTAACTGGCATTAAGCTGGGCCGGCTTTGAAAATTTCGGAAATCCAATTCGAATTGAATTTATTTATTTTATTTTTATTGGGCATTAAGTTAGGTGCATAAGAAACCAAAACACCCTTCCTTCTCCATGTGCCTTGGGAACATTAAATATGTGAATGTGCTCTGAAAACTTTGAAATCCAATCCAATCGATTTTTTTCTTTTTTTGTTTTTTCGTTTTTTGAGTAATGACCGTTAAGTTGGGAAGCTCAACAATTCGAAACACCCTTCATCATTCTGATTATAATGTTATTGCTGTTTTTTCTTCCTGGTTTTTGGTTGGATATATGTACATAATAAATTAATTTTATAGGGAGAAATTTGATGTAGCTGAATGAATGTTATTGGGGTTTGGTTGTGTGGATAAGTAGAAAGGCACAAGGGCGTGTGGATGTTATTTAAGGGGCACTTTCTCTTAATTTTCCTTTTAATGTTTAGAATTTAATGTACTGCATTTCTAAAAGTTAAAATTGAACCTCCCCCCCCCCCCCCCCCTTCATCGCAATTTGGTTTAATCAATCATTTTTAATTTTATTTTATGAGAACCAATTCTCCCAAAATTGTTTGTTTAGTAGTTACCATTAATTATTTTTTACATTTAATGTATTGCACATTCGTAGCAAGAATTTAGGAAAAATAAAAAATTTCCCGAA
Source organism: Avicennia marina (assembly GCA_019155195.1). Taxonomy (NCBI): domain Eukaryota; kingdom Viridiplantae; phylum Streptophyta; class Magnoliopsida; order Lamiales; family Acanthaceae; genus Avicennia; species Avicennia marina. The sequence continues at coordinate 17,361,510 of CM032755.1, forward strand.
AGTTAATTATATTGTTTATTTAATTGCTTAGGAGTGCTCATAAAACAAATACACAAAAAAACATAATAAACTGAATAACCAAGCGTTTTTGGGTCTTTCTTCCTAAAATTTTAAGGTTATTATTATAGATCTTTTTGCTATTTAGTTTTTTTTTTTTTTAAAAAAAGTGATAATTCAGTCATCTAGTTAGATCGTCGCTAAAATATATTATCTGTCAATTTTATTTTTATATTGATGTTTGCATTTTTGTTATTAAACATTACACAAACGAATATACTCTCATGCAGTATGATTGGCTAAAGGCATGTCAGAGTTTTTCTATACAAATATTAACTTTCAAAAGAAATTATATTATTTTTATTTATTTTTTCTGTAATGTTAATAATTTCATACTATTGTGCTCTTACATTTTGAAAGTTGACGTTTAAATTACTTTATTGGCTCATGTATGCATGTAACAACTCAACAATAAATATTTATAATTTAAATGTTTTTGTTTATATGCATAAATCTTTTAAATGTGGTTAAAAAGGTTTATAAAAATCATAAAATATAATAAAAATTAGAATAACTTTAAAAAAATATATAAAATTGGTATTGATAATTTTGCATGCATATTATATTAGCATATAAGACTCTATCTCCCAGTCTAATTAACTTTAATTATTTTACTAGATTTTCTAAAACACCCCTGTCAATAAATCTATTTATACTATTTAATTACTTTTTATCTTAAGTATAATTTATACTTTCTCTCTATTATGGCTGCATTACTTATAATAACTAATTTTGACCAATTTAATAAATTTCTTAACATTTCCTTTTCAATAAAATTATTTATAAAATTTAGTAATTACTTTTGATCCTAAATATAAACTAATTAAAATACCTTTAATTTTCTTTTTTGCTTTTTTCTCTTCATTATTATTATTTAAAGTTATTTCTCTCTGTTTTTTTAATTAACATTTAGTTTCTTCTTTTTGTCATCTTTTTTGTTACCTCCAATTTTTTCATTCTATTTTTTAAAATTATATAATTAAGTAATTCTATTTTATTATTGAACCACTAAAAGAGTATAATAATTTTATACTTTTCATAATTAATGAAATTATATGATTTATTTTCATAAGCATGTGCATACAAAAAGTGTGCAAGGTTTACCGATATATTACTAAGTGTAAGAACTCTAGTCTGACTAAATTCAGTATTGACTGTTAAATTGCAAGAACAACTCCACTTTCGTTTTTTTCACTCGTCATTCATCTGTTCACTTTTTCATCTTTTATTTCATTTCTAAAAAATTTCTTTCTCCCCTTTTCATATTTTTAAAAAAACAATTTCTAAATGTTTTTAATTTTATCAATAAAATTATGAAAATTTAATAATATTATATTTTATTAAATTAAATTTTTAGTTGTTATTTAAAAATCTATATAACTTAATACAATTATCATCTATATACCTTTTCATATTAAAAAATCTTCCTTCTATATTTGTATGTTTACATTTTTATTTTCTACGTGCTTTCAACGAAACTTGGTGATGTCATCAAAAAATAATTATTTTGCAAATTTATACTTCACCTGTATTTTTGAATTTTTTTTTTCATGGACAATAATATTCTTAATAATATGTCAAATTTAAACATATTTTGCATGCAATAAATTATTGTTGTTATTATTATTATAACCTGATCAATTCTAATTATTAGTATACATTTTTAAATTTTAAACTAAAAATCAGAATTTAGGCATCATAACATAAAAATTAGTTAAACTTTTTAATGATATCATAAATTTCCATTCAAAACTCAAATTGAATAAAACAGGTGTAAATTTTTTAAACATGAAATGGATGTTATTGCAATATCAAAACTTCAAAAGAAAAATGGCTATAATATATAATTGGATTAACTCATAATTCATGTTCACTTTAATTTTAAAAACATAGAAGGGATGTTTTTGTAATATCAAAATTTCAAAAGAAAATAGAGTGTAACGTATAATTAGATTAACTCATAAGATATATTCACTTTCAACGATAGAATTAAAGTCAATTGAGATAATTTATATGAGATTAATTATTTTATATCGAGTCTATTTTTTATCAAGAGTTTTCAATTTTTGTGAAGAACATTTGATTAAAATTTATTCAATCTAATTATATAAAATTAACATGACCATGAGAATGTTGCGTAATTAACCGTTTATATACAAGTCTTGTTCGCGCAACGAGGAAACCCGCTTCTTGGCTCTTCATAGCGATATTGTCGGCGGGCGCACGGCTCTTTTCCTTTCATAGCCGTCTGAGGTTTTCCACAAATACTGGTCTTCCCCACAAACCCTTGTCTTTTAGTATATTTTTCCTGGTTTTGTTGATAATAGTACACTTGACACGTAGTAATCTAGTAACACTCTATTTATTTTCAATTATTAATTTTCCATTTTCATACTCTCTGTAGAGTAATAATCAGATGTCCAACTCTTTGATCCCTTTCTCCACGAAACGCCTCAAATCTCAATCGTAATTACTACTCTCCCATTGATTAGCTGGTCTGCTCTTTGTGGGTACAGTTGTTGTAATTGTCGCTGTTGGCTTTCCTTCAATGCTATAAACCTACTGTTTCTACTAAGTATCCCCTAAAAAATGCCACTGATTTCCTATTGACCCCATCTCCTCTTTTTATTTGTGTTTCTCAGAGGAAGTTTTTGCCTTTTCGATTGCTCTGAATCTGTGAGCATTTATTGGATTTCTGCATTTAGTACCTCTTGCCCCTCCGGAGGTTTTGTTTATTGCTGCAGATTTTACATTTCTGCAAGCCCCCTACGTTTCGGGTTTTTTTCTTTTTTTGAGCCATTTTGTTTCTTGATAATCATTACTCCCTGCTTCCTGCAATAAATCCCTCTTGCCTGAGATTTCATGTCTTTCTTCCCGTTGTTTTGTTGCTAGTCTTCTTCGCCAATTCTTAAAATACGCCTGCTGTCGATGGTGTAATGAACTTGGTTGTTGGCTTTTAGGGTGTGGTTGATACGGTGCCGCCAATGGACTGTACCTCACCTTTTCCTCCTCTTACTTCTAGGTGAAAATGAAACGAAGATTGTTACTGTTAGCCTATTAAATTTTCTGTTTTTCAAGTATTAATAATCATTCTGGATTCTATAAGGTAATGGCTGTTTCTTATTTGCAGTTCCCACAAGAGTCAGATGCCCAAGGATCATGTCCTCAATCTATCTCCGAGACCATCCAGCTATCTAAAACCTGTGAGTGCAATACTGCTTCGCTAATTTTTTTTATTTTTATTTTTCTTTATTTCTCTTTTTCCCCCTTTTTGGTGGTGAATTTGGCCAAAGAACAATGATAGATGTATGGAAGTGGGCTGTTACGGACAAAGATAAGTTGAACCGTACTCTTGTTAATGGATCAATATCAAATACAAAAAGAACTTTGCTTACATTGCCTGTGAATTTCCGAAGTTTTGGTTGTTTTCGTTTATGAGCAGTAGCCTTGTTTACTTTTTTATTTTGTTGTTACTGGAAATTTGCCTTGTTTTCGTTGACCTAAGGAAAATTCTGTTCTTAAAGATTGCGCATTTGGCGACAACATTCCTCGACAAGACATCCAACAGCTGGGACTCGGAGAAGGAACATACCATTGACTCAAACGCTTCTTTTCAATCAGATGGCCGGACAACATGTAAGGTACTTGCCTCTTGCATTCCATGGTATGAAAATGGTAAATGTGCAATCTCCTAACGCATAAACTTGCACTATGCGGTGGTGATGTTGGTGCTTAGACAACAAAAGTTTGTAGAATGGCATCACATCAATGCATAATTTTGTTTTTTCATGTTTTTTACATGCTTCATCTTTACATGGTGCATATTCTGTTTAGTATTGGGACCTTGGATAACTAATTGGTTTGGTTGACCATTGGCCGCAGTCTTCAGCCGAACTGGTGGAAGAAATTGCTAAAATTGAGGTTGATATCGTGCATTTGGAACGCTATCTTCTTTCTCTTTACAGGACGGCTTTTCAGCAGCATCTGCCAATGATACTAGGAGAAAATGTTGAACAAATGACTGAAACATCTCCCGGGGTTTCATCTGGTCAACCGTCTCAGAAAATGAAACTGGGACTGTCGAGGGACTGTGATAATAATCAAGGTCAAGGTTCCCCTAAAAGTTCTTTAGCTGGCCCAAGCAATTTGGTTCAAGTTGCAAGTCCAAATTCATCATCCAGAATGGTTAATATGCCTCACCTCTTCCTACCTTTGTTCGTTTACTGTTTGTCAAGGATGTGTCATTTATGTTTTCTTTTTCTAAAGCGTACGTTATATCTGAAATAAAAATTGCAGGCGGAGCAGGGTGCTTATCTTCGGCACCATAGCCTTGCAGATCATCTCAGAAATTCACGTATAGATGATGCCCTCATTCACCCAGACAGACTTTCTGAGGACATCATTCGATGCATATCTTCAATTTATTGCAAATTTGTGCCTAGTAACAAAGGGTTTTCTTCTACTTCATCATTCTGCTCCTCTAGCACATTTTCTCCCGGAGATTTATCTGGCAGTTGGAGTCCTCTGTGTAATGATGAAGTTACTGAAAATAGCGATATTGAAAGCTTAAAACAAGACAATGGACCGAGTACTACAATGGTTGAAGTACTGAAGATATGCTTAGATGATGAAAGTTACAGTTATGCTGCTACAATGCTTAAAAAATTCAGGTGTCTACATTTAGCTGCATATAATAGGAAATTCTATTTTGAGCAAACCAAATTTTTTATTATATTGTATAATGCTTTTCCCTACATGTTTTGCTTCTGTAGCTGGAACGCTTATTTAACACCTAAGAATTAGACATATCTTTCATTTTTGGTTGTCCTTTAGAGATAAAATTCTATTTAGACATAACCCTTAAGAGAATCTAATGTGAACTTTTCTCTCTAATAATGGTTACAAATTGGTGTTGTGTCTTTAATTATTAGATATTATTAGTTATTTTTTAATCCCTCTCGCTCATTTTTCCCAATAAACTAGATCCCTCAAATCTTCTGATTATACCCACATGCGCTTATGCTTATGAAGCATTTGACTGCCTACCATTCCTTCAGTATACTTTTAGTATCCATGCAGGTCTCTTGTCTACTATTTTTGATTTCCAATTCTATGGTATCCGTGCAGGTCTCTTGTCAAGAGTCTTGAGATTGTTAACCCAATGAAGATGAAGCGTGAAGAGAAGCTTGCTTTTTGGATCAATATTCATAATGCCTTGCTGATGCATGTATGTACAGCTAGGAAAACTTTCCCATTTTAGATTACTAACTAAAGCATTTAGCCAAAAAATGTGCCCCAATTTATTACAGAGGAAGTTTAAGTGGCATATCATGGGTTTTTACTTACCTATGAAAGATTAAATTTTTCTGCAAAATATTATAGCCTTAATAGTTCTTTAATTCAAAAAAGAAAGATGAAAATTTTATTAGTTTAATTCTTCATGAGAGCTGAATTATATACTGTTGTACTGCAATCTCATTTTGAACTGAATAGTGCACCTTGAGAATAGATTGCGTGTCAATCATGTTGAAATGAGGTCTCAATTGCTGGGCCTTTATGCAAATCTTTTCCCCTTTTCATTGAAGTTCTAAATAAACATTGTGCTAACTTTCTGTATGCAATGCTTGATTTGTTTTGCAGGCTTATTTAGCATATGGAACTCAAAACTGCATGAGAAGTACTTGTGTTATGAAGGTAATATGTAACATTTATTTGTTCAATCTTCAGCACTAATTTTTGTCTGTACATCTGATCTTATGATGCACAATATTTCATCTCAGGCTGCTTATAATGTGGGCGGGCATTGCATAAATGCTTATGAAATACAAAATTCCATTTTAGGAATTATATCACACTATTCTGCACGGGTATGTGGCCATTACTTAATTGTTTCTTCTGTTTCTTCTGTAAATGTATCGAAATACGTGCTTCATGTGAAACATACTCATCCAAGTTTCATCTTACTTAACCTAAACTGTAGTTTTGGTAGCTGGATCTTCGGTAATGATTTATTTCACGGAGAGCATTTTTTTCATTTCATATCTTTACTATAAAACTTGAATGCAATGCCATAAATCCAATGAAAGAGATTCTCTTAGTGTGCAGAGTGTGAGGACTGCATTCCACAATCTCTAACTATTAGTTACACATAAATCAATCTAATTTGAGAGCCACGCTGCTTCATTTAGTTAAGTTAGCATGGTTTCTGCCCAACTGCAACCTCCTCTCACATTGAGCTTTTTCTGAACTGGCATCTTTTATCATGGCAATGCGGCATCCAGCTGTTCACACATTTCATTTATGCTTTTTATGACTTGATTCTGTGTTGTCATACCTGAATGACTACTTACAATTGCATAAGGCATATATTAGAGGGTTAAAATTTGTTTCTCTTAATCTTGCCTTAACAGCATTACAATCATCCATCATCATGACCATTAGCTAGTGCAATGCAACCAAGGCCACAAATTCAGTTCTTCATAATTTTATCAACCTTGACATATGTGGTATTCCTCGTAAGGAGTTACCTGTACAAGACATTATCTTGCTTGATAATAATGATAAAAAATAATGTTCGAACTTCCACAGTCAATAGGAAAGAGGCAGTGGTGTGAAGTGGGGGTTTTTTTCTTTTCTTTTCTATTGAAAACTGTCAGAAATGTTTAATATTTCATTACTGGCGTAGTATCTATATTATTCTTCTTAACTGACGCCACATGAATGTCACAAATGCTGTGGCTGCAGACAATTGTTTCTCCAGTAAAGAAGTTCAAGATTGGGAATACCACACATCCTTATGCCATTGAATACCCTGAACCACTTGTTCATTTTGCACTTTGCTCCGGCTCATACTCAGATCCGGCGGTAGTGCAGTCGTTTGTTACTTATTCCTTTCAGCAGTGCTGTTTCTTTTGCACTGCTGGTTGTCGTCTATCTCTTTAACACTGTTGCACTGAACGCGATCGCAGGTTCGAGTATACACAGCAAAGAATGTGTTTGAGGATTTGAAAGTTGCTAAAGAAGAGTTCGTACAGGCTACGGTTTATGTTCACAAGGAAACAAAGGTATACATGCCAAAAATCTTGTGCTACTATGGCAAGGATATGTCGCTTGGAGTGGCTGCACTCTTGGATGCTGTCAGTGAATGCCTCTCCCTCATTCAACAGAAAGCTATCAGTACATGCGTGAAGGGCAGACCAGAAAAGTGCGTCCATTGGCTAGATCGGAGTTCGTCCTTTCGGTATTTAATCCATAAGGAAACTGGTGCAAGGAGCTGATGCAGACTCTGTTTTTGTTTTCATCTATTGCTCTAATTATTAACTGCTTGATTGGCATTCTTTCTCTGTAATTATTGACCAAATGTAGTAATAATTACTTCGGGGACTTTTTTCATACACTGCATTGTTATACTGTGAAGAGATGTTTGAGGTTTTCTATGATTGAATTAAACAATTTTTGGAGGCTGAGACTGGAAGAAGCAGCAGAAGGTGATGAATCTGCGTGTTCCAAAATTGAAGATCCCGACGGCCATTAATATCGTAAGATCCATTCCAACGCATTAGCCCTTTTTGTCATTTACGCTTGAATATTTATTTAAGCGAGGAAATGTGAGTACCTCGCCGGTTCATTAATGTGGAATCAAAGAGAAGCACTTCAAACTCTGGATCAACTGCTTCACATTACTAGATATGTAAGGAGATTAAAACAATCAAGATCTTAGTTCTCAACAACAGTATTCCTCTAGCCTCAACTGAAATTTGGGTTGAGGAAAGAAAAAAAAAAAAAGAAAACTTCAAAATTTATTAGATTCCTTTGATTGTTGCAGTTGCCAGTAGGCAGTAGCCAGAGATAGACATCAAACGCGGAGCATCAGCACAACATACATAAACCTAATCGCTGAGGCTGAGGGATGTGTCGTGGGAATGAGAAGGATCCCATTCCAAGCAGGACGAAAGGAGCTTGGACAGAGCCATGAAGACCTCAGACACCGGGGGACGCCCATCCAGATTGTGAGCCACGCAGCTCCTTGCGAGCTGAGCCGCAGAGTATGCGAGCTCCAGTGGGTACTCCTCTCCAAGCCCTGGATCCATGAACTCTCGCAGCTTTTCTCTCACATATTCCCCGCCCAACACCTGTTCTATGATTTGAGGCAACGACATTTGGTCGCCTAATTCGTACTTGCTGACATTAGCAATGGATTCCCTTCCAGATAAGAGCTCCAACATAACCACCCCCAGCGCAAAGACATCAAGCTTTGGAGTGACTAATCCACTCTCTATGTACTCGGGGGCCATGTATCCATAGGTGCCCACAACATGCCTCGTCATTGCAGTTTGATCATCGGCGTCGAAGGTCCTCGCAAGACCAAAATTGGCAACCTTGGCTCTCATGCTGCCATCAAGAAGGACGTTGCTGCTTGTCAAGTTCTTGTGGATGTAGGGAGGATTGGTGAAGTTGTGGAGGTAATTTAGGGCATTTGCAACATCATAAGCAACCTGAAGCCTCTGTTTCCAATCAAGCCTCTTGTCGCTGAGTGGGGAATCCTTATTTTTTCCCTCACCGCCAGGACGTAGCCACTCGGCGAGTGGACCATTCTCGGCGTACTCGTAGACGAAGTAGGTGAAGCCCTCGTGCAAGCAAAAACCAGAAAGCCTGACAATGTGGGAATGGTTGATCTGCCTCAGTGTATCAATCTCGCGCGAAACGTTCCCTTTCATTATCTTCACCACGCCATCATCGCCCTTGAACGAACCGCGGTACACGGATGAGCCGTTGATTCGGTTGGACTCGGCGAAACATCCCGTGGCCAACTCCAAGTCCTCAAACTTATACACCGTCAGAGTTTCAACAGCGCTCCGGATGCCTGCGGAGGAGAGCGACCGATTGGACAACGTTTTCACTGCGTCCCCAGCTTCCTCGGCAAGCTTCGGAGGCGGCAAAGGAGATTTGTGCCGGCGGGGATGGCGATAACAGAAGAACCAAAGCACCAACATTGAGGAGAACATAACCAAGACTGCGACTCCCACCCCGAGGCCGACGAAAACCCACTTGCGGGAACCGGAGCCGCTGCTCGGGGCAGCTGGCGTTGTCGGAGGCGCGGGAGAGGGAAGAGGCGGGGGCGGCGAATTAGCCGAGGTGTTGATGTTTTCTTTTGTGGGCTCAACTTTGAGTGGCACCAGGAGCGGAGTGAAGAAAAAAATGAGTCCGTCGGGGGCGAGCTCGTTGGCGTCGAGGATGCTCTGGACGTCTGCCCCAGCGCCGGCGAAGGCACCGGCAATATAATCATAAGTGTCGCGCTGACGAATGAGATAGGTGAGTAGGTATTTGAAGCCGGCGGCTGTCTGGTTGGTGGTGGGGCAAGCGCAGCGGAGGGGAACGGTGAGCCGCAAATTGGGGTACAGCCGACGGTAAGAGTAAGGGTTCTGAGCTATCATAGACTGGCAGGTGGTGAGGGCCTGGTATGTGTCGTTGGCGACAGTGAAGTAGGTCTCCCCTTGCTCTTTGAGGATGTAGGAGGCGTTGTGCTGGTAATAACTTCTAGAACAGGAACAGTTGACGGGGAAGACAACCAGCGTATCGAGAGGGAGCGGCCCGACATCGGAAATGTTATTAGCGGCGGCGATCTGGGAAGCATCAGCGTGGAGGAGGCCGGCGATTTTGGCGGCGGTGTTGTAAGTGGTGGTGGATCGGAAAGTGAGGTAAGAGGTGCAGGAGGTGGCGACGCCGTTGCAGACGAAGCCGAGGGTGGTGGTGTCGTTTTGGTTGCAGTCCAGCTGCTTGTTGTTCACATAACTCTGTTGAGCGTCTGAGATTTGGTTCTCCGGGAAAGAAAGGAGAAAAAGGAGAAGGAGAAGCAGCCGCCGCAGAATGGCCATTGAAGGCTGAATTTCTTCAGGCCTACTTGATGGAGATGGGACCCGTAATAGGGACCCCTTATTTCTGTTTTGATAATTGTTGTGCATCTGTCTTGATTTATAAATGAGGGAACAGGTCGTTCATTGCGGTGGTGGGGCTGTTTGTTGAAAATTTCGTGTGTAGACTTGACTAGGGAAAGGGGAAAAAACAAGAATTGTGACATTGATCGGTTAGAAAACGTGTTTGAGTTGACTTGACTATTTGAGTCAATTGAAGGAAAGGAAGTTTAATCTCAATCCTGCCCCCTTTCCTAATTCGTGGCAATGTTTTTGCAATCGAATAATCAACTGAGTTGAATTGTTTTTTAAAAAAGATTACTGTTTTTTTATTATATATACACACATGCAATAATACTAAATCATTTTACAAAAAAAATTTATGCCTAAGATGTAATATTAAAATTTAATAAAATAAAAAATATTATAAAAATACAAAAGAAAATAAGTTAAATTCAAATTTAAAAATATAAATGTTGAAAAATTTAATTTGATAAAAACACAGAGAAAATTTGACCGTGGTATTCAGTATTTGATATTTACATAACTCAATTAAAATAATATATAGTTAAAAGATAATTAAATGAAACTAAAAATAAAAAATAGTTAGTGAAAATTATACATACAAATAAATTTTTGTGGGGTAAAAATTTAATAAAACATAAAAAAATTATTTTGTGTATTTTTTATTTTGAAATATGGGGATTTTTAAAATTTTTTATTAAAAAAAACACCAAATTGGACTGTAACTAGGTTGGCCTGTTGACTAGTTCTCGATGAGTGGAACAAAAATACGATTTTGTGGAGTATTTGGGCCGAACAAACAAATCGATTCTTGGCTGGCCCAGTCTGGATTTAAAAACCTTACTTTGTAGTGGAGCCCGTGATTGGATTACACTAGGCTGCACATCCCAGCCCAACTACAACGACCGAAGTCCCTTTACCAAGACTTCAACTTCAAGGAGTGGTCCTAAATTATTTGTTTTCTTTTTGTTATAGATTATTAGTTTACACGGGGAAATTTCATGTGCATGCACAATTATACCTTATTATATATAATTGTATACTATCAAATTATAAAATTTTAAATGATGAGTTACTCAAATTTTCAATAATATATTAAGAAAAAGTGGAAATGAGATTGAAAGAGACAGAGGGGGGATATAGAAAATACAAGAGGAAAAGAAATGCGAAAAATTCTTCTTGGGTCACGCCTAACTAATTGTAACCACACTTTCCATGCGACTGGTCTTTTTCAGATAATGTGCAAAAATCCCATGAAAAATATATTTGATTTACTGATAAATTTGGTTAGCCAAAACACAAATCCGTACTATGATTTTCCACGTATAAGAGAATATAGACGAGGAAAAGGTAATGTAGTTACCAGCAAAGGGCCGTTGCCAAGGGAAAACTGATTTCATTTTGATCCTCTTTCATTTCATAGTAGTATATATATGTCATCTTTCTTATATAAACTAGTAATATTGCATTATAGGGGCACAAAATTATTTCTAAATTATATAATTTCATGAGTTGCAATACAATAAAAAATATTTACAAATAAGAATCCAAGAAGAATGATGGAGAGATTAAAAGAAAAACTGTTAGAAAAACAAAAACAAAAAGAGATACAAACAAATAAGCTAAAAGGAGAAATATAATAGAAAAAGGAAAAGCATAGAAGGCAGGTAAAAAAAGAGAGTGTTTTTGTAATTTAACTTTGGGAGGACTATGATAATTTCATTAATGATTTCTCAATTCTAGTATTTCATAATTAAAGATTAGAAAGTGGAGATTGTTAACAGATTTCAGGAAAGAATTAAAAGAAGAAAATGAAAAAAAAATGAAGTGCATTCGTATAAATTACAGTATTGAATAACAAGGTTCATTTCAGCAGTGTTGTAATGATTATGATATCAAATTTAAGAAAAGTGTTCTTGAAATATGTCAGCACAATGGTATGGCTAAAAGAATAAAGTACAATTTATGAGTCAATCGAATTTATATTGCACTTCAAATTACATGAATCATTTTGATGATGAAACAATGAGGATTGCGTTTGATCTTATCCATCATTTTCTGTAGTTGGTGATGTTTCAAATAAAATTAGGATTAGGAAAGATGTTTCATACAAGCACATAAGAGTTTTAGTTGTGGGGCTTATGTTAACATTCCAAAAGATGAAAAAATGGAGTAAACCATGTCTATTCTTAGTGCATAACTATGAAGAGTTTGATTATGAACTATAGAATGCAGTGGATGAAAAAGTTATTGATGAAAGTAGGGATGCGTTTCTTAAGAAACATACATTAGATTGTCTATCTATGAGTGATATGCAGCATTTCACTCAAAATGTTCTTGTCACTATAGGTTATGTTCCTTTACCTCTAATTTGGTATTGTTAAAGAGACATACATGATGAATAATGTGATGTAGTTAATGATAAGTCATTTGACAATCAAATTCTAGATATGCATATTGATATTGGCAATTTTTTCTAGTTGAATTACTAGAGATAGATGATGAAATGTCCATACTTCTATAAGATATTATTCACATGAACGTATGATAATTATAAATGGTTGGCATAAGAAAATTTTTGAAGCCTTATGAAAAATAAGCTTGGTCGTGCTTCCTAGTTCGCACATAATTAGAGAGATAATTTGTTGATTAGGGTTCAACCACATGGTTGACCACCCAACTTACGTGTACATGCTCAAAATGATTTACTTTAATGAATGCATTATTAGAAGGTAACGAGAGAGTAACAATATATAGCATGGAGTAGCAGATGAGACAACAACAAGAGGAAATTCGAAACTTATTCACGCCGAAAAAAATTCTCTGTGAACAAGTCTCGATGGGGCATTTGTAGGCAATTAAAATATTTGCCCAATCATATATCGCCACGTGACATTTTGTTGTAATAAAATGTCAATAATCAATTATTTATATTTTAGGGATTAAAATAAACAGAAATTCTAAAATTAAATAATAAATAAATTAATATTTTTAATACAAATGACCTCACCCAGTCAAATCGCGAGAAGTGTAGAGACAAGCTAATCATATCATGTCACGTGTCCAGTCCTGTAAGTTTGGAAGGAGAATTTTGTTGATTAAGTAATTAATTTATAATCATCCAATTAAAAAAAGTAATGCTAAATCAAATATTCTCGATTAATTAGACGACGCCACGCCATCAAACATATATGGTAGTAGAGCAATTTCCACCTTTATAAATAAGCGTGGCCTCTACAAATTAAACACCTAACACCCAATGAAGAAGTAACAAGAAGATTTTAAATGAAGAAGTATTCAAAGAGTTCAAATACTCTATACCAGCTTCAAAAAGTTCGAAATAATTTGTTATCAAATTTAAGGTGTTCTTCCCAAAAACTTATCAAATCCTGGCGTTTAATCCACATTTAAGGTACTAAACCAGTGAATTAACGTTATTGAAGGTTCCAATCAACATTAATGAGGATCAAAGTTTGAAAGCTCTCCAGTTTCAATCGAATTCTTCGATCAACATTCAAATCACACAAGTTGGAAGAAAAATTAGAGGATTAAGTTAGAAGATAGGACCCACAAAATTTCATTCAATTCAAACTGTAATCGATTCGTACATATTTTTTATTTAATAGAATTTTATTTCAAAAATTTTGTCCTACAACATAAATTATTATTATTATTTTATTGTCATCTACACTCTGTCATTAAGAAATAACTAATTTTGATTAACCAATATGAAATTATAAAGTTAACTTTATTTTTTATTTAAAACCCTTTCTAACTTCTCTTTTAATTTTGTTTTCTTTCAAACTCATTTCTTTTCATTTTCACTTGATCCTTTTTATACCCTTATTGAAATATTTTGTACACTTTTTATTTTAAATAATTTTATTTAAAACATAATAATTTTATAATTTATAAATAATACTGCACACTTATCAAACGTCCAAACTTTTACTAATAGAGATAAATGTCTTTCTTCTTCTCCATTCTTTTCCTTCCTTTTTGTGTCTGTGTGTGTAAAACATACGAGTTTCCAAATTTTTGAAATATAGTCATAGTTTAAAAATATATTGACAATTTTTTGGCAACCATATATTGACAATATATGGATGATTATTTTCTTTACGGGTTCTGATGGCATGAAATAAAATATATATATATATATATATAATTAAAAGAAGTAAATTTACCCTTATCTTTATCGTTTTTTTTTTCTTTTTATATATTTTCCAGTACCAACACAGATCCTGTAGTAGTCGGGATTCCACAGTCCAGACTCCGGAAACTGACCATTATTTTTCCTTCTTTCCTGCGTGTTGTGATTTCGTTATAATAATTTATCCCTGCTCTGTCGCTTCAAACCTAATCATTGCAGCTGCTGCGACCACACCCGCCCTGCCGCCGCTTCCTCGCCGATTACGCTCGTCAATTTCTTCTTTCGTTTCCCCTTTCTTCCTCGTCCACCCTTGCTACTTGTCTTCTTTCCCCTTTCTCCATTCCTATTTCCGCAAGAAATCGTGGAAAACTTGAAACTAAGACCCTCTTCCAATTTGATTACGATTTTCGAAAGACGTGCAGCGAAATCGTAATTAAGGCCAGGTCGAGCCGATTTATTTCCCTCTAAACCAAGGAATTGCGGATCCGCAGCCGGTCCATTCTCGTGGCCGTGATACCTAGACGCCCCTTTCCATCGTCGTTTGGTATACGGAGATTCGAAAATTCATGGAGACTGGAGGCAACTCTTTACCATCAGGGCCTGATGGAGTGAAGCGGAAAGTTAGTTATTTCTACGACCCCGAAGTTGGGAACTACTACTATGGCCAAGGCCACCCAATGAAGCCACACAGGATTCGGATGACGCATGCTCTTCTTGCACACTATGGATTGTTGCAGCGTATGCATGTTCTCAAGCCAAATCCTGCCAGAGATAAAGATCTCTGCAGATTTCATGCGGATGATTATGTTTCTTTTTTGAGGAGCATAACCCCAGAAACGCAGCAGGAGCAGCTCAGGCAGCTGAAGAGGTTTAATGTTGGTGAAGACTGTCCTGTTTTTGATGGTCTTTACCCTTTTTGTCAAACTTATGCTGGTGGTTCCGTCGGTGGAGCGGTGAAGTTAAATCATGAACATTGTGATATAGCAGTAAATTGGGCTGGTGGGTTGCATCACGCAAAGAAATGCGAGGCTTCTGGTTTTTGCTACGTGAATGATATAGTGTTGGCCATTTTGGAACTTCTAAAAGCGCATGAGGTAGGTTTTCCTTCTATATCTCCCCTTTTCTATTCTATCTTCTGCTTCTATGGATTGCCCAAATCTTGAGCAGCATTATGAACAACAGGACAATTTCATGACTTTCTGTTCAAGCTTTTCTTCACTGCAGGCGATTATTGAAACTTATTCTAAGCATCCCAACTACTGTTTAATCAACGTGAACAAATTTTGGCCTACGGCACCTTCACATGCATCGTCATAGAGGGACTGCAAATCCGTTTACGGCTGGCATTTGAATGGGTTGGGGATGCTTTCTTTTTATCCTTTTTTTGGTTGGACCTGTAAGTGAATCCAAGAATTGAGGATCAAAACAGCCCTAGTCTGGTGGTATAAAAGTTTGGAAATAAACAGGCCTAGAATGACCTGTCTAACCCAGCTTTTCCTGTCCACCCTGAGGCTGAAGAACAATCCTAGTCCTTTCTCTTCTTGACTAACAATCTAAACCATGTGTCAACTGAAGTTCATACTTTATGGAGATGTTTCCTGTATATCAACGTCCCTTGCAGTATGGCCCTAGCTTTGACTTTCTTCCTGTGGAGTGGACCTAGCTTTGAACAGCCTCCCCTGCATTGTAGCCTGAGCCCACTATAAGCTTTTGCATTACGGCCTCTACAGTCTCCAACCAAATTCACCAAGTACTTCAGCTGCTTTATTGCATATAGAGCTAGATTTTGGGTGTACATAAAGTGTGAATGGATTATGATGGTTCCAGTAGATTAAAATTTGCCACAATAGCATTCTCATGGATGAATGTAAAGATTATTTCTGTAGAGAGAGTGTTGAATAGTCACCTCATGAACTTTTCATTCACTGTGCACTGCCAATGGAGAAAAACACTTCTGAAACTTAGGTGTATGAGGATGTTGGTGAGTTGCTTCTTAGGGGGCTGGTGGATTCTCGATCTTTTAGACTTCCTCTACAATAGTACAATCATTGGCACCCTCAGTCAAGTCTTAGTAATCTTGAACTTGACCTCAAAAGATGCCTTTTGACATATCCACATGATTGAATCTCATGGGCAGAAACCTTTTGCATTTTTGAATTCCTCTGTACATATGCTCATGAACCAAAGGCATTTGCTATCACTTCCCTTAGTTCTTTCATTGAACCATTGGTCTTTAGTTAAATTATTGTACTTTAACTGTCAAAAAAAGTAAAACTATGTCAATTATATTAGAATATGATCCAGGCATAGTAGAATAGATTCTTTTGGTTATTAAATATAAGTGAAAAATTAACAAATATCCTCCTTGAACTGAACTTCACCAAATTAAATTAGTGGGTTTGCTGCTCTTCCAAACTCCCACCACACTGGTACAATTATTGGCAGCCCAGTCTAATCCTAGTAATCTTGTGTTTGACTTGAAAGAGGCTTGTCATTGTATCTGCATGATTTTCATGAATAGAAACTTTTTTTGCTTTGAATTCCACTGTGCTATGTTCATAAGGCGAAGGCACCCAATCTTAATTTTCTTGTTTCTTTCATTGAACCTTTGCCTTTTAGTTAAATGAATGGTCATTAACGATCAAAGAAAATGTAAATCATGTTCAAACAAGATCTAGGCTTCCACATCAAGGCTCTTAAGTAAATGACTTCTTGATTACCTTAATTGCAGACTCTTGCAACTACTTATTTGATAATGCAATTACATGTTGCAGGGAAGCATTCAACTAATGGCACCTCACCCCACTTCTCTAACCCTACCTTGTGAGTGATCTTCATGAAGATCACATGTATAATTAGAATCTGCAAACAACTTAGGGAACTGCAAATCTAGTAACCTCTAACTTTAGCTTTTGAGGCATTTTGCAAATGTCTAACAATACATGTTGATTTGTTCCAATGTGCATTTTCCAAGCAAGAGATATCTGCTAGCCAAATGTCTTGCGAGATGTCTAAATGAGTGCAAAGCATATCATTTGCACTAGTTGTGGTTGTGATTTAGATTTGAATTCATTCGACAACAGCATCTGCAGCTACATAATTAAGTAGGGATCAATTATTTTTAAAATCATACTTGGAATTGGAATCCGGCCCTAAAAGTTTTAAAACGACTGAATATAATCTAATGAACCCTGAAATTTTACATGAAGGTGTAATATGATGAATGAACCAATAAAAGAATTTAAATAATCCTAATTTGCCCGTGCATTTTAAGGTATTGACCATAGCTGATGCAGACCATATGGCCTCCCAACATACAGTTTCAGGCTCATATATGATCCTAGGAGTTAAGTAACTACTGATACATTGGATGTCAATAAGATTTTATACGGATATCAATTCTTCTTCTCCATGCCATCAATTGACAACCAAAATTGACATTTCATTACACGAACAAGTGTATGCCATAAGAATATATGCTATTCACATGTCCAGGGCATTTCAATTGCAGAATTTTGGTGGAAAAAGGATATCTGCTTCTAGTAACCTTTTTTGTTCGGGATCTAAATCCTTCTTTGGTTGCATAGCAGGCAGGATACTTGGCTTTAGTTTTCTCTTGTTTAGCTTCGTGTGAATTAGAACTAGTTATTTCTAATACAGTTTTTACATTGGGCTTTTAATTTTGTTATTTTTTAATTATCATTTTGCAGCGTGTTTTATATGTAGACATTGACATTCATCATGGAGATGGTGTTGAAGAAGCATTTTACACTACAGACAGGGTCATGACTGTTTCTTTTCATAAATTTGGTGATTATTTTCCTGGTACGGGCGATGTACGTGATATTGGATATGGAAAGGGGAAATATTACTCTCTTAATGTTCCCTTGGATGATGGGATTGATGATGAAAGCTATCAGTCTCTGTTTAAACCAATAATGGGCAAAGTGATGGAAGTTTTTAGACCTGGTGCTGTAGTATTACAATGTGGTGCAGATTCTCTGTCTGGAGATCGGTTAGGTTGCTTTAATCTATCAATTAAAGGTCATGCAGAGTGTGTTAGATTTATGAGATCTTTCAACGTGCCACTACTGTTGCTGGGTGGAGGTGGTTACACAATACGTAATGTTGCCCGTTGCTGGTGTTATGAGGTATGCTAATATTCTTAGCTAGCCGTGATTTTGCACTAAGACTTCAGCTTTTTTATGATGATTTGTTGAAAAATTGATCTGTTTGCTGCTAATTTGTACACAACTTACAAACTTGAAATTACTTGTATAAATTTGCAATGCTCAATGCATGTAATTTGGTACATGATATGAATATTGCTTGGGAACGACATGAACAAAAGCAGACTCAGAGGAGAGAGAGACGAATGAGCTATAACTTATAAAATCACCTCTTTATTTTCCTTGGGAAATGAAATGACATGGTCACTAATTCATATGTGTGATCTCTTCAATGTTATGCGCCTACTGTTTTGATGTTAGTCTCCCTTACCAGTGATGATTGAATCTGATTTAACAGACAGGCGTAGCACTTGGGATTGAACTTGATGACAAGATGCCACAGCATGAATACTATGAGTACTTTGGCCCAGATTATACGCTGCATGTTGCTGCAAGTAACATGGAAAATAAGAATTCTCGCCATTTATTGGAAGAGATCAGATCAAAGCTTCTTGATAATTTATCAAAGCTTCAACATGCACCAAGTGTCCAGTTCCAGGAGCGCCCACCAGACATTGTGCTCCCGGAGGTTTGTTTTGCGTCAGAAAACGTTCTCATGTTTCATATTTTTGTCCTGCTTTAACCTTTCTGAGGAAAACGTCTATTTTGGACATGGTTTGACCAAATTCAACTTATCACATGACAACTGTACTTACCCTAAAATAACTATGGTCCGCTAGACCAGAACGGGACATATTTTCCATTCTTTTTTATTAATGAGGTGCATAGTAACATGAGGATACATTGTCAAATCTGACTATGCTTGTTAATGTTGTAACGTGCTCATTTGCCTTCACCGTCATTACTTTTCCCACGAACTGAATTATTTTAAGTTACTTTCAATCTTCTTAGATTACATCCCAAACTCTTAGAATCCTTTTACATGAGTGTTCTGATAATCCTCTATTCCTCTGCATAACCATCAAGGGCATTTTCTTGAGTACAGTATATGCTATAATAACATATAGAAATAGTAAGGTGGCACAAAAGATATTTTTCATTTCTGCTGTTTTGGTTATTGTCCCAGAAGTGTGCCATTTTGCCAAGGTTTGTAAAAGCACATGAGCAATTAACTTCTTTTCTAAGATTTGCCTGCTTAACCTTTCCTCACAAATATTGGATCTTAAACTCCATTCCGAAAAAATTTACCCTTTCAAGCAATGTAAAGAGGTCATTGCATTTAGAGTATATGCTGATCTCTAGTTGCTTTGGAATTTTCAATGATGTGATTTCGTCTTTCATCATATTGTTTTGAGGTCAGTCCTGTGTCCTTATCCACCTCATGATCTTGATACTGTATGGTTGTAATATGTGTAAAATGTGGCTCGATCTCTTTATTCCTGTCTAGGTTTTTTATTAGAGAATCATGCTTTTGAAGTTTTTGATGGATTTTTATAGCAGTAAATGCCTGTGTGAACCCATGGCCACTGGTTTATCAAGTATTGCGGAGATGTACTCTCTGCTTTTTTGTGCTGTTTTATGGCATTTTTTTAATCACAATTTTTCAATATTAGAGATGTGATTGAGTCAAATAGTACGATATATAAATCAAATCAATATAACTTTGATAGTCTATCGCACCAGAGGCTATTGACATTTATAGCATTCTAATCTTCACCATTAAATATAACTATGGAAAGAACTCAAGCTTTGCTTGTTTTCAAATTTACAATTCTAAAATATACACTGTAATTATTACATTTTTTTTAATTTTATTTATTTCTGTCTTTTACTTTTACTTTACTTTTACATAATTCTCCGGAAAGACACCAAAAAACACACTTTCAAAAATAAGAACAAACATTGCCTCAAGTCCCAAATCAGTTTTTATTCTACCGAATCCCACATCAGTCCAGCAGCCCTGTGTAAGTTGTGACTTTTCAAGTACTTGATGGATTTTCTTATTCATAAGAATGGCAAGGAGTTGGGATTGACTTGCCAAAACTTGGGACCCGGCCCATTGAAGATTTTATGGACCTGGGAATGAACCTACTATCATACCCTCTTTATCATGTTGAAAGCTTAAAAAAATTACTTTTTAAACATTTTTACGCATGATATGTTTGGAGGCCTATTTTGATTGGATAAAAATAAGTTATTAATTAGGCATGCAAATTTAGGATTAACGTACAAGAGATGAAAGGTATTTTTAAAGGTTGATATGTTTGAAGTACGTGTATTTTGTTAGGTGGAAAAAGGGGGAAAACATTTATGTTTTTTATATATGATGGGTTGGGGCTGTTGCATACATTGTTTATTTGACCTTTATATTATGATTTTATTTAAAAAATATTCACTATGTTTGTTTCCCTTCTTAAACTCTACACGTACTCTCCACAGTTGATTTCATTAGCAAAAACTTCTTTTCTCTCTCTTTTTTATACATGATCTACAAAGAAAACATGCCTTCTTGATCTTGCATTGAATGTAAATGTACTAGGTGCTAAGATTGTGAAAAATGTTACAATCTTAATATTGGATTATTTGTTTTCACTTTTTATGCAAGATTGTAACAAATATGTAAGATTTGCGACATTTTTAAGCACCTAGTGCATTTGTGTGAGGTTTAGGGTCAACTCAACCAAAAATACTTAAACACACACACACCGCACATACACAAAAAAAGCAAACGCTATTTTCTTTCTATATTAAGTTCATTTGTAGTACGCATTTCCTTTTATTTTCTCTGTATAGACGCATAAACTCATCATATAAATATAGAAATAGCGGATAAAAAATATATGAAACATTAGAATGAATAGGGTCCGGGTCTCAAAATTAAGACTAGGAGCCTCTTTGAGACCCATTTTGTAGTTTAAAACCTCCCCAAGTCAAGGTCTTGACCCAGGTCTAGGCCAAACCCGCATCCCCCGCCATCCTAGTTATGCAACTTTTTTTCAACTACTTGGAATAGGAATGTTAGTATAAGATTTAGTCCTTTTCTAAATATGTTTAGACTGTTGTATTATCTGATTTATTAAATTGCTGTAATATCTAATATTTTAAGTGAAAAATCAAGCCAATGATAAATCAAAAAGTATTTGCAACTGGGAAATTCCTAAAGATTGTTGATTTATTATAAAGAGGTTGGAATAAAATTAACATTCAATTGTATTGATTTGCACTTTGTTGTAGAATATAGCAAAAGATGTAAAAGTAATTCAAGTAAAGTGGACATTTTACAATTGTAAACTTTACCTGCCATTGTTTTGTTGTAGTTAGGAGTTTTGCTTGTCCCACCTTCAAAAGCTTGCTTTACTTATTATTTAATTGTTTGATATGCAGATGGAAGAAGATCATGGTGGCGAGGATGAAAGATATGATCCTGAGTCAGATATGGATATTGATGAACGGTACTTCTTTTTTGTTCATAGACTTTCATATCATTCTTATTCTGGTCTGTGAAGGCATCTGAATTGCTATGCCTGTGCAGGAAGCCTTTGCCTGGCAGAGTGAAAAGCGAGTTTCCTGAACCTGAAGCAAAAGACATGGTACTTGTTACTGTTCCTTTTTGTTATTTACTTTTAATTAAATGGATGTTGGAGCTTAAAATTGTAGTGGGTTTGAGCAATCTGATTCTTTGCTCTAGCATGCCCGTCATTTCAAGGTCCCATTTCCTTAGCCTTCCAACCCGGATCATGTGTACGAGACTGCTAACCTCGAATGATTGCAAAAGATTGATTTAGAAGGGAAATTCTTATAATTATGAAAAATAGGAGGGGGAGGAGTTGATAATTTAACTATTTTGAGAGGAGGTAATAGTTTTCTAGCTTCTATGTGTATGTGATTATCTGATTTTAGAATGAGAAGGTTAAAAAATAAGTTGGTGATCTGTCTAAGCTAATTGATATGAGAAATAAATGCAATGACGGGCCAATCTATATTCTACGCTGTCTTGGGTTGTTTCCCTAACCAGTGGTCTTGAATTACCCTCTGATTGCACCTTAACTGAACAAGAGTTGCCACTGAGTTCATGGATGTCATAGGTTGTCAGGGCAAGGAAATTCAACACCTCAAATGTATGTAATGTAGACAACAATTGATGTAGACAAAAGGTCATACTAGTCGTCTTATCTAATTGCATGGAAACTAACTTCCACTCAGAAAACTAGGGAGTAAATTGTGAAATTCTGCCTTTCTAGATGTGTATTTCTATTAGTGTGAGTCCCTACTGCCTAGGATAATTGTAGTTAACCTTAGAATCTATTGCATTCTTGTATTCCTTCTAAATGATGTATGTCCAAGAGTCAAACCTGTGATTAATTTTTGAATTATGACAAATCATTTCATATTTAATATCTTTGTTCATATGAGATAAATGGATGGATGTTTCCATCTACAGCATACTTGTATACAACACACATTTTACAGAATGTGAATTTTGGTCCCATTCTACATGTCAATACTGGCAACAATGAAATTTATAATAAGAGGAAAATCTGTTGACTTTAAAAATCATGAGGGTTCAATCCCCTCTATCCCCAAAAAAGCTTATTTGACTCCCATTAATACTTTGAGATACCCAGGTAGCACAACTCCATAGCTCATTCATTGTTCTAATACACAAATAAATTTGTGGGGCTCCTTATATTGAAAACTAGAATAAGTTGTTCTATAATCATTCTGCAGAGCAATTTTGAGGAAATACTTAGTAGCAAGATTGTTTATTCTGCCATTCTGAGAAGAACCCGAAATGTTTCAATTACAATCTCGGTCTATATGTGTAGGAATTTGTGGTTGCTTGATTTTATTTTTTCCTGTTATTGCAGGATGACATCAAAGAAGATGAGCATAATAAGGAAGTGGACTTGAAATGCTCTGAACCACTTTCCTGAGGATGTGGATCTACATTCCAATGTCATAAGTAAGTCATTGTGGTGTGAACATCTAAAATTCATGAAATGCTACCAGGGAAAACATTTTAGTTTCACCATTGCAAGAAGCATGCGTGTGATTTGAACATGAATTGCGTGGTAGACTCTGCAAACTTGGAATTAGTTGTAAATGATAAATCCCATGGTGATGTGGTTGGCTGAGAAATTTATTAAGTGCACAAATACCTTTTTTCTACTTCCCCTATTTTCCAAAATTATATTGGAAAATAGCTATCAGATTTTATGTGATTATGCCAGTGCTGATCCCTTTTTCCTACTTAGTGTTTTGTCCTTCATTCCAGCATATGCAAGCACGCCGCACAAAATCCATATTCATGTTCTATAATAGGTTTGCAGAAAAGCTTAACTTTTTATATAGCGGAAATAGTGAAACAATTTAATTAGTAAGCATGTTTGGCTCTCTCTATCTCTCTCTCTGATGTCCTCTTTTTCTCATTCTTCTCAAAAGAGTGGTGCTAAATTTGGCTCGCCAAAATTTTAACATTAAGAATGGCACATTGTACAGTTAAACAATGAGAGGCACTCATGCCCATTAAGAAGGCATGTTAGGTTGGTTCTTAGGCTTGTGTGCCGTGCTGATTTAAAAAATTGTAGAAGCTATGAATGTAAATGGCTGCCATGGCACGTTGTGATGTTTTCGTCGTAGTCTTTAATTAAATGTTTGCAAGCGCTTGTGTTAAGAAGGCAGATGCCTAAAAGCTTAAGAAAATCAGGGTGAGCTTACTAGCAGCTCTATAATTGTGTGAGATATGACTGTGATCTATTTCTGAGTTGTTAGGCTTTCCCAAGACTAGTGATGTATTTGCTTTGACACTGTAAAAACGAGGTTATGTGTTTATTTTTTGGTGTGTGTTTTAAGTGTTTTTTTTTTATAATTGTATAAAAAGATAACATTTAATAAATATAATAATTGTAGTGTGTTTTGAAGGTGAAATATGGAAACAAACATACTTAAGATGTTGTGGGTTTGTTAGATTTCTCCTCCGCCTTGTCTTTTCTTAGAATATAGTTGGGGGCTTGTCTTTTCTTAGAATGGCGGCTTTCTTACGAGGAGTAAACAAAAGGCCGCTGTACTTTTTTGGTAGTATAGATCAAGACAGTGCTTTTACTTTATCCACATATCTTTGGTAGTATATATCAAGACACTGCGTTCCGCTAGACACGTTGCCATAGAGTTTTGAATGGACGTCAAGGTCCCTATCATCCCTTTCAAGAACCAAGGGCACGATTGAATGAGATGCCCGTATCTGAAATTTGACTTTGTGAGATGGAGGAATCAAATTTTGTAAGTGAATAATAATGAATTTATGTGTATTGGACGAAATTTGTGTAAAAAACATGATGTTTTTGTAGGAGAATATGATCGGCATGTGATGTGACTGGGTTATATGCAATTACAAGAATGACGTGTAAGTGAAATAAAATTTTGTAGAAGCAGGGGTATTGTAAGGTGTTTAGGGTACTGTTGCTGTGGTTGTAGGATAGACTAAGGGACTCGTGATGGGTACTTTATATGTAGTTGTAGGATAAGGTTTGGGTGTGTTTTTTTTTTCAATAAAAATCTACAAAAATGAGAAAATGGGCCTATTCTTTTTACGGGACGAAATAAGAATACTGTACCATTTAAGAGACCAAGCAAGTGCACCCTAAAGTTTCAGGCCAGCGGGCCATGTTTATGATGTATGGAATGTACGCTGCCCATGTTGATATATAAATAGGAACGCATGTAACCAAGTTTTCTGGTAACCCATTGCAAAACACTAACAGATATTCAATTTATATTGATGTTTCAAGACTTTATATATGCACTAGTGAATGGAGTACTAAGCTGTGTGACGAGAGATTCCGTGACAAAGAGGATGGAGGTAAAATTAGAAAGATTTATTTTAATTGTTTAATTTGTTGAATAATAAGCAACAATAGGAGATACAATGCCCACTTTAGTGAGTAAAGACAAGCACAATAATTAATTAGTTTGCCACTTTATAATTGCTTGCCCCTCTCGTTAGGAAATGGTGTGACTACGGTTGAATGGGAGTGACATTGTTTTAAAATAGGAAAAAAAAATTTAAGCTATAAAAGAAATGCCGTTTAATTTGCATCCTTGAGTTGCAAAATAGAGATAACAACCAATTGTCTAATTATTTTTTAAATATATCTTTGAAAAGGTTTTTATTTAATTCGAAAAAAGTTTTTGGAATTGAAATTAAGATTTTCTACTTGTTAGGAGAAAATTAGAATCGTTATCTACTATCATTGTTTGTGACTATATTAAGAAAAAGTTCGATGCAGAAGAAAATGGCGTCACGCTAGAAAATAACTGTTCGTTATTGTTCCTAAATCACTAGGCGTCTACACTATATAGTGCCTGTATACGAATGCATGTAGAATAACACTGAAAAATAGTTTAGTAGCGGTAAAATTAGAACATTACAATGCGAATTTAAGGAAAATTAATTAATTCGTACGGTAATAAAAGAATTAGCATGATTGATGGGGCATGTGCTTCCATTCACTCCAATGGAAATATGGGGCATGGCTAAGCAATGGGTTTTTTTCAAGATACTTTTACAGTTCCCATGCAAGAATCTCCTTCAATAAATTTAAAATAAATAAAAGAAAGACATGATTATATCGATAAAAATGCATATGCTAAATTCTGACAGCAATTGTGGTCATGTTTCACGGAAATACTATGGTGCATTACACATAAATGTCATCATATGAGAACCATAAAGAACGCACATGCACTCAAATGAATTTTTGATTTAAGATAATAATTAACCAGAAGCCCAGCAAAGTATTCCTAACTAAATTCTGCTCTTCCTCCCAAAGGATGAACATTTGTTGAATGTGACGTTTTTATCCTTTGAGTTCGAGGTGAATACACATACTCGATCATTGGGCATGTGATGGATGTTCATAACCCACTAAAACGACCTCTCATGCACATACTTGATCATTGGACTAAAATGACCTCTCATAAGCTATTGAGCCCCTTTCTCTTTTGGGGGCCACTGACATTGTAAACGAAACATCATGGAAAGACCTGAGATCCATGAATGTTTCCCCTTGCGCTCCACTTATATTCACCTAAAAACACCCAAATTGAGCTGAGTCCCATTTTTACAATCAAATGACTGGCACTTTCTTGGTAAATAGTTAAGGGAGCATATATTACAGAACATTACTGAAAATGATTTTCATGCACGTATAATAACGGTGAAACAATATGATAAATATTGAGTGCAATAATCAAGAGGTATTTCCGACCTGCCGGATTTGAACCGACCGAAGGATCTAGTGAAGTCAGGCGGTAAATCCTACCCGCTTTCACCCAACCCTTTACTCTCCCATTTGAGAGAAAGGTCGGTCCAAAGTTAAGCCGTTGCTTGTCTCTTTTCCTATGAAGAATTAAGCTCAAATTGGCAATATTCTCTCGTTTAGGGCACTTGGTTGGTGTTAGCAACTTGCACGTTTCATCACTATTAACATCCTGGTATTAATATTATGGTAATATTGGATATAAGGATGGCTCACACCAAATAATATATAGAATCGGAATCATGTTAAATACTCTCCTCCGCTCAATTATTTTGTTAAAAGTATAAACAAAAGTTAGAATGGTGTCCTTTCCTATTTCTTTTGTTTCCTTCACTATGTACGTAGACCGAGTCCAATAAAATTCATATTATTATACCATGTTGTTCGTATTTATACCACCAACTACAGCCCACAGACGGGATTAAAAGTAGACACCTGCTAAACGCTAATCACTTGCACGAACATTGTGTCAAAAATGCTCTTTTGTGTTGGTCTTGTCATATACTAAATTCATACACAATAATGGACTTTAGTAGAAGTATTTAAATGTATGATTGCACGTTGATTCACGCTATATGAATACTCATATCACACTTAAATTTCAGAATATTAATAAATTTATATCATAAGATGACACATTTCTGATTAAAAAAACACCTTCTTGTGACTCATACAAACAATTACACATTTGATCAATTGTATAAAATAACCCCCCCCCCCCTCCCCCAACACACAAATATTAGTATATCATAGTTATGCAAGTAAAATTATTTATGAGCACAATTTTTATATAAAAATAAATGCATCTAGATATATTATATACACACATAATTACATCATGAAATGTACGGGCATATGCAATGTAATGAAGTTCTGCAAGTATAAACACGTTTGTATGGATTTAGATAAATTTATAAATTAAATCTATTTACATATATTTAATTGTATATCAATTCTACTATCTAATATTCAACACAAATAGACAATTTCCAATTCTTTAAAAAATGATTTTGGAGGTAGTGATGAACTTCCATTTTTTCGTTTTTAACTCAAAATAATTCTTAATTTCGTGTGAGAATAATTACTCACAGTTAATTGACGAACGAATTCTTCCACTTTTAGGAGGAATTTTTTTTTGACTCAATGCCCGTTATTGGTCTAACAAATAAGAAGTGCTACTGAAATGTGGGAAAGACTTATCCTCAAATATCCTCTCGAACCAAACATGTTAGCATCTTTAAGGTTCAGACATACTACCGTTCTTTTTCCCATTTTTTCCTTGTTCAAAAATGATGAAATGATGGGGCATCCTAAAATAGCATTGACGTGTATGAGAATAACCAAACCACATAAGCTTATGTCTTGCAAAAGAGACCGTCTATAACATCTAGGCCGCTTATCACATGTTCAATTGCAGAATACTCTTTCATAGTTGGGCAATCCACTCTTAATGGGCTAACCACCTAATAAGTTTGCATCTTGAACTCTCTTGCATTAAAAGACTATCTTGATAAGACCCGCTTTCTGATTGATGTTCAATGTAAAACCAAAATTTTAGCTCTTAGCAATTCATTTGGGCCTGGCACTAAAAATGATCGTGTGCTCATAGATAAAGAAGTAGAAGACACATACCAGAAGCTTTGACATACAATCCACTAAGCATTCGCATGTTTACAGACTACTTGCTTCTCCCTGCGCAATATGAAAGTGAAAAAAGAAAACAAAATAAATGGGATTTGCATTATCCATGTAAAGTTCAAAAATACTTGCTGATCATTCTTTAAATTAATTCAGCAACCAAAAGGCTATGTGTAAATTGAGTCTGTAAGATCAACAAATGCAACAAAAATAGCATTCATAAGTCACCTACTTGTGTGTCAGTTCAAGTTGTCAAGCAAGAGGTTGATTATAACAAATTTGGCATTTGTCACACTTCTAGTCAATTTCTTCATCATGACCCAAATTGATGTCCCGAAAACAAAGTTAAAACAAGCAGGTCGCCAAGCTCAGGCCAATTATCAAACTCAAAAGTACAAAAAGGGACTAGTGTCTAAAAAGGTCATCTTACAAGGAATTATCCCATCTATACGACAGATAGGAGGTACGAAAGTTTTGACACCTGAAGTAACAGACCAATAGGTAGTTTAACAAATATTCTGGAATAGGCTGAGATCAACTTCAAGTCCACAAGATGCATACAAGCAGAATGACTGCAATGTCAAAATATATTGCAAATATAACAAACAGGATTGATTAATTGTTCAATTTCAAGTACCTAGTGTCATTTTCTTCCCACCAATTTTCTAATATCTTTGCTATAGGGGAAAGCATGACAATGGGTTCGACTGCCTCAAATGGCAGAATGTTCTTTTTCTCCTATCAAAGAAAAATTATGTATATATTATGAAATGTTTGTAAATCGACCGTACATTTGTACATGTCACTGATTCCAAAATTGTCTCCAAAACAATGAAGAAAAGCAACTGGTTTTCAGTTCTTAAAAGTAGAAACTCAACTGCAACTGAGAGATATCTACAAAAATAGGTACATGGTTGGCTAAATGTCATCACCGTTGACTCTATTGACATGAGAGGAGATTCTGCACTGCCATGACGTCCAGTCACCTGCATGCTGAAATGATGTCAATTAAGGGAAGAAATTGATATACAGGAATGCCAAGGTATGTAGCTGAGTTCCTCAGGAATGGAAAAAGTACATACAAGAACATCACACGTCATACAATTTAGGTACTCAACTACGAAATGTACACAAGAAACGGCAGATGCTCCATAGAAATAAAGTAAAGAAATTAATGTTCCAGTGGTAAAGTGACATGATCCTCGCAAATAGAAACAAAGTAACGGTAAAGATTGTTAGAATCACCTTTTTCCAGAACATTCATCTAGAAAGCAATTTCCTTATTATTTATTCAAACGAAAAGCTGACACAGGAACCAGGGGTTAGTTCCTTTTTTTCACATATTAGATCAAGAAATTTACTCTCTTCCATAGAAAGGAGACAAATGAAACCAAAGTTTCATGTTCAGTTTTCAAAATGCTGAATTGATATTCCAAGCTGACAACGTGGGGTACATTCTTACTATCTAATTGTTTCTTTTTCTTTTTTTAATACCCTGTCAGAATTATATGCTAGCTAAGCCTGGTTAACTAAAGTGAAGTAATTAAACCACAATAAAAATATTTGCGCCGGGCACCCAAAAAGATCCAAAGAGCAAGAAGCTCAGGCATCTTCAAACCTCACAATTCCATCATATAAGTTCCTAATGAATTTCATCATGGCTGTTAAAATAGGAACAATGACACATGTTGCAGGCCCAATTTTGTCAACAATAGTGTCAATTTTTATTTGCGTAGTTATTGTTGTAACATGCATCACTGGTTCTTTTGGTAGTTATCATGCTGCCAGAGGAAAGTGCTAAAATGGCGCTAAAATGGAAACGATGGACTCCATCCCCAGTTCATTCCCAGCTTTCAAAAATTTACGTTAAAGGTGCATGAAGCTAGCAAATTGAAAATGGAAACGGAGAAACTGGGATTACCGCATAAGAACCATGGCCAGATAGCGCCTTTTGCAATATGCTGTTCACAGAAGCCTATCAAAAACCAGGAAAAGATGTAGATTGACCTAAAAGTAGAAGTATCAAGGTTTTCAAATTAAAAATTAAAGTTAAAACGCACCAGCAGACAAACTCCTCTAGCTTCAGTTCAATGACCCACGGCACCTAAAAGATAAACTTAGTCAGCAGGCAGTTGAATAATGGATTGAGGTACCCTAAATAGAATAAAATACCATAATTACAATAAACAGAGAGTATAGCTTTTACTTCTTACAAGTAGCTAGCCACACGGATTTCGAGACAGAATAATTTTCAGTCAAGAAGGTATACGTATCATGCTTGTCCTAATAATGCACTTACGAATCAACTAAGCAGTTCTGGGGCAAGAAGGACACAGAAATGCCATTAATTGGTGAAATACAAAGATTTCCTAATTTTTTTTCAATTCATAAAGATGTCACAACTTTGATAATACATTTATGTAGACACTTAAGCCTTATCAATAATGTAAATCAAGTTACTAGAGGTAAAAACTTAGTAAAACACGAGTTTGGTTTGACAAACATAAAAGGAAAAAGTTATTCCAATGTTGAGATCAAGTAGCAGAAAACCCAGAATAGATTACAACTGGTAACCCAATCAAGGTTTATATGATTAAAAAAATGCTTAGCGCGAGAAAAAAGGTAACAATCTACCAAAAAGTGATACAGAAACTGTCTTCCTGACAAGAAAAATAATGCCTTTAAATAGATAGGCCAATCTGTAATGTTCATTGCAACTTGTCATTCAGCTTCAGTAAGGATGATGCAATTATTCATGGTTGTGGTCATAGCACCATTTCCAATTCTTAATTAGTAGGACTCAGCTCACCCTATTTCTGTGCTAGGAGTTTGTTAAAGAACAAAGGCAAAATACTTTCCAATAACTTCTTTGTTTTCCAATGGGACCAACATAGGGATCCAATTCCCAACCAGTACAGTAGATAAATGATTTTTTTTGGTCCTTGGTTCTTGTTTTTAACACCAAAAACACACTCATAACAAACATAAACTAAATATATGACACTCTAGGACCTATTATTCTCTCTTTCTCAAGTATATATACACCAATATTCAAGATTTAATCATTATATTCATTTAAATTAATTATTACTATATATACACGTACACTCAATACATAAATAGTTATATCTAAAAATTAATCCTTACTCTATAAAAAATCACATCGTTTGACCATTTTATAATTTTATATAAATAGATTTACACAAAAAATTCCACCAAACAGACATGATTTAACATCTAAAATATATTTTCTTCCAAAAAACACAAAAACAAACAAACCAGACATAGAATTCATCATTTTTATACTATTCTTGATTTTAATTCTATTCATAGAACACCCAACCCTGAAAAATACATATGCCATTTCTTCTTTAAAACAAGAACCAAACAGAGACAAAACTACTTATTTCTACGCAGCCTAGAATTATTTTCTGCCTACAATAGAAGAGAATAACAGACAAACATAAAAAGACAGTAAAACCATACTAGAATACTGTGTTAATAAAATGCATAATGGTAATTCCAGAAAATAAAATAATTTGGATATATTGGCAGAATATTGCCAACTAATACAAGAGCATATGGAAACTTCAAAATGAGTATAAATATCAGACTCCAAACTATATCAAAAGAATATGCTGGAAAAGAGTAACCAAAATTTTTAAACATCATCCAGCAACTTGTGTGTACCATAAACAAACCTATTTGCATAAATTATGCTTCTAAACAACCAAATACAAAATATGACAAATATCATGTCCACTGACTTCTATCTACAGTTTTTAAGCAATTCTTACAGTTCTGAAATCACCAAGTGACTATAAATTAAGGGAAAACTAAGACATAATATTGCCTGAAATTACCATGTTAGAAACCCAATAGCCAAGTAAGAATTTTAATATTTTACCTTCGAGAACCACAGTTACAAGGTATCTTTTTCTCCTCCAGTGGAAACTTGTAATTGTAAGTGAGTTCCTCACCAGCAGAAATATGCCGCTTTGCGTATATGAAAATCTTTTTCTGCCCCTCAACGGTTATCACCTTTGTATAGCAATTAGGCTGAATACAAGTAAATGACATTATAATCTCATTTTAATATAATTTTGATAGAGAAACAGATTAATGTGGCATATAGGTAACTGTTCCACAATTGTTACCTCACAAGAGTGATTTATAAATCTAGCAATCCCTCCACGCTTTGTGGCATCAACCTGCAGATAAAGACATTAAATGATGCAGCAACTATAATTTTCCCATATGAGCACAAGGCAAACATCATTTACATATACTCTTGTTAGAAATCTCACAAGTAGATGTTAGGAATGAGCACCAGACCAGTATAGGTAACAAGGAAACACTTGTAGACAGAGGGACCAATTGACTAACAGAAGGCAAAATGCAAAGGTGGAGTAAAAGTGGTACAACATAAGTTAAGGACAAACTTGGTAACAGTAAAACAAAAATGATAATTCATCTGCAAGCAAAGAGAAAGTTATATGAAGAATAATGCATGTCAACCAAATAAAAAATAAATGCATAGATATTCGGTCAATCATTTATCACAAGGGTAAGTCTCTGTTATGCTGTATAAATTCAATTTTTTTTGTTTTACTTACCACATAACCATCATCCAATCTAAAAAGATAGCTGCTCCCAATTCCCATTTTCTCATACTGGCGCTCACGTATGTCTGATATCTGGAAAAAATGTAGAAGTGTTAAGTTATTAGGTAAAATTACAGGCTTGAATTGAACTGACAACTGAACAACAAAAGAACTAACACTTAAAATTCATCGATACCCTAAACAATAATATTTTAATGCCAATATGGCTTCTACTAATCCAATTTTCAAAAGTGTGGCTACTCCATTAGTCAGTGTAGTGGGTGAAAAAAGTCAAGGTCCCTCCTTCACAGTGCAAATTCATCTATTAAAAACTTAACTTCTCATAGAATGTAAGTTCAAATACGGTGCGCTGTAAGGTTCTTGTATATTTCCATTAACTTACATATTTGGTGGGTATACAGATGTTACAGAATATTGTAATTCCCACATGAACAGGCTAACGTATAACAAGTTAAAGGGGAAACATCCATGTACTACTCAACCTACACATAAAATCCCTCATCCAAATCACGATTATATAAAAGAAAGTGGCTGCTTACACGAGGACGAATTAGCTCTCCAACATATTCAATAACAAAGTCCTCTGCCTCAATCGGCTCCAGAACCACGAGACCCCAGTCATGAATCTTGCTTCGTTGAAAGCATAAACGTTTTTTCCTTGCCTGATCAAAGAAAAAATTTTCAATTGTTAATCACAAAAGAGCCATAAATGGCCTGAAGATCCACCCTTCAATTACCTTCAGCTGTGTTGCTTTAAGAAGATCAGCACCCTCTGCAGCGGCAAGAAGGTTGCGCAACTTGGCCCGGTTTGTTCTCGCAGAAAGACCCTTAACATTTGATGAATGAGAACCACTACATTCAGAATTAACATATTGGGAATCAGTGGGAGTGCCTCTTACACGGGCCCTCTCAGAGGGACTAGCATTCAATGCCCATTTACGCCATTCCCAACCATTGATAGATGACCTAGCACAACCATCTGACTGGGGACAAGATCTCACTGCCCTAGACTTACTTCTCTTGATCTTACGTATGCCAACTTGTTGACATGCTGCTGGTGTTGCTATGCTATTTGCTTGTTTCTGGGCTTTTCCAGACTGAGAATGTTGCGCGTCATCAATTGATTTCTTCCTTTTAAGTTTTGAGACCTTAGTAGCAGCACGAGAGCCTGGACAACAGCTAAATTATTACACACTAATCTCTCTATTGGAAAATTGCTCAAAAAATAAATTTCACACTAGCAGAGGTAGAGTTCAGTAAAAATAATGAAACAAAAAGAGATTGTATTAACCAACACTTGGCGCTATTGTGCTACCAGTAGCTTGAAATTTTAAATAGTTCGATTCCAGGGTTTTGGCACAAGTTATCTTCTCAAGATTACGTTAGTGCTTGGAAGTAAAGGAATGATCCAATTGTTACTGTTTAGTCATCTTCAAAAAACCATCTTTTAAATATTCTATCTTTCTTATAATCATCATGGAACTTCTGTTAATTGCTATTGGACTGAAGAATTATTAGTAAAAGAATAGAATACCTTCAATAGCATGAGCAACTTTATCTGATGTCTGACTACAAGAATGTACAGGCGATGCCTTTTCCCCAGGCATACAAGTATCAGTATACTGGCAACTGTCATGATCTGTAATCTGTTTCTCTGAATTAGAACAAATCACATTGTGACCCTGTGCAGCCCGAGGTATACATTTAAGGGTATAATGTCTCCTTGACTTTTTGGATGCTCGTTTCAGAGTATCAGTGTCTGCTATAATCAGAGACTGAAACATTGAACCCAAACCTTTACCACCCCACTTTCTCTTCCGAGAATATGCATATTTTCCTATCAGTAAAGATGCTTCAGAAGATCTGTCTTCTTCATTATTAGTTTTTTCTTTGTTCAGGCAATCTGCAGTTCCCTGATGAATCAAAGTAATGACAATGAAGCAAAGAAATCTATTATATTTATTTTACTAATGAAAAATCTATGATCAGGAACGCTGAACACTACCTTATTACTTGATTCATATCTCCTTAAATAGAAAGTTGTTATTATATCTTTCTCAATAACATCGTCAAAATATAAAGATTTCAACTTTCTCATGACACATTCATATATCCTCTGGCGGCTCATCATCAATGCAACCTGGAATGTGGTCTTCCAAGCAAAGCCATCTAATTTAAATGACTGTACTTTCCAATTTGGTGGTAAAGCACAATGTTCAGTAAATTCCTCAGCCTGACAAGGGCGCAATTCATCATTAACTGAAATACTGCCAGCATCATCTGAATGCGTGGGCAAATTCTGAAACTCTCCCCTGCAGAAATGTAATGAAACATTTTGTTTTGTGTTTCCTTCAGATAGAGCTGGGCACAATTCATCCTCTTCAATACTAGTTGGATCATCTAAATGAATGGGCAATCTCCGAAATACACCCCTTGATAAACTTGTCATAGAAACTTCACTGTGAACTACATTCTGATGCATAAGATTTTCTGCTAATTGAGGTGAACATTGGCAATCATCTGATAATATAGGCGCTGGAACATGAATAGCTTTGTGAGGATCATATCCACTTCTAAGGTTGTTTGGATGAGCGGAGTAAAGAGTGACCTGCCAAAATTGAGTATTTGTATACACATAGATGAAAATATGGTCGGTTGATAAATAACAAGACATCTTACTAGAAGAACATTTTCTCCGAAGGGAAGGGATTTGGGTATAAAAGAAGTTAATAATGAAGCCAGATTCACACCATTACCTCTTTCTGTGGAAAATCAACTACTTTCTTCACTTCCTCATCTACAAGTCTTTCAAAGTAATGTACTAATGCCAACTTAGAAAATGAATGAAGATCATTAAATATATTTTCCAGGATGAACTCCATGTCATCATCAGGAGCACCAGAGTTACACAGATTCCCTTTATGTGACTGATCCCTCTCAAATGGAGAAGAAACTGGAGGTGACGGTGATTCTATGTCCATTGCAGTTCTCACCGGTTCAAAACCAGGAGGGCAATCTATCTCAGAGCTAGAGGAGTCTTGTTCATGCATTAGCTGTTAAGCCATTTAATAGAACTTTAGAACAATATAGACAGACACCACAAAATAAAACCAGAAAATATCACAATCATCAATACATACATTTTCGGCAGGCAGCTTTTCAATCTGCCTGGAGAACTGTCTGTGTGGAATGCATTGTTTAACAACATAACTAGGAAAGGACCAATGTTTCATCTTTCTCCAAGCAGATGAATACTCAGCTACTGGGTCATAAAAGACAGCATTCCATATGACTTGCACACAAGAATCAAAGAGCATCTTGTTAACAGCCATATATGCAGCACAAAAGTTCTCAAAGCTTCCTATTGATTTCATGCTAGGAAGAGATCCAGTTCTTTCACCACTATAGGACCTTTCATCAGCAGTATTAACTTCCACTCCAGCTTCAGCAGCAGCAAAGTCTTTCCTCTCATCATTTTTTCCAGACTAGCACATAAAAAAAGTAAGAACATTTACAGAGTATAAGTAATATGTCATTTTGCATTAATATGTGAGTACCTACCATTCTGCCATATCCAGAAGAAGATTGACAAGACTGGATGACTGGCTCAACCTTATGATTCCTGTGGGTTTTTCTGGTGGCAAGAGAATCAGAAATTACGCAGCTAACAATCTCATCAAGCACAACTTTACGGGCAGTTTTCATGATTCCAGAGTGAAGCTGGGAACAAACTTCTTCAGATATCTCGAATATCAAGTTCAATGTAGAGCCAGTGCCTTGGCTATTGGCTTCATGCACAAGGAGAGCTCCAAGTTTAGATGTTCTCCAAGTGTTTAACAGTGATTCCAAATCCAAGGGCTTATACTTATTATCAACGTGATGCATCTGCATAAACATTCCATAAAAGCAACAGTAAGGAAAGGCTCAATAGGAAAAAAGACAAAAAAAAATAATAACACTACAGAAGATAAAGTCATAGCAAGACAAAAAAGAAAGTGAATTAAAGATATAATTACAACCACTGTCATAAAAGGCAACAGCAGCAGACAAGGTGTTTCACATGTCCCAGGCAAAGGCATGCACCCCATGAAAATAAAACAAAAATCTAAAATAGAATGCAAAGACCAAAAATAAGCTAACAAATTACAAAATTTGGATCTTCCAATGTCAAAGAGAACTTTCTATATGACACATCTTGAGAGACCATGTCAAATGATTTGGGAGCTTTGGGGAGTGAAAGGACTATTCTTTCAAATCTGGGCACGCACCAACAGATATGAGCATGATGGCCTTGCCTCAAGGCATAATATTTGAGCACAGCCTGTGTGCACCACAATTCACTTCTCGACGAGGCTGCCTACAGGTCTCACAAGCATAGAAGGGCAAGGCAAAATTAAAAACAAAAATGCATTAAGAACCATCAAATGGATTAACATTCAGTAACACGATAAATCTTTGCAGCTCAAAATTCAAAAATTACCACATAAATTGTTGACAACTACAACCAAATAACTATAGAAAAAAAGCAAGTTCATGAATTCCATTAGATAACACAAATGTTTGAAAAGTCAACAACAAATAACACGGTAGTACAAAGAAAAGAATGAGGTATATCCCACTTTAAATTGCTGACAACTACACCCAAATAACTTCAGAAAAAAAGCAAGTTCATGAATTCCATTAGATAACATAAATCTTTGAAAAGTCAACAACAAATAAAAGGGCAGTACAAAGAAAAGAATGAGGTATATCCCATTCAAAAGGAATCCCTTTTAATGAACTAAAGCAAGTCAAGAATTTTAAGCATTAACATGACATTTAGAGCACACCATATACAATAAGGTCTAGTGGAATTCATGTCTCTCAAGGTTTTCATAGGTCACAATTGATACATGTAGAATTCTATGGAAAGTTGTATACACAGCTTGGAGGATGAAAATTAAACCAATAACAAACATAGACACAAGTGACAGAATCTTTATTTTTTTTTTCTCTTTCTTTAGTTTTCTGACCCCAAAAGTTATTAACCAAATATTTCAAACTGCAGATGATGTATAATTTTAACTTCTGGACAAGTAAACAAATAATTACTTTGCCCACTGAACTTGATGAAGGAGAAACAGAGACAAATGATATGTGAAATTTTTCCTTCATAAACAAAGGTGCATCTTCAAAATAAGAAGACATAAATGCCTCACAGATGACCTTATATCAATAGCAAAATTATTCTTTTAAATCCTTCATCTGGCCAGACAAAATAGTATAGCTTGTAATCTCTGCAGTTAGACCATAAAAGCAACTCCCAAAAGTCCAAAACCTAAATGGCAAAGAAACGATTACCATAAACAAATTAATGGAATTTAAATTTTCATACAATTAAGTATATGCATTATGCACAATAGAGCTAATTCTTTCACCAGCCTGAAAATGGAGCCAAACTCCCTTTTACACCGAGAGAGAACTTTATCTCAAAGTGATGTAGTTAATTCTTCCCTATAAGGTGACAAAAGACATTCAGAATCACTTCATAAAAAGACAATTATTCCAAGTTGAAAACACTTCAGTTAATTACCATTAGTGAGTTGCTGATATATCCACGGCGACACCAGGTGTGAAGCTCCATAAGAGAGTGGGGCCCATGCTTCCTTCCCTCCCCATCCTCAAGCAGCCAACAAGACTCATCTACTGACTGCCATTTCAGAAAACATGACAAAATAACTAGAAGTTGAATATCATAGGAGGCATGCCGTAACAGAACCATTGTTCAAGTAATCCTCCATACCGGCGGGAAGTTGGCGTCTATTTTTCCGTTCTCAGGGATTAATATCTGGCGATTGGAGCCGTGACCTTCCTTGGTAGACTCTTTTACGCCAGAAACAGCCACATTTAGGTAAACAAAGCCGGTGGCGACATGGTCAGGGAATTGTTTAAAGTAGTTGAGAGGCACGGGATTGAGAAGATTCCCGTTCAAGATCGGATAAACGGAGAGCTCCTCCGGCAAAAACCCAGTATACAAACCCTCGTACAACTGCTGCTGAATGTAAGGGCCGCACATCTGACCATTTTGATTGACGTACATCCATCCGGTCACATAGGCACGCGAGTCGTACCCAGGCTTCGACGACCTCTCGACATCGCAAATTGACGAAACTTCAGCGTCATTCCCATTCAATTCGGCGTTCATTGCGGCCCAGAGCTTCCGGCTATTGCGTTGCCGGAGGACGAAGGCGTTGAAATTTATGATTCAGTTCGTTCAGGCCAAGCCCTAGCTCAAATTTGCTCTCGTTTATTGTTCAGCCTGCATAAATAAAATACTTTTATTATTATAGGTGCTCAGCACTCATCGATGCCGGGTATATGATGAAAATTTTATAAATAGAAATAATATTGATGAAGGCGTATCCTTATCTCTATTTAAAATTAAATATTCGCTTACACACATATTTGTACTTGTTTATTATTTTATTTCAAAAATCAAATATTCATGTTACGTAATATTATATTATCTAAGCATTCTAATATATATATACGCACGTATACAAAACTCCATAAACCAAAATACGCAATTATTAATTTTTATAATTATTCCCAAAAAAACACATAAAAATTTTGATTAATGGCAATGTTTTTTATAATTATGCCAAACTATAATTTAACCTGTACAATGTACAATATTTGATTAGATACTTTATGATATTTTTGTGGTTTTCTTTTTATTTATGTCTAAATGCCTTTTGCAAGGTCACGGAGTGTGCTTGCAGTTCAGAAGTGCGCGGATTTCCGACCGGGCCCAGGCTGGCAGTGGAGGTCAAGCAACGGACGATCGCTTTTCTATTTTCCGATAGTTTCATGTCATCAGCTCGCCTCTCCGTAAGCCAAAAAATCAGACAACTAACCCCGAATCAAATTTGTCGAGGAGCCCTTAGAGTTGTCGCAACATCCTTCATTTTTATTGCTATTTTGAGGCATTTGCCTGACTTCGCATATTCTCCGACTGTGTTCTGCGGTTCGTCTTGCTAGCCTTTTTCCTATTGATGATTAAATGCGATATTGTCTTAATAATCTTGTTACAACATTCTGCTTAATATGGATCTTGTCATCTGATCCAAATTTTCTGGTTGTTTAATTGGAAATGACTAGGGTAAGAACGCTTTTGAGATCGATGGTGAAGGAGACGGAATACTACGACGTGCTGGGAGTGGACCCTACGGCCACGGAGGCCGAGATAAAAAAGGCTTATTATATTAAGGTACGGTTTTCGGGGAAATTCCTCAAGACTATGTATTTGTTTTACTTTTTGAACCGGTAAATCTATTTGAAGGTCTGTTGAAGTAAGACTATTTTTAATATTTTCCCCTTTAATCTGCTGTTCAACGGTGTAAAAGAATGGGTCCCTTGAGATGGCGTGATTTCGGTAACTTCGTTTGGCACAGGCTTTATCGGGATGAATACATATCAGGTTCTGGAAGAACTTAAAATGAACAAAAAAAGTCCAAACACTTAGTAAACCTGGATACTGGTTTTATACCAGAAGCACTGGAATGTGAATAATGCTCAAAGTTTTCTTATTTGTGTCTTTCCAAATAAAGCTGATGGCTGCCAAGGTTGAGGAACCTTGCGATCTTAAGTTTCATCTCCCAAAAATGTTTAATGATGTCATCCTTGAATTATCTTATGGAATATTTTGCAGCTCCAGGTTGCACAGGCAACAGTTGCAGTTGCTTATTCACTCATCAACCCAAACTTTTTACTTCTTTTTTCTGATTTTTAACGCTGTTGGAAATGGAACTAATATCAGATGTTGCGGATATCCACCACACCATATTGTCACCCAGCCCACCACAGCTTCATGTACTTTCAATTCACTGCTTGCCACGCCCCCTGAAGTATTATTTCTATAATTTCTTCTCACTTTTCTGAACTACCTTACTCCCTTTCTTCTAGTCTTTAATCTGTTCTGCACCACTGGTGCCCCTAAGATGATTATGTATTTATTCATTTTATTTCTCTTTCTTTAGGGAAGGGAATGAGAAGAGTTTGGAGGTAAAGAGAGTACATTGAGGAATGAAGGGTTAATCATCGAGGGAAGAGGTTGGAAGATGGTTTTGGTATGCTGTAGCATTGTATTTGGGATGTGTTCTAGACAAGTGGGGGCTTTGAGGATGATCTTATGGGCAATGGACAAGTGAAACTTGGGTATAGAATGGTCAAGGGGTAATTGAGGGGTGGTAGCTGCACATGTTGAAGGGCAGAGGGGGTTCAGATTCAGAGCTCAACTTGAGGAAGGTCAAACGTGTGGGTGCTAAAATGAGGGGTATGAATGTGCATACATAGAGAGGATCAATTTTGATCTCAGGTTGCACAAAGTGCTTTATCCAAATTTAGCTATCCATATTTCTCCTTGTTGGGAATAATGGATTTTCATATATATATATATAGTTACCTAGTTTAGGTGTCTAGGTTTCTTTTTATTTCCTAATTTATATAATTTATTTCTTATGCTACAGGATTTAAGTTATGGTAGTGGTTGATTTATAGTTGGAATCATTTTGTAATTGTTACCTAATCTCA
Source organism: Avicennia marina (assembly GCA_019155195.1). Lineage (NCBI taxonomy): Eukaryota > Viridiplantae > Streptophyta > Magnoliopsida > Lamiales > Acanthaceae > Avicennia > Avicennia marina. The sequence continues at coordinate 17,402,937 of CM032755.1, forward strand.
TGCTATAAATTGAGCTGGGATTTTTATCAATAAAGTGTGCAACAATTCTTTCAATAGTTTTTAAGTATGCTACCAAAGCTGGTCTTCCTCAACCTATTTTAAACGTTTGGGCAAGTAAGAAAAAGGTCAAACAAATTTTTGTTTTTCCTCACCATGTTGCATCCCAATGTGCCCTTGTTTCCAAAATTTCACTTAACCCTAATTTATATTCTACCAAAACCCTAGCCAGCCTCCCATTCATCATCTTACGGAATCATATTTTGGTTGTGTGTTGCTTTCCAAATTAGTAGCTCCAAAACAATTTTAGCTATCTCTAATTCCTAAATTCACTTATACCTATGCCTATTTTTTTGGTAATCACCACCGTGCGGTGCCATCCCAACCACCATTAGCCAAAATACCTCACATTGCGTTGCTTTTTCTCATGCCTTCGTTAAGTGAAACTTAGCTCCTTTGTGTCATGCACCTTAGTTTGCCATCACCTTTGTTCTTGTTGCATGTGATGCCATCTTTGTGAGTACCCTAGTTGCCCTATCGAAGTCACCCACCCTGACCTTTTTTGTGTATGTCTGTGTTTTTCTTTTTTTCTTTTTTGGGTTTGATTTGTGCTAAGCACAATTGTCATTGTTAGATTGTTGGGTTGTGTTTGTAGGTTGATTGTTTGTGTGTTTGGGTCTGGCTTTGTCTTTAATTATTAGCGTTTCAGGCCCATTTTAATTGTGGCCTGAAATCTGGGTTAAATGTTTTTAATGTGGTCTATTAGTTTACTGTTTTTGAATTATTGTTGTTTGAATTGTGGGGAACCATTTATTGTGGCCTTATTAGTATAAATTGTTTGTATGGCTTCAAGTTCTAAAAAGAAGGGTGTTATTGAAACTACTATAAAATTAATGTGAAAAATTATGTTATGTGGACTAAAATTATGTACAATTTGTGACCGATTCACCTTTGTCAACCACAGGCTTTGTATTTCCTAGTTCATTTAATTTGTTTCCAAGATTATAGTTATGGTAGTAGTTGATTTATATTTGGAATCTTTTGTAGTTTTTACCTAATCTTACTTGAATTTTCATCAATAAAGTGTGCAACAATACTTTCAATTATTCCTTAACACTCCTTTCCTACATAATTTGAGCTGGGGGACTCAAAATATAGAAGACATGTTATGCTATTTCAATCACCAATCAAATCCAGCAAATTGGACGATGAAGAATGAATAAATATTAATCTCTTCCAAAAAGAATTTCAGGTTTTTTTGGGGAGCTATATGAATATTTTGATTTCATCCATGTAGGATTTTATTTTTGCTTGATTAACAAGTTTGTTATCTAGGCTTTATTTCCACCTTTCTAAATCTTAACAGGTCCTCAAGTTTCCTTTTCAAAGCAGATAATTGTGTAAAGAAAAACTAGAATTGGGAAAATGTTCTACTTTTGTAAATAAAGAGGAAAAATAGTTGGAGGCAGGATATTTCGCTCTCCATTTCACTTCTGCATGTTCACTTTTCGTGTTTGTCTGTTTTGATGCTGTTAGATTCAAATGGGAAGGGTGAAATAGATGAAAGATGTGGAAATGAAAGAGGCTAGCTGAAAATAAGATTAGGTCTTTGAATGATCTTATTAGGCTTATTTAGTTCAATTTGTTTGATATATTGCTTTTCTGGATGCTATATATTGCTTGTCTGGATGCTATATATTGCTTTTCTGGATGCTTTATTTTATGAAAATTTCAAATATGGCACCTTGACCATGAAAATTACTTGTAGTTTTCTCGTGAAAACTATATGGCGGGTGGACTTGACGGGAGACTTATAGAGAAACTTATAAGAGAATATTTTAATATTCTATACATTGTTCTTCTGATGGAATTGATATTTTTAAATGCTTCCCTCAATGTTGCTTATTGTAGTGATGTTCTTTCATCTCATGGTTTGGGTCTGTATTTCTAAATATCTAGAGAATTATGTATATCTTATTTTCTGCTCATAAATATTGTTGGAATTATTGTCCCTTATGAATTGTGTTGGGTTGGGATTTTACAGGCAAGGCAGGTTCATCCAGATAAAAACCCAAATGATCCTTTGGCTGCACAAAATTTTCAGGTGGGCTTGCAAACGTTTTTATACTGTTTAGCATGTTGTTCTGATGTTTTTTTGAAGTAGTTAAATGTGTCTCTACTTCCTTCTCTTTATTGAAAATTTCAGCTTAAATTTTACTAGGAAGAGAGGGGCAAAGGGGAAAATTAGGCTTGAGAGGTAGCATGTTTTTCTACACGTAAATATTTTGGAGAGTAGGCATTCATGTAGTTCACAATTATGAGGAAATTGCAATTTTGAATGAAAACACAAATGCTGCCTCACCATTCCGTGATACTCAAATTAAAGTCACTTTGTGAAATTTCACATCTTATTATAGCTAACTTAACCACACAACTTGTCAGATAATGGGCAAAGAAATTCTGGATAATTTTGCTAAACTAGTTACAATTGTCTGCTGAACTTGGATACCTTCTATGTATTGCTAATGTTCTATCTATGATTCTAAAAAAATGTGCAAGGAAAATGTTTTATGCTCTCTTAAGTAAAATAATATTCTCAGTTGTAGTCCAAGGAGTGGTGGTCATTTTTGTAAAGATATAATGTGGATTATTGTTAAAAACAGGACTTTTCAAGTGCTAGTTTATAAAAATAATACATTACTGTACTAAATTTTTTCAACATACGACAAAGGTCAACATTGTCTAAAAAATGACAGGCACTTGAAGCATTAATATTTTTTAATAGCATACAAACTTTGGATTTGTGTGAACAATATTTAATGAACTATAGAAAAATTATATAACTGAATATAACTTGTAGAGAAATAACATAGATAAAATAGAAATGAACAATCACACTTAAACATCGTTTCCATGATGGCTTATTGAGAAAATATAGATTGCAGTAACATGTTCTCTCAAAATAGTTAGAAATGACAGTTTATTGAAAAATTCTGTAGTTCTGCAAATACATTCCCCCCAAACTGTAAATAGTTTCCATCCTTAGACTTTTGAAAGTTCCTACTGTTTTGGACCTAATTAATGCCAAGAAATGGTAATTTGATTATATATTTGAAGGTTATGCAATCCACGCTAATCATGGACAATAATTTCAGTTGAGATGATAGAGCAGCGGGGTAGTTTTCTCTGTTATAACATATATGGGTTTTAACTATACCAATTGCTTTTTCTGGCTTTTGCTTTTCAATGAAGTGCCTTTCCTTTTATATCAGATTTTGGGTGAGGCTTACCAAGTGCTGAGTGATCCAGCACAGAGACAAGCCTATGATGCTTATGGGAAGTCGGGAATTTCAAAGTCGGTTTATTAAGCAATTTGTAAATCTTTAACTTTAATGTTATCATAAAATGGCGGAAAGCCTTTTAACACCTATTTTGAGAATGTTTCTATTGTTGCTAATTCCTTTCAGAGAAGCAATTATCGATCCTGCTGCAATCTTTGCCATGCTTTTTGGAAGTGAGCTTTTTGAGGAATACATTGGTCAGTTTGCAATGGCATCTTTGGCTTCCTTGGATGTTTTCAAAGAAGGCGAAGAACTTGATGCTAAAAAGTTGCAAGAAAAAATGCGGGTAAATTATCTGATGTTTTCTTGTTTATTATATGTAACAAACTAGCTTTCAAGTGTGTTTCAATTTATTCACTTGTTATGGCTAATAAAAGAACAAAGGTTGCAAGGATGGTGCGATAGGAAGGTTGAGTTAGCAGGGTCAAGATTGGTGCCATATGCTTTCTGCTTTCAATTTATTGCATATGAAAGAATTCTTGAACCGACTATAAGTTTTAGAGTGCTTCTATTTCCGTCTACATTTATGGTTATTTTTTGCTGACACAACAAATATTTCAATTATGCTGTAAAATAAGTCTTTTTTTCAAGAACTGGTGCATTTTGGATATGAATGTGTTCCGATCTCCAGAGCTTTAACTTGTTCCCACAAAACCAGAAATCTGTGCCCACTGCTAGAAAATGGTTTTCAGTGTGCCCTTTTATTTTGCAAGTCCTTGTGACTGATCAGATTACATTGTGATCTGTCAAGAAGCGAAAAGGTATTCAAATACCAAATCCAATTTTACTTACTCAGAATGGTTGCTTGTTCCATCATTTCCTTGTGGAAATGCTGAGGAACCTGCAGTGGGAAGGGTTGGGTGTTGAAAAAGATGGATAAAGTTGGTAAAAATGAGGATGGTTTTGGATCGTTATACCGTCCCAGTGTGCTTGAACATTTCCTTGGTTGATTGATTATAGTATTTTGTAAAGGTTTGTGAAATAACTTCAACAATCCAACCTGAGATTTGGTAATTACATCCATTTTTCTCTGAATTTGACAACCATTAAAAAATATGAACTTTTGGATTAATTTGACTTAGTAGTCCTTGGATTCCTGAAACAGATAGACTTGAAAAGATGAAAAACATCCTGACAGTAGTCTTTATCTTACCCATTTTTAACTCAAGGATCCATTAAAATTAAATAAAGGCTTACAAACTAAGTGACAAAATATTGAAGGTTTTGGTATTTTTGTTTTCAATGTTCATAAACATGAATTGACCATTGTTAAGGCTTCATCATTCACTGTAACACTTTGTTTTTGACAAAATTTTTGTAGTTAATGCACTGCATCTCCAGATTTCCATTTACTTCCTTTGCACCTTTTTGTTGATTTATTTTTTCCATCATGGTTTTGCTACACCGTGATTTTCTTGTTTGAAGTTACCCTTGATGAATGCTCTTTTCTCTAATTTAAAGGGTTGAAAGTAAACTAAGATTATGAGTTGTATAAGTAGAGCGATGATTGTGCTGTTGATGATTATGAGGACACTTACATTTATGTCGGTGGCCGGATGGCTTGATCAAGAATGCCTTTTACTTCCATGCAGGGCTAATTTATCCTTAGTTCATGCTGCTTTACTAATCGGAACTCAATCTGGGTCCAATATATGGTACTCTTAATTAAAAAATAAACCCTGCTGAAAATAATGATATATCTTCTGAATTTATTTTGTCAAAATGAAGACACCTCTATGTTGTATAGAACTATGCTTGCTTGTGTCCTGAATTTACTGAAAATTGTTGGCAGTATTGAATATACTTGAGACTTGCTTAAGCCACAGGATAAGAACTTTCCAAACTATGCGCCCAACCTAGAATTTACCTTTATTTCCTTTAGATACACTTTTTGTGTGCATGATTAAAAAATTTGTATAAATTTTTAATTATAATAATATGATAAAATATTATTTTTAATATTTTTGACAATAGAAATAAAATTATTGAAATTAAAATTAAGAGTAAGAAGCTTGAGGAAAAAGAAAAAAATAGTAAATTTAAAGAAATCAAAATATAGGAGAAACAAGAAACATTAATAAAAGAGTGATATTTGGGTACATTGGACCAACAAAAGTCAGTTACTATAAAGGTTTTCCCTAAATAAACTGTGTATACTACTTCTACTACTACTACTATTGATATGTTATTATTATTTAGTATTTAATTGAAGAAGGGTGAATGTGTAAACATTCGTTGTATCATCCCACACATTTACTCTAAGGTCCACAATCTATTAATAATCAAGAACATTTACTCTAAGGTCCACAATCTATTAATAATCAAGAACATCTGGTATGATCTCATTTAAATATGTATCCACTAGAACCTAGAACCTTTCTTTTTTGATGGAGGGCTGCATGTGCATTGTGAAGTAAGCCTGGATTGAAATGAAAATGATAGCACATTTAATAGGAAATGGAAGATGATGCCTTAGTAACTGAAGTTACACAATTCTATTAAAGTACAAGCAAACATTATGGTGGAGACAATAAAAGAGGCTGCTTAATCCTGTAAAGAGATCCTTAATATACTATGTATGTATGATTTTTCTACTGTAGCTATTCTTTGCTGAGGAATGTTTTTCTTGCAACTTTAGACTGTCCAAAAGGAGAGGGAAGAGAAGCTGGCCATGATACTCAAGGACCGACTCAACTTGCATGTCCAAGGAAATAAAGAAGAATTTATTCGTCAAGCTGAGGCTGAAGTGTCAAGGCTTTCAAATGCTGGTAGTATATCATTCACTCTGTTAGTTCTTGTTGCTGCTTCTTATCTTGTAAATTTTGTTATTCATTTAATACTGTACTGCTGGAATCCACAGCCTCATTATCTAGCCCTTCTAGCTTCGTTCTTCTTCTGGTAGAATCTTTTCTAACAATGAAAAATTTTCCTTACCATCCTTCGTAGAGATGATTTGACTTTTATGTGTTGTTAAATGTAATACAGGGAACTGAGTTTATCTTCCCTTAACACCACGAACAAAACAGATGAAGGATTTGAATTGAATTTCCTAATGTAACAACTATACAAGTTGATACTTATGTTGTTTTCCTTGCAAGTGTTTAAACTTTTCTCAAAAAGAACTAGTGCTAAATTATCTTCTCTGAAGCAGTGGTAGTTCCTGAAAACTGATACAAACAAGCTAAGAAGTGCTAGCCCTGTGGCTTGTTGGAAGCATGCACATAATTTAATGCAATGCCTGCAAGGATAAAAGGTTATCCGCTTACAAATTGTTTTGTGCAACTATGTTTGTAGTCACTCCACTTGTATATAAAGATACGATTCATACTTGCCTCTGTTGTCAGTCAATTGTTAAATTCATCTTTCCTTATTATTTTGTACTTCTGCCATGGTAGCTCTGCTTTGTAGAACGTCTCTTTTCTTATTAACTAAATGTTCTATCGCAGCTTATGGCATGGATATGCTGAGTACCATTGGCTATATATATGCAAGACAGGCTTCAAAAGAGCTTGGGAAGAAGGTGATGTACTTGGGTGTGCCATTTATTGCGGAGTGGTTCAGAAATAAAGGACACTACATCAAATCCCAAGTAACTGCTGCAACGGGTTAGTGTTATATTGTTGGTTTGCCAGAAGTGGTTAGAAGCCTATAATATGCAACTTTTGCAAATTAGATTTGACAGCATTGACTATTTTTTATACTAAATGAGCTGCCACGAAACATGACATAGGATAAACTTTATATAACCCATTAAATTGCCAATTCTCAATATTGTTACGTAAATTAGTTCTTTTGAGGTGTGGGCTTATGCCTTTTGGCATCACAGCTAAAATGTTTAAATTGCCCTTGGCTTTCTCTTTATTGGATGATTTAGTCCTTAGAAGATTTTTAAAAGTGACTAGGAATATGGACATGTGTGTAGTTTGTTTTTAAGATGTTACACTTGATGTATTATACATTGGATATATCTATTATAACATGTCTAAATAAATATCATATTCTTAAAATATATGCACACACATTACAAACTTCCAATGCATAATGCACTAAATACAACGGCTTTGTTTGGGTGCAAGTTTGTGTTGGTGCAGAAGATTGGTGCGAAAACTTAAGAATAATATAAGCGATAAAAATGGTAATTTTGTTGGCAGTATGTATGGAACTTGGGGGTGTAAATTTTGATGTGAGAAAAAGAATTCCATAATCTTTTCATCCCCTTACTGTCTTTTAATAAATTCTGTGATGGTTATCATTTTCTGAACAACCTTTAATTTTAATTTAGGAGACTGTCCTGCAAACCACACATTTTAAAACATCATGAGCAGCCCTCTCTTTATTGCCAAGATTCTTTATGCCATTTTGATAGGATCCTCATAGATTATTACGCCAGTCTCCTCCTCATCTGCTCTCTCTCTCTCTCTCTCTCTCTCTCTCTCTCTCTCTGTTGTATAGAACTATAGATCTATATTTGGTAACGGTAGTTTTGGCTGTCTTGTTCAGTGACTGGTAACTTTAGCAGTGTGGCTGTAGTAGGATATGGTTGTTAGTGCACAGGTGATGGCAATTGATGGGACTCATTAATTGGTGGGGGCTAAAATGTGTTAGAGGAAAAGGACTGGCTTCTTCCAAGGGATGGAGGATTAGTAAACTTTTATGAAATGATGTGATAATTGGGATTCAATCTTAGGCTTGCTCTTAAGATCATTTTGGCTTGCAAAATAGGTTGAAATTAGTGCACCCCATAAACTTTCTATTTGGTATATTAATTGGGCCAGCAGCTTTACATTCTACAGTAACATTACAAATGCTCCCATTCCCAAATATATAAACATTTTGATATATTAATAATTTGATTATTTCACTTTTAGATAAGGGTGGAGCAATGATCGTTGATTTTATTTGGGTTTTGCACTGGAACGAACTTAAAGGATAGTTTTTGTTATTATAACATAGGTAGGGAGATGCTGGTAATTTTAGAGATTTCATAAAGGTAAATTAACATAATTAACTATGCCTTTCTATAAATAATTTTTTTTTTATAGATAATTAGAGAACTTTCATCTAGATGGTAGGAATAATTTGATAGTGCTGTGCTTTCTAATCCTATCGTTTGCAACTAAACCAAGAAGTATCTGTTCCAATTATGGTCTAATGATTGTAGTTTGTTCCAGAAAGGAGTGTACCTAACAAAATTCTCGCTTTTATTATAGAACTGTAACTTTATTGAATGATTTTTATTTTTATAAAACGAAACACAATATGATACTATGCCATATTATAGATCTATTCTGTTGGACGACCTTTATTTAGAAGATAATTTTTCACTTCTGCTGGCAAGTTATCTTAGTTCCGCCACATGGTCAGGGTCTGTAATTTAATGGGACGTGTGGTCCTTTCCACAGAAGAGTTACCGTAATGTTTAATTTTTATAAGTTTTCACGAAACTAAGTTGTGATAATGGTTCTGATATGTTTCTGGCTTAATATTGAATTACTGTTGCATTAGGTGCAATTGCTTTGATTCAGCTGCAAGAAGATATGAAAAAACAGCTCAGTGCTGAAGGAAATTACACAGAGGCAGAACTTGAGGAATACATCCAATCACACAAGAAGTTAATGACTGATTCCCTGTGGAAGCTCAATGTGGCTGATATAGAAGCTACCCTCACTCGTGTTTGTCAGATGGTTGTTTAGAAATTGCAGCTTTCTGACTGTTGGCTTTCTTTCTCTTTTTTTGCCTTCCATTATACTTTGTTGATTGTTAATGCATTATGTTCATAGGTTCTCCAAGACAGCAACGTAAAGAAAGAGGAGCTCCGCCTCCGTGCAAAGGGTTTGAGGACCCTTGGCAAAATTTTCCAGGTAAGGCTTATATCAAAATCCTTGCTAATTTCTAGTTGTATTTTTAAGTTGAAATCTTAGTTTTGCTTGAAATATTGTGCTCCAGAGGGTAAAGCCAGTTAGTGAAAATGAAACTGAAAATTTTCAAAGAGATCCACTCATTAAATTGACTGGAACTGAAGCAAGCAACATCCCTGCTCCTTTGAACACGTCGGCAAGATCTTCAAATAATGAAGAGGTGTCTTAAAATATGCCTGCAGCGCAGGTAAGGGTTTCCCATTTCCTGAGGAAGTGTTATTGAGTTTCTGCCTGGAGGACTTGTCCCGTACCACTCTTAAAAATATCACCCTGACAACTCAACCTAGAAAGTCCAAAAAATTTAAAAAAAAAAAGAGCATTATTTGCTCAAATGGAAACGATCTTTTGATTTGCATCAGGTTGACCTCAATGAATTCCCTCGTCATTTCATATTATTTTCTAATTGCACTAATATTACCTGACTTTTTAAGAGCCCATATGTGGAGACTTCCCAATCCGCTGGACCTCAATCCAACAAATTTCCCCGTACCTAGTGTGTCACCTGGTGCTCGCAAACGATCATAAGCGCATTATTAGATATTTCAGAGCATCTAATGCGTAGTGGAAGTGGTATGTATTTTTCTTGTCAAACAATGTAATGTGTAATTTCTTGGTTGTGGTTGTGTCATTTATGGACCATGTAGAATTTGTGCTTTCCATTGCGAGCCTGTAGGGCTTCATCCTAGTTGGCATAATATACCTGCCATTCAGTAGCCCATCTTTTCTGGCTTTATGTTTCTAATTTACCTTTATGTTGCATTTATTATATAGAGTAACAGATAATAGAGGTGATTGACGTTCTAGTTTAAATGACATATATAGTTTATAGGCAAAGCCTGCTGCTCCAGCACGCTGATGGCTGGTGCATGTCCCTGGCTAACACATTAATGACCATATGGATCAGAATTAGAATGTGTGTGTGTTTCCACAATCAGTAATCATGGAGAGCTTATTGCCGTCTCACCTTCTTTGCTGTGCCTTCAGTGCCCAACCCCGTGAAGAATATTTACGTCTGAGCAAAGGAACCAACCCATGTGGCCTAAAACTCCTTAGCCCTCGATCTAGTTACGCTTACGTACCTTAGGCGATTAGCATATTGTTACATCGTATTTCAAGTTCGGAAGTGAATTGCAATGAACAAGTGGAGATAATGAAATGGAAAGGCTTACCAGAACAGTGCTCACTAGGTTGTCTACTACCTATCTTTAGGGATTGTCGGAATCCAGATGATATAGGAATTTTATCACAGCAACCGCCTGCAACCCTCAGGTTAGGCCGCCTCCCTAGCCCTCCGTTCTGCTGCTCGCTTCTGAATATTTACCTCTCTACATGGGAAGTTTCGGAGATATCATGCTCTGTAATATAGTTTCTATCGAGGAAGGAATTCTGTTGGTCCTCTCTCTCTCTCTCATGTACTTGTTTCCAATGCACGTGGGCTGTCCAAAATAAGACCTCCAATAGCAATTGCTCCAAAAATTGTGAAATTTTGGTTCTTTGTTTGCTTTCCCCAAACTTTTTCGTACGTTGCAAGTTTAGACACAATTTTCCTATGCTTTTATTTAGTGTAAGCTGGTATTGTACCCATATAATTGAAAAATACGTCTGTTAACGAATTGATATAAGGTAGACAGAGAGAGGACAGATGTGCAACTTAATTGGAAATTTATGAAACACCGATGACTGATTTCCCCTTTCTCAACTAATAGCTCCTGGCCGAACCTCGTCGGGCACATTTACAACTGCCTGGTACCTTATTGCCTAAGCCTGACATTGCACGGGACTGACTGATGTGGATATGTTAACCAATCATCGGCCCTTTGGGAGAAAAAAAAAACACAAAAACCCAAAAAGAAAAATGGCTTAAAGAAAGGCAATTACAACTTGGCATGAGTTGTAGGCGTTTTAGAACGTTCAAACGAAGTTGCACGGCGGCGAACACGCAGTCGATACGGGCATCGATCAGATCATCGGAAGGGTCATTATTTGTTTAAATAAGGAAATTGGAAGCAATGAGTTGGGGTTGCCAATGAAATGCTTCCACGGTAGGCGGCGTGCATGTGAGAATGAGATTGCCGTTGGCTGGCTGGCAAGACGGATTCACTTAACTTTGTTTGCTGTTAACGTCTTTGTCATTGTTCATTTCACTCTTGTTGAAGAACAATCGGTTTTAAAAGAAATTCTTCCACCAAACACCTCTGTTCGTGCAGTGTTGAAGAAAACTCACTAAAAAACTCCAAGAGTGAGAGACTAGATTTTTCTTGATTTAAGGAGAAGGACATTTGATGGGAGAGGAGTTACCGGGGTCTACAATTCTGTTATGACTCCACAAAGCAGAAAGGGCACTATAGGCAAACTGATATTTCCACACTTCACTTGATTGATATTTGCTATTGAGAATTCTCATTACCAAAAACAGATGTAATTATATTACTTGGACCTTTTGATTTGACTATCAGCCTACTGATTCCCCCTTCTCTCATAACATAGTACTTTGAAGACTTCGACTAAATCCGACAAAAGATTTTAAAAAGTGTTCCATTAGAGCGTAAATAAATTAGGAGTTCAGACAAAATTTTGTAAGGGTTAAGCTTGAGGTTGGAAACAAATGAGTATAGGTTGGAAGCTTAAGATTGAAAAGATGATATTTTGAAATAAATTTAAAAAATTTCTATTGAATAATAACGAGTAGATTAGGTTGAAAGAATTTTTGCTTTTGGATTTGTCTATTAGAATCGAGATTTCTAATTTTGCATTGATGCTAACGTGCAGATTAATGATCGGTGCGAAAATAGATAGCAGTACTAATGATTCAAATATTTATTCATGTTAACAACATACAAAATTTAAAGAGTTAGATAATAAGGTGAAAAATGATTGAAAATTATAATAGAGAGACATGGCTGTAAAGTTCTATTATGTTTTTAAAATTAATTTCCAGATAATAACATAACAAAAATTTAGACAATTGTTAGTTTGATTACGCATATATTTATTAATTAAATTAAATAATGAATTATTATGGAAAATTAAATATATATTTTAAAATTAGTATTACATTTGATAAATAAGATTATCGAAGCAAATTCGCGTTTAGAAATAAATTGTAAGCAGGTTGTAGTGGTATATACACAAAATCATTAAAAAGGCCCGTTCCAAAGTAAACCAAGAACGATTTTGAAAATCAATATTAAAATATGATGACTTACATATAAATAGTATGTAGTGGAACTATACACAAAAACATTAAAAAGGCTAGTTCTAAAAATAAATCAAGAATGATATTTAGACTTTTAGCTGATATAACGAGAATTTCCAATTAATCTTCAAATTCTTTTTGAGATATTCAAAAATATTTAAAGCCTTCTCAACAAAACTTTTCAAATTCAGCATTTAATTCAAAATTATAGCGTTAAGTCTAAAGATCAACTTTATTTAAGATCTAACAAACTTTAAAAAAAATTTAAACACGAACTCTTTTTTTAAAAGTTAATCAAATTTCAAGCAATATTTTTGAAGGAAAGATTAGAGAATAAAACTTTAAAAAAACTTAATTTAATTTGAATTTATTAAATCTTGTACGAATTTTTTTGTCATTAAAAAATATTGTTCTGTATATTCTCCCTTAATCTAATCTAATCAAATCATGAGAACTAAGAAACGGTCCTTTCAAAGCACAATGCTGAAAAGAGAAATGTAAGGTCAAACTCCACACTGTGAGTTATAAAATATTGCATGACCTGCGTAATATATAGACTTTTAGCTGATATAACGAGAATTTCCAATTACTCTATTACATAAATATTTTTTATTTTTTTTTTACCCAAAACGAGCTTTTAAGGATTTTGCAAAATCGAAATAGAATTATTGAAGCCTTAAATATTTCATTTAATACACATGAAATAATGCAATTAACTGTTTCTTTTGTGAAAGTGAGTGAAAAGCAAGAATTGATGAGAAAGTGAGAGAAATAAAAAGACACCAACAAGAATGGTTTGGTCGGCATTAATTAAAAGTGGGGAAGGTGCGCATGTGCAACAATTTTGGCACATTAGAGAGAGAGAGAGAGAGAGAGAGAGAGAGAGGGTCCATGTCTGTTCAAAAATATATATTTAGTATATTTACATTGAGTGTTTAATATCATAATATTTATAAAAATCTCTCGTTAAAAATTGTAAATTATTAATTAAATTTTAAAATTATGATACATGTTATAATTTCATCGTCCGACACAAATACAAAATTTGACAAGAGAAACACAGTGCACGTTCTCCCACCCCTCCTCTCATGGTTGCCCCACAAAACAGCTATGCCGATGTGTTGCTGTCTGTCTGCCCTCTTCGTGTACGCTGTTCTTCTATCCCTTTTAATTAATACTGGTAAAATTCAATGTGTGTGTGTTTATTCAAAAAGCAATTAATTTTATTAATTATTATAAAAATATACAGTTAAAATGGTTTTTAGAAGTGTATAATAAAAATAAAATTAATTAAATTTTAATAAAAGAGAAATAAAAGAAATCAGGAGCAAGAATTAAAGTGAAAAAAAAAACAGAGAGAAAAGCGAAAGAGGTTAAAAATAAGATTATCAAGAGCAAAATAAAAACTAAATGAAATAAATATAATTTGATAATTTGACGTTAAAGACCAAGAGTTAATTACTATGAATCCCTCGTATAGATGCATTAGTTGCAAAAGAATTAAAATAAATTGCTTTAAAAAATACAAATATTTAACTGCGAACTCCTGAGGCACATTTCAACTTTTATAAAACTATGTAGTTGTCTCACGGTGTAGGTAATTGTCTACCTAAAACTTATTTTTTATATTAAATATTTTGATTGTGTTTAATATATTGATACTAAACTATTTGTTTATTGAACAAGTTATGAAAAACTGTGGTATAAATTGGTACTTGAGTTTTCCCATCAATCTCAATCTTGATATATGAATCTGTATGCTGTTGAAATAGATATTGAACCTTTTCCAAAAATAAAAATAAAAATAAAAATCAAATTAATATATATACAGGGGCCGCGCGCATGTATAGATATATAATAAACTCTACCCAAATTTTCATCTGTTTGCTTTTCTTTTTCAAATAAATAAATGATGTATATAATTTTTTTAATTCTAAAATCGTCTTAAACTGCTTTTTACATCCTTCAATGATATACTTATTTCGTTACGATATCAATGATATATGCGTGCATTAAAAGAACTTCTGTATTTATAATAATATTACAGGTATGTGTGTGTGTGTGTGAGTGAGTGAGTGAGAGAGAGAGAGCAAGAAATTCGTTGCTTATAAAACTAGAATTCACCATTTCTACAATCATAATTCTTGGGGTGTATGTAGAACTTTGTATTAGATCAAAGTTATTTACGTCTTAGTATGTAATGCAAACTTTTAGTTTATAATAATATCTTTCCCTAAGTTTCATGTACGTGCTATGTCATTATAAAGATAAGTTTTTTTGTCGTATAACAGGAACTTCCAGAGTTACTCTCGTATTAAATTTTTTTTATTTTTTTCTTTCATTTTTTTTTCTCTCTTTATCTAACTTAAATTTTATATTTATGTTTTCTCTCAAAGTTTTGCAATTTCCAAACTCTTTTGATCTGTTTTCATTTACTTATTTTAAATATTTTTACATAATGTAAAATTACACAATTTCTTTATTTTAATTTTTTGATTTTTTATATTTATTTTCAATCTTTCGGTTTTTCCTCAAACTTTCTATCAATTTTTTTTTTCAAATTTTTGATTTTTCTTTATTTTCTTATTTTATGTATTTTTATACTTTTTAATTTTAAATATTTTTATTTTTATTAATTAAAATAAAATAATTTTATAATCTATAAATAAATTTACTCATGCAAATAAAGTGCAACTTTTTCTAATTTATATTTTTTATATTATTGATAAAAGTTATTTAATTTTTTTAACATTTTTTAAAATACCTTTTGTCAATAAGCTTGGAAACATTAAACTGTAATTTATTGAATATATTGTACTTTAATTTATAATATGATGTTGAATACAATTTACAAAGGATACCAAAAAATAAAAACACAATTTAACATAAATTTTAGTTCTATAAATTAAGAAATTAAATATTCTATACCTATAATTTAAGTCATAATATAGCATTAAATATTATCAAATATCTTCTAAATATTCTAACACTTTTCATAACCAATTTAATTCATATTACAACTCAATAATTTTCTCAACCCTCTAATAAAATGCACGACAGTCCGCTGTCACCCTAATAGTCACAGCCTGGCACGGCCCCTTGATAACATAAATTAATAATGTCGCTGGTCGTGTCTTTTGTTACTCAAAATGAAAACACTGTTCTTCAATTCCTTTTTCAGTAAACTTCAAAGAACCATATTCATAATAAATTTAGTGTAACCGTATAATCCGTTCCATATTTTATGTAATCATGTAATAAATGTCTAAACTGTACCAGATATTAAATGTATGAGGTGAATGCTGAATAGCATCCACTGTCTTTATTTTCAATGTTAATTTACCAAAATCTTGCTCTTCTATTTTTATTTCTTTCCACACTTTTCCCTCTATGCCTTCTCATTTTAAATTTTACTTATTATTTTGTTTTCCCTTCATTTTTTTTTCTACGCTCTCATTTTATATAAATTGTCTAATATAATTTAATTTTTGATAACTTACTTTTACTATTAAAATTTCTTAAGAGTATTATAGATTTATGGTGAATTCATAAGTCTAATTTTTAATAAATTAATTTTATTATTTTAAATTTTGAAATATGATGGATTTATATTTTAAAATCACTAGTAAAAAATAAAATATGATGGATTTATATTTTAAAATCACTAGTAAAAAATTATATAATTTTTCACTAAATGATATGTGATAAAATAATGTATACGTGTAATATATTTTAAAACATTTATATAATAAAAACAGAATTTCACCGTGTGATAAAAATATTATATTTTCAATTTAGATTTAGAGATATTGAGTGTATATTTTTACTGGTGCATATATACAACACATACTCACTTGCACTCTCACTCACACAATGCAACCAAGATTTTCCATTTGAGGACTCGGACTCGGACTCGGACAATCCCCCAATGTATAGTCAGAACTCTAATGTCTACTGGAGAGAATATATGATTTATATCTTGCCTCTAGACTCTACGGCTATGTCTGCTAATGCAATATTTTTAATTATTTTTATCATATCAAAATTTGCATAATTTAAAAATATTATTCAACAAAATTTTATTTAAATTTCAAATTTAAACCATCATCACTCTAATATGTACATTCATAATTCAAATTCAATTATTTACTATTAAATAAATACCTATTTATACACACTAAAACACTCACATATATATATTTATACTATAATGATATCTATATGCACTTCATATTATCTAATCATTTTTTATTATAACTTATAAATATATGTAAATACTCAAATTCAAACAAATTAAAATTTTTATTCCTGTAAGAATTACAACTAAATATAGTTTCCACTTTCAGCGTTTATCAAAATCACCAAACAAGCATAAGCATAGCCAATGGTTTTAGCCAATGGTTTTTGGTGAATTAGGACTTGTCGCTATTTAACTGATTGGTCTACATTAAAGAGAATACCTTTTAGGTAATTGTAATAATTTTTCTTATGTTCTGAAATCACAAAATTTTTGAGTTCCTAATATTTGCACATATATACACACACACACACATATTAAATATGAATAGCAATTTTAAAATTTTATTTATTTTAAGTCATAAATATGCATCTAAAGATTGTGTATATAAATTATTATAAAATACCACACAACTTACATCTGAGAAATCTTTAATTATGTTTGTTTTTATTTTTCACCCAAAAAACATATATTGCAATCATTACATTTTTTAAATTTTATCTCTATCTCTTTCTTATTTTTACACATTTTTCAAAAAAATATACGACACCAAAAAATTCAAAACAGACATAACTTTTTTTTTTTTGAATATGTTGTAATATTTAATATTTAAAATTTTGATTAATGTTTTCATTTGTCTTACTTACGAGGGTAGAACTACTTTATTTGAACTCATGAGGAAGATACTTCTTAAATTTCAAAAGAATAATTGTAGAATAATTACATTAATTTACAAGAAATTTAGATGCAATTAACTCTATACCATAATTAAGAATATTAGAATGCATTTTTGGACCGGAAGATTTAAAAAATAGATTTTCAAATATATAATAATAAATCCATTACACTTATTTAAATAAAGATGCACTTCAAATCTTTGATCTTTCATTTTAAACTATATTTTTAGCAAGTATATGGTGAATTTAAAATTCTTTTATTTTAAAGTCATTTGAAATTCTTTGTCTCAAATTCTTCTTTAAATTCAAATTCTCAAATCTAAATAGGGCTTTAAGGAATTTGATCGCCTAATGTATAAACATTAAACTACCTTTCATTTGTTATATATTCCCTTTCACTTTAACTTCTCGGTTCTTAATTTTAATTTATTATATATATATTTTTTCAAATGTTTCATTTCTTTTATCATTTTATAGATTTTATGAATTACATAGATTTTAATTTTAAAATCAATTTAGTCTTATGTGTGGGCATTTAGTGGCATTCAATTTTAATTTATATATATACATATATATATTCTGTTACTCTTATCTGTTAATTTTAACTTACTATATTTTTTGAATTTTTTTATCTATTTTTTTATAAATGATATAAAATAATATTTATTCATTTATATTAACTGTAACAATAATAATTATTGTTACTGTCTGTGCCGTCATTGAATGTTTTTTTGTCACCTTGTTCAACCAATTAGTAGGGATCAGCTGGCGCGGGGTATGATGGATGAGAGGTCTGTATCGAATATGCACGGTGAGCTCAGAGCAGCTGCATGCTCGCCTCTGCCGTCAACCTTTATGTCTGCTCTCACCGTTTCCATCCCCAGAGGTTACTGTTTGAGCGGTCGGCTCTCTCTCTATCTTCCCCGCAGGTTCTTGTTTAATCCTTGTGGAAGATTGAGGTGCAAGAATGGGAAAGTAACATTTACATTATGTTTGGTTGTAGGAAAGAAATACGAAATTTTATATGGTGTTTGGTTGGAAAGATTTCAATGATAAAAGAAAAAATTAAGAAAAAAGAAATAAAATCAATCAAAAATTTATTATTATTTTTTTTTTTTGTAATTTGAAAAAAAAAATGAGTTAAATTTTTGGAAGAAAAATAAAAGTTAAAATAATTTTTTTCACTTTTTTTTTGAAAAAAATGAATTTTTCCTTACTGAACTTAATTTCCCACTATTTTTCTTTTCTATAAAATTTTCTTTTTTAACCAAACAATTAAAATAATTTTTCTTAATATTTTCTTTTCTTTCTCTCTATATTTCATGAACCAAGCACAGTGTTAGGGTGAGAAGCTCGAGGGAAATCCAAAAGACTACGGAAAGTACAATCTTTTTAAGGATAATTTCATAGATGAAGTACATGAGTCCAAGAAAGTAAATTCAGAAATTGATACAACATCACTAGTACAATTAAAAGTCATGCACTCCATGTAGTGTAATTTTATATATATATAAATTATAAAATTATTTTATCTTAAATAATGAGAAAAATATTTAAATTTAAAAAATTAACAATATTTAAAACAAGAAAATAAAGAAAATTTAAAAGAATTTGAAAATAGAAAAAATTTGAGAGAGAGCACGAATAAAAATAATATATTAAAAGTGAGAGATAAAATGATAGAAAAATAAAATAAATTTTAAACAAAAGTTATTTGTGTAATTTGACTTTGTCTTGTTCATAAACATCCTCTCTTACTTCTTCGTTCGAGTGGACTATCTGATTTGCGTCGGAATCTCAAATTCGTCGAAGGGAGAGTGTCATGGCGATTGCTCTTTCACACATTAGGAGTCATACTTCCAAAACTCTTAAGCATTAAGTACTCAAAACATTGCACACAAGTAAAAGTACATAAGAGATTCAACCATGAACGTGGTGTATCTCTCATATTAATTATTATTTTAAAAATATTAACAATATCTATATCAATACACACACTTATTTATATATTGATTCAGATTTAGATATGTAATTTTAAATGACGGAAAAGAACTACGGTTAAAGATATTTTACTTGTCATTTTTTAAATTGAAAGCAGTTATACATGACTTTTTTTGGCTAAAAGTTATTAAAACATATTAGTGATAAATGCACACTTGATGCATGTGGATACTTATATAAATACACTAATAAAATTCTTCTATGTAAAATTTATATTATTCATAAAATAAAAGAAGAAAGAAACTAGGAAAAGGAGGAAAATATAATAAATAAAAATTAAAAAATAAAATAAACCAAAATTGAGAAAGATAATGAAATAAATAAAATGAAGAATAAAATTCATAGAATGTATGTAAGAACTAAAGGTTTTTTAGTAATTATGCAATTGAAAGGAAAAAAAAAAAAGGGAGAGATTTTACACTTAAGATTAATAATATACTAGTAATAAAATGCACACTTGATGAATGCACATAATTATATCAGTAAATAATGTTTTTAAATACAAAATTTCAATTATTTATAAAATGATAGATAGATAAACTTGAAAGAGAGAGAAACGAAAAATAATAAAATAGGGAGAGAAAAATTGAGAGAAAAAACATAATAAATAAAATTGAAAGACGCGTAATGTATGTGCATGTAAATAGCATTATCATTTATTTAAATATAAATTTTAATTGTTCACAAAAGTCATAAAATGATAAATAATTTGAAAAAACAAATAGAGCTGATTAAAATTGATGAAAGTATGAAATAAATGAAAAATTAAAGAAGTGAAATGAAAATATATATATAAAAAAAAAAACTAAAAATATTTTAATATCTACACGTATCCAATCAAAATTCGACACTTGACCTTGGTATGTAGTGTAGAAATGTCTACATATAATCCAATTGAGTTGAGAATGAAGTCGACTTCTACGCAACCACGAAAAAGGAAAAACAAAATAAAAAACTCATTGTGCATGAATCTGAGCTTGAGCTTTTTTTTATTTTTTAACTTTGGCTTTCTCTCAACAATTTTGTCCATGTTCATTCGTGTTTAATTTATTTACATCGTTGAAACCTAAGAGCTAACCTAGAATAATAAATTGACCAGAAGTCTGAAAAAGTCATTTGGCAGCATCATCACAAGTTATCCGTGGAAAAATGAAAAAGGGAGCAAAACTACCAATCAGGTCCCGGAGCTCAATTAGCCGAGATCATTTATACCATTATTTGGATTGGTGCGGTTGGTTCAATCGAATTCGATCAGGTGGTAGCCAGTTTTTTAGTTCAATTAAGACAAAATCAAGGAGAGTAAGTCAAAAACGATACCAATTAAATTGGTTTTATTCAAAAAATTTGAAAAAAAAAAGAAGAAAATTTTAGCAATTTTATTGAAAAAATTATAAAATAATTTTTCACTCTTTTTTTTTGTAAAATTTCTTACATTTGCAACTACTCAATATTAATTAAATATACAATTTTATTTCGACTTTTGTTTTTAGTCATTTTTATCCTTTTTTTTTTGTAATCAACTTTTTGAAAATTTAATTATTGTATCTTAAAATTATAATCTGTTTATTTTTCATAACTAATTTTTTAAATTTTATACTTTTAATCATTTTGAATTTAATATGTTTTTTAATTTGTGTAATAAAATTTTATTTTAGTTGAATGATTTAATTTTTAACATTATATCTAAAATTAATTTTTTAGTATATTGTTGAATTAGATTATATTTATTTTGTAAATTTTTTTATAGTAATATATAATATTATATAATTTAAAATAATTAGTATTTTCAATAGTTCAATCAGTTGAACCAGTGACTTAATTACCCTAGAAGGTTTCTAGTTTGAGCACTGGTCTAATTTTAAAAACATTAATTTATACTATATTATTAATTGTGAAACCCTTAGGTTGTGTTTTGAACACCATTTTCAATCTTCTAACATCTTATCAAATTTTACATAATTAAATATACTACTCAATAAATTTTTTATCCAAATTCAAAATTTAAAATTTTTCTCTCTTAAGTATATAACTAATTATTTATTTTTCAATTATCACATCTATTCACATTTAAATCAATACTTATATATACACGTATATACTCATCTTTATATATTTTTATATAAAAAAATTTATAATTATTCATATATATTATAATATCATCCAATCATTATATATATTTCACGTATATTTAAATAAATCAAAATTTTCAATATATCAAAATCTTACAATACTGCGTATTACTTATCTCAAGGTAACTCACGCTGTACATCACCACTAACAAAGCCCCTCTCCCCAACATGGCTTTTGCGTATCTACATTTGATTATTTTAAAATACTTATATTAATAAATATATATTTATATCTTTTATTACGGCTAAACTATTAAACTCCATGCAATAAATACTTTCTGCTACTTAAAATAGAAAAACTAAAATGCCTCCCTTTTATTTATGCTGAAAAAAATAGGAACTTTTGCGCGGTTTATTAAACTTGTACACAAATTCAAATGACGCAAAAGTACGTGAGATAAGTTTATAATTTTATAACAGCAGTAGGAACACACTCTGTTGCCTGTACAAAATAACAAAATAATATATATGGTGACACAGAACATATATATTATAATAAAAGATAATTTAATATGCATAAATTTGTAAACTAGAAAATCCACGTGGGTGAGATTCACTTTATGTTTGGTTTAAAGAAATGGGCGTGAAAAGGAAAATGACAGAGAAATAAAAAGTAAATAAAAGAAATTCAATACTCCATATATTGTTTGGTTGAAAATGATTTTAATGAGAAAAGAAAAATTTAGAAAAAAATAAATTAAAATCAATAAAAATTTAGAATTGAATTTTTTTTATAATTCGAGAAAAAAATAATGAAGAAATAAAAAGAAATAGAGTAGACGAAGTTTTGAAAGAGAAACAAGAATTATAATAATTTTCTTTCTATTTTTCTCACATTTTTGTAAAAAAAAAATGAATTTTCACTTCTTAAACAATAATTTCCTTTTAGTTTTCTTTTCTGTAGAATTTTTCTTATCAACCAAACAAGCAAAAATATTTTTTTTAATATTTTCTTTTCTTTTCCTTTATTAATTCCAAGAACCCAACCAAACATAGCATCAAAGAAAAAGAAGATGATGGATAGTAGTTGAAAGTTATCATGGAAAATATATTAAAAGACGAACAACAGTTTATTTACACCACTCATGTTCTCTTTAATTGATAAACCGTACAGGCACCCACAGACTACACAGTTACGTATTGGCTTAAGACTAGTGCTTGCTATAAAATGAAAAGGAGCATGGCTATTGTCAGCTCGTGCCATTAGACTTTGGGTTAAGTCCCGTCAACAAGTATAATGTTCGTGTGCTTAGTTGCTGTCGTTAAATTTAAAATTCCGAACATAACATTGGTGATAAGTTGGTGAAAGATGAAGATGACATTAAGTTGTTATGTTCGTTTTGTCCTGGGCAATACATATGATACAATAGTTAGAACAAAGAGTCGAGATCCTAGGAGGGTAATTAACTAACCCCTAAACCCGTATTCAGCTGGGATTGTACGCTCCAACTCGTCTGCATTTTTGTGTAATTGTTAGCCAATTCACAATCATACACACACACACACACACATACATTCACGTTTATATTTAATCATATTCTTAAAATTAATTATTATTCTTTTATAATATCACATCATCTAATAATTTTTATATATTTTATTTATATATTCCAATAAATTAAAATTTAATTCTATCAAATTTTATAACTAAATATACTAATTATCACAATATAATTCCTATCAAATATCATTTCCAACAAAAACCTGTTTCATGTTATTGGGCATATTCATGAAAGTTGGTGATTATTTGCAATTAAAAGTTCAGAAATTTGATTTTTAAAAACTTATTCATAATTTGTAGAGGGGAAATCACCAATATTTCTTTAAATACTTTAAAAGTTGAGAAATTTGATTGTACGTTAACCTTTTTTAGTACTTCCGCAGAGAAAATTGATATTTTTTTTCCCGATCATTCAATTAAGCTAAATGCAAGCCGACTAATATAATGTTTTTGGAGCAATTTAGGTTTATAAAAAGTTAAACCCTGGAAATAGGTTTTTATTTGACACTAAATGTCTAAACAATTATAATTTATAATGCCTATCACTTAAAATTGTCCAAAATAAAACAGATTAATTTTGAAAATTAACCTTATCTTCTACTTATACAAATGATTTTATTTAAAACGAGACAAAAGGATTTTCAATAAAAAATTTTTAAAAATTTAATAATTATTTGTTATAAAATAAGATAAATTAAATTTATCTTATTTTAAATTAATTTTATTTTCCTTCGAATTCAATCTTTCATAAGTAATAATAATATATTAATCAAATTTAGCAATCCAAATCTTTTTTCTTGGTTTGGTTTCTCTTGGGTTAAATGATATAATCTGTGTAACAATAAATTAATTAAATTTAACATAAAAATTGTAGTAATCACAGAGTATCCACTAATATTTTGTAAGGATATAGATGACGAGAAGTTCACACTTCACATGCCATTGAAGTTTCGCTATTCGCTGACTGCGCAATATGCTAATGTATGATTCGGAAAGAGTGGAGGGTCCGTACGTTTCGTTTTTATTTTATTTTCTTTTAATGTATATATTTAATATATTGAGGGAGTAATGGCATGAGCAATTATTAGCTGCACAGTACAACCGCTGACAACGTAGCACTAGTTTGCTCTCTCTCTCTCTCTCTCTCACCGTCATCTTCGTAAATCCCATTCTCTGTCTAAACTCGAAAGCACCGTTCTCTCTCTCTCTCACAGACAAACATAAACACCTACACATGCCCATTTCACAGGTTTAGTGTTTTCTGGCATCCATCCCATCTCACTTTCTTTTGTGGCTTAAGCCTGTATCCAAATCATAAGATATAAAACTGTGTGAATGAAGTGATATCATACCAAAAGCCAGCACATACTCCAAGGGGGGTTCCCTGTTTCCACTTTGTCCCAACTCCTCCACAACATTCACCGTCCGTTTTCTCTAACCCAGTCGACAATACTCACGTTCACCCATCGCCCATCGAGCTGGTCTTCATCACTCAGCAAAGGCCCAGGCAAGCCATCAACCGATCATCTGCACTCCTCGTGTCATCTCAGTTCACAAGAAGAACAAGAACAGGGAGCCAGCCAAGTAGATTTACGCATTACTGATTGTCCTTACATGCCTGAAAGGAAATTTCTAGCGAGTGGAGGGGAGAGATTTGACTTGAATCACTATGCAGCATCAGCAGCCTGGGGGAGGGGATCGAGGGCCACAATCTTTGGGTGGTTACAGTTATCCCCAACCCCAAGGCGCAGCAGCCGCGGAGGCGCTGGTCAGTGATGAGCATCAGAAATTGGGAGATCTGGGAATTGCAGAAGCCGCCTCACCCATAAGCAGCCGACCTCCGCCACCGGCAGCCTTTGGGAATAATAATCTCGACGAACTGATGCCAGCGACGGCGGAGGCGAGAGGGTCCGCCGGGAACAGGTGGCCACGTCAGGAGACTTTGGCTCTTCTGCGGATTAGGTCTGACATGGATGCAGCATTCCGCGACGCCACCCTTAAAGGCCCCCTTTGGGAACAAGTTTCCAGGTAAATCTTAATAAGCCTTTATTAACAATAGCAATTCATCACCAAACTCAAATTTGCTCCTCTCTCTCTCTCTCTCTCTCTCCCATTCTAATTTATCTAACAATCCGATCCTCTGGTCAGACTCAAGTGAGCAGCATATTACTAGATTGGATCCAAACACACAAGCCATATTCCAAACTATATCATTGATGGATCTAATTTTAATTCCCTCACAAAGTTTTGCATTATTACGCTATAAAACAGTCGGAAACGTGGGTGTGAGGGTTTGGTATCGTGAATTTCAGTTGGGATGCCCATAATTGCGCGATACGCGCAACAACGGAGGACACAATCAATGAAGGTGATGGAAATCGTTAGCCAGTAATTGCCAGGTAAGAAAGAGTGTTGTAATAGCTATGAGTTCATAATTCCATCCATCCTCGGGACCGCAGAACGTAAAATACTACTCATATGGAGGGATTAATTTATTTAGGACTAATGTTTATTAATTAGTCTCTCTCTCTCTCTCTACATTTGTGTGCACGAAGCAAAGGCGCACATGGGCTAGTGTCAATGTGTTGGCATCACGAATCACGAGATGTAGAATCTTTTAAATCCGTCTTTCACTGAATTCCATAGTGTGACCCAGATCCGCTGCATGAACTTCTAGCCAATAGCCACGCTACATTCACACTTGCTTCCTTTCACGCCACCTTTAATTCTCTACTTGTTTCTCTCTTGGTTTTTCCTTTATCGTAAACAAATCTCCGCCTGCGTCATATCTGCTGATACTAATGCAACCTTGTATCATTATTCCTTCAGTTGAGAAAGCTCAAATCCCAAGAGGCATATTAATTATTCGGTTTACCCAGCTTCTTTATCAAAGAACGGATTTTTATATCCTCTCTGTCCCTAGTTCCTTTATTCAACAGGTTTGCTTTGGTGGGTGTGGGAAATTAATTAGGACAACATGCCCGCCTACGAAGGAAGAGATGGATCGATCAATATTATATATTACAATAAGACCATAACTTGATGTTTTCAATTGTCTGTCAGGAAACTAGCGGAGCTGGGATACGAAAGGAGTGCTAAAAAATGCAAGGAGAAATTCGAAAACGTCCACAAATATTACAAGCGAACGAAGGATGGTCGTGCAGGTCGTCAAGATGGCAAGAGCTACAAGTTCTTCACCCAACTCGAAGCTCTTGACCACGGCACTGCTTCGGCCAACACAATGCAAGTTCATCCAGCGATTCCCAACCCCACATCTGCGGTTGCCGTCTCGTTGCCAGCTCCTTCAGTTCCTCAACAAGAAGCCCCAATCCCTCCTTCACATGCTGGGGTTGCCACTTCATTATTTGGTGCCGTCAGAATTGGTTTCTCATTTAACAGCTCTTCATCTTCCGAAGGGGAGGAGGAATCAGAATCAGCCGATATTCACCAACACCACCGCAAGCGGAAGAGGAGTCACGGTGGTGCCGGCATTGATAGTGATGAGAGAATGATGACCTTCTTCGAGGGTCTAATGAAGAAAGTAATGCAGAAGCAAGAAGCCATGCAACAGAAATTTCTCGAAGCCATAGAGAAAAGAGAGCAAGAGAGGATGATCAGAGAAGAGGCTTGGAAGCGGCAAGATATGGCAAGGTTTGCGCGGGAACATGAACTCATGGCTCAGGAGCGTTCCATCTCCGCGTCAAGGGATGCTGCTATTATTGCTTTCCTAGAGAAAATCACGGGGCAAACCATCGACCTGCCGGCGGTGGTCACTCAAAATCCCCCTCCTCCGTTGCCAGTCTCCGTGCCCCCACCTTCGGAGCCACAAGGACTGCAATCTCAAAGCCAAACCTATCAACACCGACGTGATCGAATAGAGGTTCCTTCTCATCTGCAGCGGCCTCCGAGTACTGAAATCACTGAAGCCCATCAGCTCAGTAATAGTTCCGAGATAGTTGCAGCTATACCTGAACGACAGGTGCCACTACAGGATATTACAGGCGCTGGCAGCTGCTTGGAAGTGACCTCTTCAAGATGGCCAAAAGCAGAAATTTTAGCATTGATACAGTTGAGGAGTGGCCTGGAGTCTAGGTATCAAGAGGCTGGACCTAAGGGGCCCCTCTGGGAAGAAATTTCTGCAGCTATGCAGAGAATGGGCTACAATAGAAGTGCCAAAAGATGCAAGGAGAAGTGGGAGAATATCAACAAGTACTACAAGAAAATGAAAGAAAGCAACAAGAAACGACCCGAAGACGCCAAGACCTGCCCTTATTTCCATGAACTAGATGCATTATATCAGAAAAAATTACTTGGAAACACCGGTGGTGGCGGTGCTGTTAGCGGCAATCTCGGTGGCTCATCTGGACAAGAAAAACAACAAGATGTAGGAACGCCGCCAATTCAAACTTTACAAGGCTATGAATCAGAGGATAGAAGCGAAGGCAAAACCGAACAGCAGACAAGCACTCTAGGAGCCTATTCGTCATCCCTTTTTGGCGAACAAAGTCACGAGGGTAATGTTGGAGGAAAGCAGGTATCCCACCACTTCGTGTCGAGTTTATTATTATTAATAATGGGTTGTAGCATAGCATAACTAAAATTTACATTTTTTTTTAAAAAGTAGCCAAGTCATTGGTTAATGAAAGTAGCTAAGTCATTGGTCAAATTTAATATGCATATTAATACGTGTGAAAGTCGTGTTTTTTTTTTTATGGTTTTATATACGTGGCATGCGCGCGCGCACACACACTGGAATAGGAACTATCAATTTGATATCCAGAATTTAGTGTATCATCTAACAGCCAATGTTTAGCAATTTATGCATGTATGATCTTTGATATGGCGTTTTTTTCTCCCTTTATGTGATAATGACAAAAATAGAAAGTAGTGCTGATGCTTTCTTTTGCATTGAAGCCAGAAGACATGCTAGACAAGCAGCAAAAACAAACCAATGAAGATCTGATTGACATTGACTGTTTTAACAACGCCGACTGCTCATATACTGATGGCCGTGATCAGGAGAACGGGGAAGAAAATTATGAAGAAGTTGATGAAAATGAAGAGTATAATGATTATGCAAATGAAGAAGAAATTAAGATGGATTACAACATGCAATTTCAGAAGGTGAATGTGAGCTCTTCCTCTGATGGTGGGACAGCATCAACCACTTTCATGGCCATGGTGCAGTAATAAGGACACAGACCAGTAGACCCTGACGAACTGGTTCGCAAGCCACTCTCGTCCAAATTTGTACCATGTATGTGTCTGCTGTATAACAAATTTGAGGCTCCCAGGGTATCGGGGAGCTAACACTCCTCACCCCCCTTCAAAACTTTCCATTTTCATAGAAGTTTTTCTCAACCTCAACACTTGTTGGACAAAAGGCCTATATTGGGAGTTTTTTATTCAATTTGTTTGGCCAATAAAGATCAGTCTCAAGCATGGGATTTCATATGCAACTTCTTAATATGGAGTCCTAGGAGCCAGTAGGGGAAATTCGAAGAGGATGAATGACTCTCTGTGATTTACCTCTCACAGCAATTTGAAGTTGTTTTCATTTATGGACTCCGATTATCACGTGCTTTAACTCTCTTACTTTAATTTTGATGATCTTTTTTAGATACTTTAAGAAAAACACTTTTACAAATAAAAGAATGGATTTATAATTAACGAATTGTGCTATAAAAGTGTTTTATCTTTTGATTTGATGCTTATTAAATATGTGTAGTTTGTTTATTTCTCTCTTATTTATATGCATAATCGTTGAATCAAAAAAAACTTCAGATTGATCAACCTTTTTAGCCTGATTAACAAGGTTATGTTTGTTTTAGTTTTTAGGTGTACTTTCACTGGAAATTATGTAAAAATGAAAGCGTTATAGAAGAAAATTTAAGAAATTTAATGATTATACTGTGTATTTTTTGGTGGAAAATATGTAAACAAACATATTAATGCGAGTAAAAATAGAAGGCTTGCTATTCAACAATATAAAATGACTTGTATGCTCATGTCAATCCATCCAAATAACTATCTAGATTAATTTGAATAAGTTTTAACAAGAAATTGGAATAAGATAAGATTAATTTTAATCCTGTGGCCATGGCGGTGATCAACCTTGCAATTGAGGAGCCAAATGCAACAAAGATATGATCAAAGATATGATCAATGCTGTGGCTGACTTTGCGATTGCAACCTATTCCTGCGATCACATAGAGCCTAGAAAATGTTAGATTTTTTTTCCACAAAAGAGAGTTTCTTTTGTTTCAAAATTTGAAGCTTTGGGAAAGAGTTTTCCACAAATGAAAAATAAGGTATGAGATGCATAAGTAAAAAAAAAAAAAAAAAGGTCATTAAATGGATTTGTTGAATTACATATGATGTGTAATTGATTATATAGATGTTATGGATAGATTATGGAGTTAGAACACATGTGGATGGATTTATTTTGCTTCTGTTTTGGTTTTTTTTCCATGGATATATAATTAATTTCATGAGTTGGGTAAAAACATAAGTCCAAATTTTTTAATAAAATAGAAATTATTTTTCCATGATATGCTATGTGTACTTGTAATACGAAAGATCGAGTGTTGATGATCAAGCAAAGGCTAAGAGTTGGTGTTGCTCGATATTCTATGATGTGGTGGGCCCATTAAAGAAGGGCATGAAGACCAATATCAGGTAAAAACTGAAATATAAAGCCTTGTAATAGTATAGGCCTTCACACATGCCTAGTCTAGTTGTTGACCTTAATTGGATCTAAAAGTCCACAATCATCCATCTTATTTATTTGCTTACTATGTGTATATGATATGTGCATGGATTTTGTTAATGTGCAAAGTGAAACCTTAAATCACACAAATCGAACTTTTCACTTTAATGTTAAATTGTAACAATGAAATTGTTTCTTTATAACCTTCCACTGGCTTGAAATTCTAGGTATAGACTTAACACGTGATATCATTATACTCATGGAGTCACGTTGCGATGGCATATTTAAGACTTTAGATGCAAGTGATATGACGTTTAAAGGATTCTTCATCTTAAAAATTGAAAAGGTCACAGTTTGAGTTACAAATTCCACAAGTTGTCAATTGATGAGTATAATTTAAGTGGACTCACATTACTAAGAACTATATATTTGAGGTTTTGTTAGGGCCATGAGATTAAGTGAGAGTGGATTGTGCATGTGATGTATTAGTAAGAGATACCACTCGTTAGGTCTAGCATGTTAAGAATTATATGTGTGAGGTATGTTATACACAATGAAGACTCCGTTCTTCTGCTAGAAAATTTTTTTTAATGAAATTTCTATTTCTACCCAAGGGAGTGCAGAATTAGAAAAATGTAATGGGAGACTATTTGATTTAAAATACATAATCATTTAGTAACATATTTTACAACCTAACTAATAATCTTACCTATTTTCTATGAGTTATATTATCTTGAATAATTTTTATGCCTTTTATTTTATTGATTAAGACCATAAAGTTGGTTGGGATCAATATAATGAACTGGTTTTGATAATTGAAAAAAGTTCTCATTTTTGAAAGGATTGGTGGGATCTTGAAAGCTATCACCTCATTCTATGGAAAGAGATTGTCATGAGGTGTCTAACCTCTCGGTTCATGAGATTAAGGAGTGCAAGACCAAGTGAAGGAAAATTAGTATTCATAAGGCCAATGGAAGGGTCATGAGGACCAATGCTCATTTTGGCAAATGAAAATGCTTTTGCTGCAATGAGAAAGGATATTAAAGGAGGGATTGCACCGAGTGCCTCAATAGCTTGAAAGATGGCACTAGAGGCAAGAAACTTTATGTTTATGACACATCTTATTCTTTTGGTGTATTATCTACATTTTAGATCTTGGATTCGGGAACATCCTTGCACATCGAATCAAGATTTGGTTAAAAGTAGGTCGCTTGGAAAGCAAGAAGTGACAATAAAGGATCTCACAGACAATGAGAGGAGAAACATGAAAGTTGTTTTATATGCTTTGACCATTGAAAGCTTAATGTATACAATGCCATGTATGAGGCTATATATTGCTTGTACTATAAGTGTCATGAGTGGATTTTAGGTAAATGTTGGTAGAAAGCATTGAAATACTCTCAAGTGTATCCTTAAGTACTTGATAAGGACGAATAATATGTTACTTGTGCATGAAAAATATACCAATTCTAATGATATAAAATTTATCTCTAGGTATGTCTTCACCCTTAACGAAGAAGCAATGAGTTGGAGAGTTTTACATAGAGCATCATTGCAGATTCCACCATTGAAGTTGAGTATGTTGCTGAATGTAATGTTGCAAGAGGCTGTTTGGATAAGGAAGTTCGTTACAAAACTTTAAGTGGTTATAGATGTGGATTGACCATTACAACTTTATTGTGACAATAATAGAATGACCGCACAGGTGAAGGAACCAATGTTCCATAAAAATCTAAACACATTGAGATGCATTAACACTGTATTTAAGAAATCAATGGAAGGGTGATATCGCCATATAGAAAATAGTTTCAATGGATAATATTGCTAACACACTCATCAAGACGATGACATAAGTGCAGTTTGATCATCATCTTAGGAAGGTGGATATTAAATACTATAGCAACTAATACTAAGATTATTGACATTAGAATACAAGTGAAATATTATTAGTGATATGCCCTTAAATGCCATTAGTAAACGAAGGATACTGGCTGTGCATATACAATCTTAATTAGTTAATTAAATATTGATATTAATATTTAGATAGTTTTATTATGTATGTAAATTTTGTATAGCGTAAAATTTTGTATATGCTTATATGATTGTGTTAATGAGTCATAGGCATAAAGAATTATGAATATACATGCAAGACTTCTTAATACACAATCATTAAAACTTATTTGCAAGTCACAAAATCTCCAAATGGGCATTGAAGAATCAATCGACTTTCACACTATGTGTTTGTATGGTGGCCATTGAGTGTGAAATATTGAAAACACATTTATGTAGATACATCATTAGAAAATAAATATTTGAACATAGATTCGAATAATGAAAGAGATATATGGAGTTCACTCTTTACTGTCAATATTTTACTTTGTGATTGTGTTCAATGCGTGTGGACTTTAGACCTATGCAAACATAATTGTCTTGTATCCATGATAGTTAATGAGTAGTTAGGGTATTAAGAACCAATATCTATTTTGAAATAAGATAGGGTCATGGGCTCAATTTACCATTGTTTGGATGCATATGAAGGCATGTTTGCAATTAATGAGAAATTTGTCCTTTTTCAAGTAAGACATTTGTCTTATGCAGTCGATATTATATGAGATAAAAACCCTTGGTCAAGGTAATGAAAAATTGGAAAGGAGTTTCTACTGGTTGTTAGTATCATGAAGTAATATTGATCTGTCCATATGATCGAGCTAGTGCGTTTGATTAAGTTCAAGGCTCTCGCTTAGTCGAGATCAAGTAAGATAAAAGGCTTATACCATATGGTATTTATGATTGAGATGATTCATATGATCTATTCATTTCATCTTAATCGAATTACGATATGAGTTGTAGGCTAGGTGTTATTCATATAATTCAAGTTATACTTATTACTAATTAACGACGAATTTATAGATTTACATGCAAAAGGATGGAATAAGGATAAGTTGGTAAATTAATTTGAGACTTAGACGAGACCTGAGAAATCTCATGGTGAAATTAATTTTGTTGCAGTTGAATTAAATTGAATGGATTTCTCATTATTTTGTTAATAATGAGATTATTAATTAGAAGCATAATATAAATTTAATTTAATTAATGGGGATCAATTAAATTAATGTGAAATTACTTAATACTTATTATGTTTGTTAATAATAAGATTATTAATTAAAACATAATAAGTCTTTGATATAATTAATAGGATTGATTAAATTAAAGGATATAATTTCAATGAGTTTTAGTTGTTAATGAGATTAATTACTAAAGATGGAATGAGTTTAATTTAATTAAATGTCCATGTAGGAAGCTGATTCCATGTGTGCCTTAGGTGCTATATATAAAAATAAGAATCATATATTATATACAAATATGTGTTTTGAAAAATAAAAAATTTGGAAGAGTTTCAAATAATAGAAAACATCACATAACATCAAAAAATTATTAGAATTTTGAGCTCCCTCTCACGCAAGAGAGAAAAGGTTTCCTAACCCTTATTTTAGTTTTTTTCCTGTCTAAAAGCCCTTCATACCCAAAGGTGTTTACTCAAAGTTCTTATGAAGGAGTTTGTGAAGAATTTTAGAGGTGATTATCTATGTTTCATCTATGTGGACAAATTAGAAGTCGTGGTCTAAGTGTTGTAACTTTTGAGTCGTGTGTATGTCTTGCCTAAATTCAGATTCTAAGAGGTAATTTTTATATGATTTCTTGAATTACATTCGATTATCAGTGTTGTATGAGAAAAATGGTTCGGCTTTGAGATTTACATTCTGCTACGTTCATTCCAATTTCATGTTTTTTTAAGAAAATTAAAAATTTGCGCTCCAATTTTGATGAAATCCAATAGTGGTACCAGGACCACCATTTTCTTCATATAAGCGCTAAGTTTAAAGAGATTATGATTAAACATATATTTGATTCTTGTTTATTCTTGCAACAATTGTTTTTTATGTTTTGAATGATATGAAAAACATAAAAATTGAAAAACTTGGAGGTTAAGCAAAAAACCCTAGCGGCCACGAAGAAATTGGAATGTGGTAATTATAGCAAGAGTTTCCGAGTGAAATAATATGTGTGGATATAAACACGTTGCATTTTCTCTTTTGCAGACTCTCCCTCTCAAGATTCATATATAATAAAATCTATTCTCATACATAAATAAATATTCCATAAAACTGGTCTATCAACCTTTTATAGTACGCGATATGTATATGAAAAGTATCCTTTAATGTTTTCTTGATAGAAATGACCAAGGGTACATTTCCTTGAAGGAAAAATTAGCTAAAAATGATAATACATGAACAGTGGCAGATTTGGGCCATACAGTGGTTCACTCCATGTACTGATTGTTCAGCCTTGATGAGTACTTTTCAAGCTTAATAAAAATTTCCAGACAACAGGTATCTGGATGAGACATGCCTTTAATCTTTCTGCGCTTGTGGTGATGGGATAATGCCAACTAGTTGACAGAAGAACTAGATGCAAGATTGAGAGAAACGTTTATAATACCCCTACTCCCTGATGCTGCTTACTATTTGTTTAAAGGGAAAATTACATTTTCTCTTTTGTACTTTGCATATATAAACTCTTTAGATTCGTAAAATTTTGCGTACGTTCTTTACAAGAGGTATATGTAATTTTTTGAAGGGTTGATCTATATAAAGTTTACTAAATATTAGTTGAAGATATAATTAAGAGGAAATATATATAATTTTTTATACTTGAAAAAAAAAAAGCGCAAATATGTGTGCTGTAATTTCCCTTGTTTAAATGAGTAGAAAGCAATTGTCTCACGTTTTTTATGTTTCAAGTTAATAGTGGGACCCCCTAAAAGATGCCAATGAAAAGCTGGGTTTATATCAAGACATGGGCGTTTGCTTTTTGCTCGAGATTCTCGCGATGATGTATATCGTAGACTAGATGTTTTCTGGAAAATTTCAGTAAAGAAGGAAAGAAAAAGGAGAGAATAATGTTGAAATAGGTAGCTTAAAGCATTGAGGGGACTGAAAGAATTTGATCTTCTGGTAGATTTAACTTAAATAATAACAGATGCCTGCCACGCTTTGTTCGAATACACCAGAAACTGCCCGACGAAGCTAATTCTAGTTATAAAACTCAGCATCAAGAACATGAAGAGCATTCCCCAATGGTACCCAGTGATATTAATGACAGCGATCGATCTGGCCTTTGCCATTGGCAATATACTTCTCAAGAAAATCGTTAGCAACGGAACCGACCATTTGGTTTTCATTACTCATCGCCAGTTAATCTCTGCCATCTTTCTGTCCCCATTAGCCTTCTTCTTGGAAAGGTTGGGATTCTGTTATCTCTTAGTTGGCTCTTTCTTTCTTCTTCAATTGCATGTTGCTCAGACAAGTGTGTCGAGATATTCGTTTGCTATCGTGATGTCTGCTTGATGTAAAGCGTTCTTGCAGGAGAAGCAGGCCTAAGATCACATTAACAATATTATGTCATCTTTTCGTGAGTGCAATCATCGGGTCAGTAGAAAACGACCGACTGTTACTGTGGAAGTAAAGCAGCAGTTCTGTTGAAACCTTTAACAAACATGCATAATTTTTTTGTAGGGTGTCTCTGACGCAGTATCTCTTCCTTCTCGGCCTACAATATACATCTGCAACTTTCTCCAGTGCCTTCCTCAACGTGGTTCCCGTAGTCACGTTTTTTATGGCTTTACCATTCCGGTGTGTGAGAGTAGAGGTTCACATCTCTTCAATTTGTTTCCTTTCTTCTGAATTGATTCATTGTTGTGCAGTTTGGAGACTGTCAACATGAAATACAGTAGTGGAAGAGCCAAAGTGGTGGGTGCACTAGTGTGCGTCGGGGGTGCCATCTTGCTGACTGCCTACAAAGGAACTCCTTTATTTCATTTTTCCCAACCCGAATCAGCTAACCAACCGGCGGAACAGCATGTGAAGCTGAGTGCTCATGTCGGAAGAGAAAGATGGGTCGTTGGTTCTCTGGCCCTGTCTGCAGCAACACTCTGCTTGTCCTCATGGTTCGTTCTCCAATCATATATTGGGAAGAAATACCCATGCCAGTACTCCAGCACTGCCATCATGACTTTCTTCAGTGCCATGCAGTCTGCCATCTTAAGTTTGTCCATCGAAAGGGAACTCTCCGTTTGGATTTTGAAGAGGAAAACTGACATTTTGATTGCCCTCTATGCTGTAAGTATACACCTTCATGAACTACTCTACCTTCACTAGTTTGACAAATATCTACTACCATCAAGGTCATGCAATAGTCGCAAAACTTGGTAGATCTTGTTTGGATTATCGGTACCCCTTTCTTATCAACCAAGGTAGATTCTTGCTTCCGGTGAAAAAACACGACGTTGTGGAATGCAGGGGATGGTAGGATCAGGATTGTGCTTTGTCGGAATGTCGTGGTGCGTCAAGAAGAGGGGGCCTGTCTTCACTGCAGCTTTCAGCCCCCTCGTGCAGATAATGGCAGCTGTATTTGAGGTTCCGGTTCTACACGAACAACTGCATCTTGGAAGGTCTCGTCTTGCCAATCTTCAGTTGCCCAATCACTTCTTGATTGCACTTCACAGCACAAACTTCAATACTAATAATAACCTTCCTTCGTTTTCTCCATACAACGAGCAGTTTGGTAGGATCGGTTGCAGTTATTGCTGGATTGTACATAATGCTGTGGGGAAAGCACAATGAAACGCGGAAAGATGAAGTGAAAAATGGAACTGAAGAGGATGAGGATACGGAGCTAGAGTCACAGGGGTAGCAGTTGAATCAAGGTTACAGTTTCAAACATCTATTTTTGTGTCATGGGATATCATCTATTTTTCCCATTTTTTGGCCCTTTTTCCACCCTTTACCGAGAAGTACCACGTGCAGTGCACGTGTAAAGATGTAATTTTCAAAAACTCAAATTACTGTTTTTGAATCGTACACTATAACATCTAATTTATATTAACTAGTGCATACGTTGTTAACGAACAGAAACTCGTATCACTATGTGCTGTGAACATTACCGTCTCGCACACTTTTCAATATTTTGGTGAAAAATTGCAATTCCTTAGTATATGATTATTTTACTTGATGAATTGATGCATTAACTTAATTTAAAAGTTATATATAAAAAAAAACTCAATTTGCTAATACCTGCTATAAAAAGAATGTAAAATAATGCAATTCAAAAAACACAAATCATAAATAGTAGTCTAAAAGTAAGTATTGACTTTTTTAAATGAAAGGTGGTGGAAATTTTACTTTTTTGATTGCAATATATATCGTTTCTTCTGGGATTCTTTTGTAGGGTTTCTAATAGACCTGCAAGAATGTCATGACAGTAATTTTAATTCTTAAAGGAAATTGCTGGATTTATTTTTTTCAAGCCCATAACTTAAAAATTTTATAGTGTAGTTTATTCAATTATACAACTTATTTTTAGAGTAAATTACAGATATCCTCGCCCTATCTTTTAACTTAATTACCAAAAAAATATACTTGTTTGGCTTAGTTGCAAATGCCCTTAATTTTGTGCTTCCGTAACAAAAAAGTACATTGTTTAGGGCTACGGCCAAAACATGGAGTGAACTTCCAAAAATGGCTTTCTAAATCTATCCTTACTTTTTAGAACAAATGTCCTTAAATTTAAATGTAAGCAATCGCTTTGCAAAAGGGACTTCTATAAATTTGTTCTTAATACAGGTTGTTACAG
Organism: Avicennia marina; assembly: GCA_019155195.1. Taxonomy (NCBI): domain Eukaryota; kingdom Viridiplantae; phylum Streptophyta; class Magnoliopsida; order Lamiales; family Acanthaceae; genus Avicennia; species Avicennia marina. The sequence goes on from CM032755.1 coordinate 17,440,335, forward strand.
GAGAATTAGCACACTAATTTAATATATATATATACATATATTTTTAATTAAACTGATTAATATATTTTTTTTGTACTCACACACCTATCCCACTCGCATAAACTTCCAATAGTTTTCCAACTCCACACCTCAAACTTAAATATTGAGCGTTATTTTTGTATGTTATACATTGAAACATATTGTTTGTGTATTTACATGTAAATGCTAAAAAAAAAAAGGAAGATTACCGTTCAACATATTAATAGCTGAGCTTAGGACATGGAGAGTTTAGCCCAAGGCTCCGTATTTCAAATTATTCAAGATACATTGCACAATTTTTCTCTCATTACAAGATTCTTTTTATTCAATCTCTTTATTTCTTTGGTTTTTTCTCCCCCTTTCACTACAAGAAAATATCCAAATTGCAATGACTTTTTTAAGATAGTTAAGAGCTGCCTCGCTATTTGTTTGAGAATATATTAATAGATCTATGTGAATATAATATTATTAAAATATATTTAAAATTTAAAACTAAATTTATAGCATTAGAAATAAAATGATATATTTAAATAAAGATAATTCTACGGAAGAGACTAAATAAATATGAAAATATATTAATATGCAAAAAAATTATTTTAAAAAATAGTCAAATCTAATATTTATGTTATGCAGTAATTAGTAAAGTATAAATATGTAATATATTACATAATAAATCAATGTTACAATATTAAAACAAAACAGAAAATTTAGTTCATAAATATTAAATTAAAGAATGATGTGTAATGATAAGTTATACGGTTGGCTTGATGATAATTTAGAATATAATGGCATGCTAATTTTGAAAATATAACTTGTGATAAAATATAAAATAAACTAATGTATTGAAATAAAAAAATAATTAAATAATTGTACTATATAAAAAGAATGATCTATATTATAGATACTTATTTAAAATATCGAAATACAAAATATATTTTTTAAAGAAATAATCTATAGTTTGAAAGAAAAACTAGAAAATTAATATTAAAAATAAGCCTTTACAAGTAAAATGTTATAAATATTATCAAATTGAAATCACTTATTAAAAATCTAAATTAATACATTCATGGAATTAATGCAATACAAATATTATAAACTTTAATATGCAAGATGTGCAATATGATTGTTTAAATAAATGACAATACATATTTAATAAAAAAATAATAAGTAAATCTATAATGATAAGAAATCATGGAAAAATAATAATAAATAAAAGTAAAAATTAGCATAGCATAGAAGAAATATTATTATATTAAAACTTTAATTCCTAAACATAAAATTAATCTAAACTTGTCATATACTGATATTTATAAATCTTATTATGTGTTTTTAACTCTTTGTGAAAACATATGTGCATACTTAATTAAATACTCGTATTTATTAAAATAAAATTGGTTAGATAAAAATAAAATATTACTTAAAATATAACCATCTTGATAGTTTTAACTCATTTAAACTTCTATTAATTAATTTAAATAGAAAAAATTAATAGAACACTGAACTATCTAAATTACTTATATAATTAATAAAAATATTATTTATCTATATTATATATCAAGTGTTTAATTGTTTTTAATCAAACAATAATAAATTTCTTAGAATACATTTACTTATAATAATATCGCTTAATAATAAATAGAAAATAAGTTAATATTTTACAAAAAAATTAAATGTGCCAAATTTGAATATAAATTTTATTAATTATATATATTTATTATCTTAAATTTTATTTATTTATAATATAGAGATTGAATAACAACTATTAAGATATGAAACCTTATAATATAAGAATAAGACAGATTATTTGTTTGAAATTTTATTAATAGATCCATCTGAATTAATATTATTAAAAGCATTTAAAATACAGAAAGTAAATTTATAATATTAGAAATAATACTATATCCTTGAAAAAAGAAAATTTTATGAGATAATGTTGTATATATGAAAATATATAAGCATGTGTTTTTGACGCATTGTGAATGTACATCCACATTAATACTTATATTAAAAATAAGGTTAGTGATAAAAATAAAATTTTATTTAAAAAATTAAAATTTTTAGTAGTTGAATACTAATAGAATTCAAATCTATCTAAACTTCTTGTATAGTTTTTTATATATGAATTGAAATAAAAAAATTAATAAAATTCTAAATTATCTAAATTGCTTATATAATTACTATAATGATCAATTATCTATATTATAAATATATGAAGTGCTTAATTGTTCTTTTAATTAAATAATAATAAATTTTCAAAGGATATTACCTTAAAACTATATCACTCAATAAATATAAAATATATTAACCTGTAGAAAATCATATAAATAAATATCAATCAAAGAAAAATACAAAAAAAAAATAGTGATATAAATAATGTTATAATAAGTTAAAGTTTCAAATACAGAAAAAAAAATTTATTATTATTAGAAACAAATATTTTCATAAAATAAACAATATATTATAACTTATTTTTATTGTGTGAACTTTGACAATAATTTTTTAAATACGTGATATTTATTTGAATAAATTAATTTTATTTTAAAATTTAATTATTTGTAATATAATAATATAGAGATAGGATAACAATTATTAAAATATGAAGCTTTTGATTGTAAAGATAAAATATACTTTTTTTTTTTGAAAACCTTTTAATAGATTAATATAAATATAATATTATGAAAGCTAATTGAAAATATAAAAATAAATTTATATTTTGAGAAATAAAATGATATGTTATAGAAATATCTTATTTTAATGTTTGTTTTCATTTTTTCATACCAAAAAATACATACAACAATCATTACACTTTTCAAAATATATTTATTTTTCTCTTTTACTTTTACACAATTTTTAAACAAATTAAACTTAAAAACACACACTCAAAAATAAAAATGAACATTGCACAATTTTATGAAAGATTGTTATAAATATGAAATTCATAAACACGCAAACATATTATGATAAGTCGTCAAATTTAATATTTACATAATTCACTTTAATATGTTAAAAATATGCTATAATTAATAATAATGATACATTAAAAAAATAAAATAAAATTAATTTGACAAAATTAAAAAAAACTTAAAAATTAGCACATAAATATTAAAGAACAATTGATAGATTATAACATAATTGGATATTAATTTTAAAATTATAATTGAGAAAAAATATAAAATAAACTAATGTGTTGAAATATAAAAATAAATAAATAATTTTACTACATGCAAATAATGATCTATATTATAGATACTTATTAAATATATTTAAATAGAAAGCATATTTCTTAAGGTAATCAACTATAGTTTGAATGAATATCAGTAAATATATTATTTAATAAGATAATATACCTTTGAAAATAAAATGCTATAAATTTTGTCAAATCGAAATCACAATTGAAAAATTCAAAATAAATATATTCATATAGTAATTGCAATAAAAATATTAAAAATTTAAGTAAGTAGCATGTGCTATATAAAAATTTGAATAAAGCATAATGCATATTTAGTAAAAAAATATTATGTAAATTTATAATGATAAGATATTGTGTAAAATAATGAGAATAAAAAATGAAATAATTAATAAATAATAAATTATGTAATTACTAGATATAATATTTATTTATATTATAGGTGCAAAGTACCTTCTTTTTTTTAGTATATATATAAAAAAAGCTAATTTTGCCGCATTTATCGCATTCCCCGGCAGTGATTCTTTAGACAATATTTATATAATCCCTCCAGCCAATTACAGCAATCCAATATCAATTCCCACCATCGCAATTTGTGTATCCAGTTTTTTCACATGAGCTGATTTTTCTGGTAAATGGAGGATATTTTATTCCTCATTACGGTGAAGATGTCACACGCGCTAGGCCGACGGCTGGGGCAGTCGTCAAAGCACATGGCGCAGGGGGCAACCATGGCTTTCGTCTCTTCCAAGTCGAGCTCCCATCTGAGACGAGGATCCACATTTCCACCACCATTTCCCCGTCTCGCAGTACCGACCGAGCCCTCGTCGTCAGCCTCTCTCCACTCAACGGGTCGAAGGCTTCCATTCCTGTTATGAGTTCTAACACAATCACGCGTCGCTCTTCTTGGTGGCAAGTCCAGTTCTCAAATAGTGAGGATCCGTGTAGCCCGGAGAGCCCACCATCGTTATCTTCTTTCTGGAACAGGAAGGAGGGAGAATTACCGTGGAAAATCCCATTTTTGCTGACCCAAAATCGCATAGTTTGCAATCCAGCTGCTCATCTAGCAACACGTTTGCAGCCTTGATGTCGCCGTGGACGATTTGCTGGCTGAACTCGTCGTGGAGATACTCGATTGCCTGGGCCAGCTGGAATGCTATGGACATGCGTCTTCTCCTAGAGAGCACCACAATTGAGCCGTGAAGTTTCTCTTGCAAATTGCCATTGGGAACATGCTCCATTGCCGGCATGCCTTCTTCTACAGTACACCGTAGATAATAATTAATGAGATTGATCGGACAAGAAAAGCTGATCATAGGGATGCATATGTACATACCTCGATCATCAGAATGACCAAAAAGCCGGACAATGTAAGGGTGGTGGAGATGGAGCAGGACCTCCAATTCTTGCTTGTAAGCTTGATTGCTGCCCTGAATCTGGACCGCCGCCGTGGACGAGTCCCGGAATCGAGCAAGATACACGGTTGTAAATCCTCCATAGCCAATGACCAGAGTGAAATTCATGGCCGACCTCTGAATCTCTTCCCGGGAGAATGACATCCTCGTTCCCTCAGATTTCTGCTTGCAGCCAATGGAAGCATCTCCCACATCTTCCCGGAGGTCTGCAGCGGCAACTCGTTCCGCCTCTCTTTCACGCCTGATAGTGTTTGAATCAGAAACACTGGAGAAATCTCACGGAACGCATGACGATTAAATTGGTCTGGAAATTGAATCTCATGGAAAAGTGGTAGACGCTGCCCGCAAAATGACATGGAAAGTGCTTATAGAAGATGAAGAGGAAGCTGCCTGCATAAGATTATTGGAAGAGATTGAAGACTTGAATAAAAGTAATGGGAAGAAATATGAAAATATTGGGGAACTCAGGCAAGAATAGTGAGATTCCCATGGAACAAATAGAATGATTTGTTATTTTTGAAGACACAGATAGGATTTATTTCCTATTTCAACCATTTATCAATTTTCTTTATTTTTTGCAGTGGAGATAGGATTTTCTGCTATTTTAACAAATTCTTTTTATGATTTTATATGTTTTCCTTTTCTATTCTGATTCTAATTTCATTTATATTAGAATTCTAATTGTGATTCTAATTCCTTGATTACTTTCAAGCATCTACAAAAATGGACGTTTTAGATTTATTGTAACAAGCCATTTCTATTAAATATTTTGAGATTTGGGTGTAATTTGCTCGAAGAGTATTCATTCTATCTACTATTTTGATATTTATTCAAGAAATCAATATTTTATCAAACTAGATATTTTATTAAGTCAATAATCATTGGTCCGTTAGTTCAACCAGTCCAAAATAAAAATAAATAATAATAACAACAATAAATTTAACCTAGTGTATGCATATAAACAAGCCCGCGTGCGCACACACACACACACACACACACACATATTGTCTTTAATATTAATACATTTATATTTTTAAAGTCAACCTTTCAAATAGAAGTCTTGGACCATTGATTCATGTGGCATCTATTGTTTGGAAAATTCATGCGAATCCCCGCATTGTGCGTTTATTGTTTGATGGCGATTTGGAAATTTTAAACACTATCGTTTGAAAACCATTCTAATTATTGAAAATAAAATTTATTTAAACAATCGATTTTAAAATTAACTATTTGCAGTTATTGCAAGAGCAGGTTTTTACCCCTATCCATATGTCAGTTGTACCGTGCAATATACTTGAAAATTGACTACATATAAAATTATAAATAGTCTTCAACCAAACAACAAAAAAAAAACAGGAAACAATTACGAAGTTCAACTTGTATTGATTAATGCATGAAAGAAAAATACAAATTAAATAAAAAGGTAAATATTCCATTTTGCATAATTTAGAATATTTTCTATAGTTGGGTAGCCCTTTAACTGATTTTAGCATCCAATTATTGGAAACTGTAAGTCGGATGATAGAGATAATTTTCCTCCTGATGATCGTTTTAGCTCCAGGAGTGCAAGTATCTTCTTCTTCTTGATTCTTCATAACCTTTCACTTGTTTCATGAATGTCTTCTTCTTCCTTTTTTTCTTTTCTTGGATAGTTTCATGAATGTCTTCGTGACATTTTTAGTTTATGGATAATAATCTAGAATGGAATTCGTAATGGTAAGTAAACATCATATTTAGTTGAATTTCAAAACCTAAACCAATCAAAACAAGATTAGAATTCCCATGTAAGAATGTCGATCATATGAAGATTGTCAAGTGCCAAGAGGGTTGGTGATTTACTGCAAGCTTCGTATTTTTTTCTTCAGTGTCATTATTTCCATATTGATGCTAAAAAAAATGTTGAGAACAAAATAACCCTATCACACGTTCAATGTGGACATGTGGCTATCTTTTAAATTTATCAATGAATCTCTAAGTTAATATGTATCAATGCTTTCTTATATATGCACAGGTTAATTCGAGTCCATACACCCCCTGTGATGTTGATATATTATCTTCTCGACATTTATATTACCTGTGATCATTTTGGTTGAAACTTTTATTAATTTAATAATCTTGATAATTTGGTTACAAAAGATGCTTATTTTTTTTTTTTTTCTAACAATTAGATTTGTTGTACTTCTAGAATTTTTCTGCTAGTAAGAGTTGGCAATTCAAATGGCTTCTGCAAATTTGATTGACAATGGGATGAAGTCAATGGGACCAATAGATCTCATGTTATCTTAATTTTGTTGTTGTGTTATCATTTTTATTTTTATTATTATTACTTTCTTTTTTTTTTTTTGTCTATTTGACTTTCTGTCTCAACTTGTATAAAAATGGGCTGAACAACTAGTAATTCGTGCTCATTCGTTACATACATTTATATAAGATTTAAAATATAATTTATCGTGTATACATACAGAGTTGTGTATTTATTATATAATTTCTTTGAATTAATTTACAGGCAAATTTTATTTTATAATTTATTTCTTGACAGAAATCATCTATCTTAAATAAAATAAACTTAAATAATTTATTAATGACCAAAAATATAAATTTAAAGTTTTAAATTTTATTAAAAGTTTGTTCAAAATAAAAGGAAAAGAAAAGTTTAAGAGAAAAACATTAAATAAGAAAAAAATTAAAAGAAATTTAATTGGGAAGGATAAAAGAAAAGAATATTAAAAAAGGTAGAAAAAAGTAAAAAATAAATAAAAGCATTTTAATCAATCTACTTTAAGTAGTAAAATGTAATTAATTTAGGAAGTTTAAGAGTTTAGTCATAATAAACAGTATTTATTAATGTAAATATTTTAGAAAATTTCTTAAAATGAAAAAAAAATTAATTATTCTTTAAAGTCTCACATTTAATAATGCCGTGTAAATATTCATAACACATGCATTTGTTTCAAAGTCATCCCTTCTTTTTCCGGTAAATATTCGCATTAAGTTCTTTATTTCTCTCTCTAGTATGTTCATTGAGACTTTGGCGTTCTTAACAAAAAAATAATTTATTCCTTTGTTAGGGGTAAAACAGTAATAAATGTTGTTCCTCTAATATTAAAAATGTCGTATTACGAGGAATGTGTACGTAGCTCCGTGGGGGGCATTCTTATCCCTGTACATAATTATTTGGAAGATTGCTGCAATACGTAGATGAGATTTGAGGTATATACATGGGCCAGCGCCCGAGGAAATAAAAAGCGCGTTTTTCTTTTTTGCCAGAAAATCCGCGTAGAAGAGCGACTTTAATGCAGGAAAGGAGGAAAGCCTAGTAAAATTCAAGACCGTAGGGTGAAGCTTCAGAGATTTTCCTTCTGCATCTCAACCTCTTAATAGAAATGATAAATCGAGGGTATCTGTCGATTAATGTGATGGTGAACAAATCATGATGAAATTGGAGTCGTTGCCAAAGGGTTTCAGATTCCGGCCGACCGACGAGGAGCTCGTCAACCATTATCTCAGGCACAAAATTAATGGTCACCACTCTTCAGTTCAAGTCATCGCCGAGGTTGATGTCTGTAAATGGGAGCCCTGGGATCTCCCTGGTATGCCCGCCTTTTATTTTCCTCTATGTGTGTGTGCGCGTTCGTGTGTCTGTGAATGACTTCTGTGGTACTCTTTTTCTGATGTGGGTTTTATTTTCCTTGTAAATTGCCAGTTGTGTGCTTATATCGTGAATATTCGATTCTTTGACATTCCTAGATTACCCCACTGAATAATAATAATAATAATAATAATAATAATAATAATAATAATAATAATAAATAGAAGAGTGCTGAAGCATTTACGAGGCATGCCTAATCTTGATAGATTCTGTCAGTCTTCATATTTTCAGAAAATTTCCCTCCTTTTTGGGCATTGTTGTGAGTTTGAACGTGTGGTGGTGAAGCTGATTATATCTTATGAATTTGGTAGAAAGTAAAGTGATTAGAATTTTTACAATGAGGGTTATTTTTTAATATTATTTGAAAATAATGCTTCCAACATATAAACATATAATTTAAAAGAATATTTTGGTTTGTTCTCTTTATTCTAGAGTACCTTCTTTGTGGACTAATAGATAAATAATATGCAAGTGGGAAATAACATTGCATCTGCAATTGGTGTGTATCAACTATCTACGCGAGATTTGCTCGGATTACTAGACTTGAATGATCCTGTGGGGGAGCAGTGTGGAAACGAGACAATGAACATCCTGAAGATTTTTATTAGGAGAAGGGGACTCAAATTTCCTTTAAATTTTCTTTGAAAAACCATGAAATATTCAACAAAATATTTACTTTCAAATACATCTGAGAGCAGAGTGGAGTTGTGTAGCTTTTAATTAAAGCAGTCATTCTTGAGTTAGGATTGCTATTGGCAACCCTACCACCACATACCCAAGGAAGATGAAAAGGGGTGGGGATCTGAAAAAAATAAAAAAGAATATAAATACATACATACGTGCATGCATGCATACATATATACTGTGCAGTTGAAAAATCCTAACCAAATTAAAGTTTTTATTTGGCTTCTTTTCATGTTTACACTGAGCGCATTGCTAAAGAAAGTTTATTTGTATTAACTGAGCTGCATAAATTCATGTGGAGGAACTAAAAGAGACATTTAGCAGATCAAATAACAATTGAATTTTTCAATATTTTTTTAATGCTGGAAATATTCAGAATAATGACTCTAGTTTTGTTGTGCACATCTTTTGTTTTTGTTCTAAATTGTAAAAGCAAGTGGAAGGTAAATTGTGATTTTTCTTCATCTTCCTTTGCAGCACTCTCAGTTGTAAAGTCTGATGACGCTGAATGGTTCTTCTTCTGCCCCCGTTATAGAAAATATCCAAATGGGCATCGTTCTAATAGGGCCACAGAAGCTGGTTACTGGAAGGCTACAGGTAAGGATCGTACTATAAAATCTCGCAGATCAGTGCCTTCTGGATGCTCCAATACCCACTTAATTGGCATGAAAAAGACACTAGTTTTCTACAAGGGTCGTGCTCCCAAGGGTGAACGGACAAATTGGATCATACATGAATATCGTGCCACTGAATCAGGTCTTCAAGGTTCTGGTCCTGGTCAGGTCAATAGATATTTCCTTCCTCTCTCTCTCCCTCTCATGCTCACATGCATATGCCAATGCACCAATGTGCATCCACACAACTATCCTGTTTTTGTGGACATGTTATGACTTTTGTTCCACTTAATTTCTTTAGCTATTAATAACCAATATTTCTACTTATGCTATTACTGATACTTGTGATCATCAAAAACATCATCTTCTGTCATCAGAATATTGTTTGGCAATTCGAAACTGATTGTCTTTTCAGCTTCCTTATTGTGGTTATAAATTGTTACGTTTACACATGAAGAATTCAAATTGATTATTATATAAGTTTGCACTTACCTGATCAGTGTGAACACCCGTGCAATATCTCTTGAATAATCCATTGGAAGATTCCATCTTCACAAATTGGTTTCTGTGTCTCTATGTGAGAATTCTATGAGTTCAGTCTACGAACTCCCTGGCTGAAGTCCGTGTTGACCGCTCCTTACTTGGATACTTTTATCAATATGATATCGCTTTTCTGCCTGCTATTTGTTACTTGGCTGAGTTAAAGACCACTGAGTAGTAATTATCCTATTAATGATTGTAGTGTGTTGGAGTTCCATGGCACTTTGCATGCAAACTTTATATTATGGAGGTTTTGTTAGATATTGATTTTACAATATTTTGATCAATTTGAGGTTTCAGTTTATTATTTTCATTTGATTTGTGGTTGAGAGCAAGTGTTTAAGTGGGGTAATTGTGGTAATCTTGGAACCTGTTCCAAAGGGATTAGAGAAACTGGTTGAGGAATGGCTGTCAGATTATTAAGTTAACAACTAGTCCCATAATGTTGACCTTGCCCTTGGTGCTTACTTCCAAAAGAACTAAAATATAATGAATGGAAAAACGACCATGAAAATGATCTCTGAAATTTATCCTGATAACACATGTTATCTGAAAATTCCGATTGAGATATATACAATTTACAAAAAATGGAGAGAAATGATTTAGCAAACAAATGGAACTTGGTTCAGCCACTAGGCGTATACTACAGACAAATGCCCAAATGATTAAATCCTATATTACTCTCATAATCTGATTGTTCAAAGACCACCTAGTTAGTTAGATGAATACGTGTGATAAATAAGGAATAATATCCTTTAAAACCTAATTGAATCAATATACCTGTTAATATTTAATCTAGACATGTAGGTATAATGAATCTAAATCAATATTAATATATGGAAAATATATATGGTCTTGTAACTATTACTAGCAATCACTGCTAGATTTTCAATACTCCTGTTTACGATCTTCATGAAGTGTTCAATTTAAATTATTCAGACCCAAAAAATGTTGATGCTGACAGGGAGCTGTCATAAGGCTATGGATAGGCTATTATTTTAAGGTGACAAATAGATTAGATAGATTGTTATCGTAAGGCGACAAACACATAGGTAGTTGTCATAAGATGACAAAAAATGCAATTATGAAAAATTGACAAAGAGATAGATGTTGTATTGCTGTAAGCGTATACGTAGTTGTCGTAAGGTGATAGACATACATAGAAGTAGGATCTTCTGCTCTTATACCATGTTGAATTTACAAAAGTGAAGAGAGCCAATTTTGCATAAGAATGTAATGTGATTTAACTACTGGGACTACGTTGATAGATAGATATGCAAAGGATTAAATCATATATTATTCTCTTTTAATTTGATAGTGTGGTGACTACCTATTATTATAGGTAAATACATGTGATAAATAATGAATAGTAGCATATTAAAATTATGTCAAATCTCTTAAAAAGATTAAAAGAATTGAATTGTGTTTTATTGATGATAATTACTCTCAATTTATAGTATGGGGTTGTGTGTAAACTATAGAACATACCAAAATAAGAATACAACTAGCCATAAATTCTAGTCACAAAATATTCTTTTAGCTAAACAAGGTAACACGACACAAAATATTATTGAATATTTTATTTCAAATATTCTAACAATCGCTCTCAAGTTAAACATGGGGAATTTCATAAAATGCTCAACTTGGATTTTCTTGAAATGAGTGAATTGTCTTAAAGGGACAATTAAGTGATTTTCATAAGGCAAAGTAGGTACATTTTGCAAGGCGATGGTTGAATTGATGTTGTAAGTGACACTTGAGCTGGACATTGAAGTGATGTCTACAGGTGTGACTGTTTTCGTAAGACAACTATAAAATAGACTGCTTGTGGTAAGGTGTTGAACTCTATTAGACAACAATCGACATTTAAAGTTTGCTGAAGATAGTCTCTAGTCGAACAACTTCATATAGCAATTAATAAAGGCCCAAAATGACTAATAGAGGCCCAAACAAGAGATGGATTTTCTTTTTCTTTTTTTTTTCGTTCGGCCCATTAAAAAACTAGTATGGTCCTAGTTAAGTGGTGCCAAGTATTCCTTCACAAGATGGGCTATTCAAAATTCCAAGAGGATTAGGGCAAAACTAAGGCATGCTAATTTGGTGATTTGGGATGGGTAGCACTGATTTCAGCTTGAATTCCCTCTGTCAAGTGAAGAATAGATGCAGCGGCGTTGGGACGTAGTCAGCATGCAGGAAAGTGTGGGCCTCAGTGGCCGAATTTGGCCAACGGAGAAGGTGCCTGCAACAGTGACTTGCTAGGGGTGCTTGACTGAAAGATTGGTAAAAGGAATACATTTTTTATATTCTTTCTCCTTTTTCCTTTGGAGGAGAATGTAAAGAGACAAGATGGAACAACTCTGAAACCTTGTTAAAAAGATTGAAAGAATTGAACCGTATTTTATTGATGACAATTTCATTTTAATTTATAGTATGGGGTTGGGTACAAATTACGAATAATACCAAAAACAGAAATACAGCTTGACATAAATTTTAATTACAAAATATTCTTTTGCCTATATTGGGTAACATAGTTGACAACTAATTATCAAATTTTTTCTCTCAAACATTATAACAAAATCAATATACCTAATTAATGTTTAATGTAGAATCTAGATATAATATATTTCATATAGCAATATTTGCTTGATTCTCAACAAGGTTGAACATCTTCTCTTATAGTCTGTTCTTTGTCACAATATAGGGAGACTATGTCATATGTCGCTTATTCCACAAGGCAGATAATGGGCCAGAGAGTTCAAAGTTTGATGAAGTTGAACCTACTGAATCTCCTATGTCTATCAGCAAATCATCTCTCGATGATGCATCATCTGATCAGTTTCAAGAACCTGCAATGCTTGGTATGGAAATACTCAAGGAACTTGTGGATTTGAAGAAGCAGTGGACAGATGACGCAGACTATTCAACTCCTATTAGCCTAGTGCCTGTTGGAAGATGTGAATCTAATGGAGCTGATATCCCAGAAGGAAAAAGGGCTAGGGAGGTTAGAGAAAATTATTTATACTCTAATTGGCCAATGTTTTTCTGCCAAGTTATAACAAAGTAATTTATTATTCAGGTGCATACTCCTTTAAGCGAAACTCCAATGTCTGAGGATGCCACAAACAATCAACTTGATAACAGGGTTTTAGACACTTTGCAGTCTCACAGTTACTTTGACTCAGGGGCTTGCATAGGTTCTCCCTTTGCTAATGACTTTGGCTATGATCCTAATGGATTGTATTTTCAAGATGGTGCATCTGAGCAGGAGGCATCACTCTCAGAGTTGTTGGAAGGCCTTCCAAATATTGACAACTTTTATGTGGAGTCAACAACTCAAAAGAGCTTTGCTGCCATAAGTGAAAGCTTCGTGCCTGAGCAAATGAATGATATAGACCAAGCACCAACTACATTCTGTGAGGCTAATGTGGAGACAGGCACCGAAATGTTCGAGTCACAGGTAACAAGCATTATGTGATCTAGCAATTTGTGGATGTCTAGTTTGTAATTTAACCTTTAATTGCATCATCGTGTAGGGCTGGTTCCCAATGATCAGATTTTAATATGCACTTTAATAAAAACATAAAGGCGTGCGCTGAAATAAATTTAGTTGTTAGATATTTAGGCTGCGTTTGTTTTGCTTCATAAACTCCAAAAGCACATACTATAATCATCATATATTTTAAATTTTATCTCTGTCTCTCTAGTACTTTTATATATTTTTTAAAAAAAATACACCAAAAAAAGCACATCTTAAAACATAAACAAACATAACTTCAGGCTTTTTTTTTCTCTCTTGACATTATTTAGTCCTCTTTGTTTCAGTGTCTTGGTGAGCAGGGGCTAACATCTCCTGTATTTCTCCAAGCTGCACCATCTACTGATTGTATCCTTTCTCAGCATCATGTTAAAGATGGATCATGCTATATTAGCACCAGTGATGGTGGGACTCCAGTTAGTGGTACTGGAATCAAGATTCGATCACGTCAGCCACGAAATCGACCAAGTTCAGAGAACTCTGCTACCCAGGGAACTACATCAAGGAGAATCCGTCTGTTGATGGAAAGTGAATCAAGCTCCATGGAAAAAGCCGAAGCCGCCAATGGTGCTAATGAACCAGAATCATGGCCGCTCATCAGAGAGGTGAATTCCGTTAATTATTTGGAATACTATGCATACGTAATTTATTGCAATTTACTTTAGCACAAGTACTGGAGTGAATGTAAAAACCAATTTCTACATTTCTTTTACAGATGAAAAATCAGATTTACTCTTAGAAACAATTTACTTTTCCTCATTTTGTGGTCCTTAATTCTAATACAGGCCACCAAAGATTTTTATAAATCTCACCAGTCTTGTGCCTCAGAAGGTAGACATCTTGAAAAAAATAAGGCGATTGCTCAAAGATGTGATCTTAGACTGGAGTCTCCAGTGAAACGTGCTAACCAAAAGGGTGGAACAAAGATGGCCTTTATGTCGTCAGCAGTGTTATCTATCTGCAGAAGTGCTAGTTCTTTGAAAGTGTGTGTCGTATGCATTTATTTAGTGATAATTCTCTCAGTCGTATTCATTGGTATCTGGAAATGTCCCAGTTTTATTGCTCCATATGGTTGAGTCTAGACATGATTTATGATTTCTGATCTTATTGTAGTTAAATTGTTACTTTTGTAATTATTGAGTGAGGTGATGGTGAACTGCTGACCTGGCTGTGTATATTATAATTCTGTAGAAAGAAGTTGGTGTTTCAAATAGACCAATATTAGATTCACAGTATTACCATATGCGCAATATGTATAAACAAAGCATAAATGGAGGACACTAGTCTGATCAATTATGCTTCCGGAAATTCCCCGTATAATGTGTTTTTGTGCTTGATTAGGAGAAGTTCTGAACACTATTGGACAGGTGACATTGACATCTACTTTTGGTGAAGTATGATGCAGCATTCTGTTGTGCTGCACTATAGAGCGATTGGTATTGTATTCTAGCGATATTTGCTTCTGAATATGGTCTTGGTTGCTTGTGGTGAGGGAAGTCAGTGCTTGATCTTCTTTGGCGTCAAGAACATGCTGCCTTTGTTCAGTAATTATTCATATCCTTCTTTACCCTGTTCTATTTACGAGGTGTCAAGAGGGAAATTCTCGAACCCATGGGTAATGGTGAAATCGCGGATAGATCGGAGCTGGAAATTAGATTCTGGAGCCCACAGTTTTGGTGCATTGTTGAGGAAACCACTTACCTCATTACCTGTTCATGCCATGCGTTTTAACTTTCCAAACAGAAGTACACAGACCGGGAAAAGTAGTGTGTTGAAAATTGACTCGAATCGGGCGGTTAAAATTGATTTGACTGTCAACTGATAAAGAATAAAAATCGACTCGAATCGGGTGGGTACATTGATTGACTATCAACCCATAAATTAAGAATTGTTCTACTTTACACACAAAAAAAAATTGAGAATTGAATAATTTCTCTTTGAAATCTCATATTTTTGACTTAGACACATGTTAATCATATAGGAATTCATTAAAATTCTACCTATTTTGATGAAATTGTTTAATAAGATAAAATATTATTTTATATTTTTATATTTTTATCTATCCTGTAAATGTTTATTGTTTTTATTTTGGTGGTATTTTTATTGTATTAGTAGTGCAGTATGTTTAACTATTAACAGTAATAAAAAACTAAAAAATAAAGTTTAAGTATATTTTGTTAATATTTACCAATTTATGTATTTTTAACATATTAAATAATATTTATAATATAAGTATGACATCATCACTGCGGTTGAACTGGTAATTTAAATTTTTTGATGTAACGATCAGTTTAATTTTTAAAACAATGGAGCGAGGCGGCTTTAATACCTCCGATGTGGACAACGACGGCCCAACCATGTGCTTTCACATGGCCTTTGGATTATAAAGGACTAAAGGCTGTTTGTGGGGCACTCGAGCGTCTCACAGAAATAAGTTTTCAGAAGTTTGTTCTTATTCAACATTTAGGAATGCTTTGCCATTTCTTTTATTAAATATTTTTCGTAATATTTATTTTTGATGTATTTTTGTATTATACAAAATCTTATAATCTATATTTTTTCAAAATTTTAAAATTCTCTCTTCTGTGTAATCTTAAGCATAATCTATAACATCATCGATTATTTTTTGTAAAAATGATGTCTTTTTTTTTCTTTTTTCTTTCTGTAAACAAAATGTGTAAAAATAGATATTTTGGTGTTAAGTTTCATTATTATTTAAAATTAAGTTTATATCATGTTTCTTCAAAATTTGACACAAAAGATTATCAATCCAATCCTAGTCCGGATGCCACTTGAATTAAGTTGTCCGAGTAACACATGTTTGTTGTTTAGACGTGTAATAATAGCAATAGTAGTCATTGTCAGAAAAATTAGTGCTTGAATAAGAATAATTAGAAAGTTGGGCACCAATCCACCAAAGAATATTTGTAGTGGGCGGTTGAATAAGAATAATTGCGAAAATTCGAGAGGAGCATAAAGTAAACGAAGAAAGAAGGCATTTCAATAAATGGCATATTTCGAGTGGATATATTAATACGATAAAAATAAATAGATAGGATCCCAACACTGAGTGTTCATCGTTAACAATTTCACCAGCTACACTTTTATTTATTTATTGATATTCCTATATAACAACTGAGCTGAATGTTTTTTCGGACGTGACCTCTATAAATTTTATCTGATGGATGAATAAGTAACATTTATTTTTTTCAATTATCTTTGAAAGAAAATGACAACAAGTTAAAAGGATAAGAACAGACAGATAATACTAAAATATTTAGATATTAAGGTTAGTGGGATTGGGAGGGGACGTAGAAGCCAAAAATCAGCCCAAGGTTTTGACTCTTCAGCCACACCGAAAAAGCGTCTGCCCCTCAGCCGTTGGATTTTGGATTAGGAATAATACCAGACCTATACATACTCTGCACACTCGATCCGTTCATTAATGGAAAAATGCTGTACCCTGTTTTTGTTCCTGGTTTCTTCCCCCTTCCCTTGTTCTGCAATTAATTCACCTATTTAAATCAAACAATAACCGGCCTCTTTGTTCCACAACTCATACCCAAGGTACGTGCCTTACAGATTTAGTTAGCAGATTGCATCCCACGACCCGTTTGATTTGAAGATAGAAAAAAAGAAAAAGCAAGGTGGAAGCATGATACTGGTGGCCATAGTTGCGGAGCTGCTGGAGGAGTACACGGCGGTGGTGGCGCGTGTGCTGGAGCACATGTTGGAGGACGCTCCTCTCCCCTTTCCGCGGCGGGTTCGTTTCCTCATACTACGAAATCTCCCTTTCGCTTCTCCTCCTTACGCTCATCCCCACCTCCTCCCCAGTTCCCCAAACCCTCCTCTTGTCCGGCAACCGTAATCCGTTACCCTCGGTGTGTGTGTACATTTACTTTTGGTGTCTGTAGATTTGTCTTTTTCTCTTTTCTTTTGTTTTTTTATTTTTTTGAAGAATTTAGATTAGGAGTGGACGCTGGTGGTGAGACTTGAGGAGGCTTCCGAATCTGTTGTATTCTGTAATCCATATGGGAGAGCTTCATTTGAGCTTTTTTCGGCCATTTGTAATGAATAAAGTAGACAACCAATCCGTAATTTTGTGGATGTTTTTAGTGTGCAGGTGCCAATGCACTGAATCCAATCTTGCACTTATCCCTCTTTTTCTTTCTTTGTTGGTGGGACAGTGTAGATGATGGTGAATGGTGATGAAGACAGCCATTATTATTTTGGTTAAATTTGTTTTACCCTGGAGGCTAGTATCGAAATCCCCTCTATTTGTTTTGAAATCTAAATTCTTACAGGCTGTATAAAAATTTGATTAAAAAGTAAAGGTGTTATTTTCTGACTAATTTTAACTCTTTTATTTGAAACCCTTTGCATTAATCATCCTGGAATAATATATGACGACAACAGTAATAGTGAATGGCAGTGAGTTCCACTGGAGGGAAGCAGAAGGGTTTATTGGATTATGGGGATATGAAGTGCATTCTAACCGCTAAGTTCATCCAATGATTAAATAATGAGAAAGCATGATGAATCACGACTCTGACACGCCACATGCCATTCATTAATATGTCGGCGTTCACATTAATTTCCAGATGAAAAATTGAATTTGAATAATTTTATACATTTTTAACATATAATGATAGTAATTAGATAATATAGTGATATACAGTTGTATAAGATGTTAATGTATATGACTGCGACTCTATTTGTGTATTTGTACATGTTGATTTAATTATAAATAAATATAAAAATTAAAAATTAATTAATTTTTTTATATATATTAAAAAAATAAATTTAAATTTAAATAAAAAATTATGAATTAAGATGATCAAGAGTGAAAGTGAATACTTTAAAATGAAAAGCAAACAAAGCCTACGCACCTTATGATTCATGTTCACGTATATACGGCCTTATCCGTAGAATGATGTCATAATTTCATCATGCAGGAGGCGGTTTCCGTGGTATTTCATATTATAGTGTTTTACAAATACATCGGTCCCTGCACTAGAAAATTTACCCCCTTAAGGTTGTTGTAATTTTTATATTATAAATATCTATTAATATATTAAAAATACATAAAATAGTGAATATTAAGAAAAAAAATATTTATTTATAGTTAAATTTATTATACTAATATAATACAAATATCACAAATATGAAAATAATAAATATTAATTTAACAAATAAATGTAAAAATATTAAAAATTGGTCTTATCAAAATGTAATAGAATATTAATGTCTGATATATTCATTTGTCCTTGCAATAAATCGGCTTCTCCTCGCAATCCGAGCAAGCGCAGCAAGTGCTTTCCCCAAATCTTCAATTTCATTGCCAAAAACCTTATTACTGAACGACCCAAGGCCTCATAATTGATTGCTTAAGTGTTAGATGAAAATCCGTCTCTTAGCTTGAACTTTTTCTCTCATTCAGGGCTTTTAATTTCTGTCTTTCTTTTTCTTTTTCTGTTTTTTGTTTTAGCATTTCATGGGTGTGAGACATAACATTCACATATGCAAAACGGTAGCAATTTTTTTGAATGAAGACAAGTCTTTGTAAGTGGTTTTTTGGTGGATTGTTCTTTACATTTCACATGTTTGTGTGTGCCTGTACAATTATGGTTCTAAGGTTGCATTTCTTGGGATTTTCTCCGTGTTAAATTGTTTCCTATTTTGTTGATAAGAATCAGTGATTTATTATTTGCTTTATCACATTCTCAAGTTATGGTGGAGGAAATTGGAATTGCATCTTTTTATTAACTTGATGTCTTTTATAGCAAAAAATGAATGGAATCAAAAATTTTACTTAGTAATTAGACATTCAACTAGATATGTATATATGTTAACAAGTTCTCCCTAGATTTAAATGGGATTTGGTTGGGCAACTGATAGTATTCTTCTGCCCTCAAAGTAGAGGCACCACCTTAAAATTATGATTCCACACAAGGAGCAATTTCTTCTTACATGGCCTTTATCCATTTATCTCAGTGCTCATCTGACAGCTTCTTGCTCGCTCTTGGCTTTCTAGCTTTTATGAACATCAAATACTCATATGGTGAATATTGACAATGTCTTCTAATAATGAATCTTTGTTAACTCTTGTGAAGGATTATTTGGAACTTTAATTTGCTTCTTGATGTGCACCATCATTGTTTTCTTGTTGATGATTATCATCACCAATATATCTTGTTCATGCTTACCATCATTTGCATAACTCCCTCGTGATTGCCATGCTCCACGAAAGTTGTTGGATCCAAATTAACCGAGATGGAGGGGGAAGATTCTAACTTCTGTGTCTCAAAATATTCAACATTTTCACATTTAAAGAACACTATATCTGTGCTTCTAATAATTTTCTTCGTTGCAGGTCTCATAGTAGTTATCCATATTTTTTCGTCTCCATACTCAAGGAAGATGCATTCTTTGGTCTTCAGGTCCAACTCCGATCCTTCATCCTTGAAAATATTTTGGGTTGCACCAGATTTGAAATATAAAATCTAAAATTTTACACAAACCATACAAAACACAACAGAATCAATTCCAAGCTTGACACACTTGTCTCTCTATAACACGTATAATTACACTTGTATGGGGAAATTACAAATTTTATCTTAATAGTCCACTTTCAAATCTTTTATGTGTGATCCCCAAGTCACAAATCTTAAGTTACGACGCCTAGATTGTCTACAAGAACAACTTGGGCAAGATCTTCCAAACATGTCTCACAAACTCCTTTTGTTAATTATAAAGAAGAAAACTACGGAGAAAAATACACCAAATGAGGCTAGAAAATTTTTTCTGCCTCTCATTGGGTGGGCCGCCGCTGTTGCTTTTCAGGTTTGCAATAATTTACATCCTTATTTATTGTAAAATATAATCTCCATCCGATTCTAAGGAAGAATCTTTTCCATAAATTAAGATAAGAGGTCTGGAATGGACTTCGTTGTTATTGTAGTTTTTAGATGGATTTTAAAATTATTCAACATTACACCAACTTTGAATATTAATCTCGTTAAAAATTAAAATCTTATTATATAACTTTTCAATTTAATTAATCTCATTAATTAAAATAAATGTTTATTATCTTTTTAGCCGACAGTCTCATTGTCAACAAATTTAATAAAAAATAAATAGACCCTCCTGATCCAATCCCACTGTAACCTAATATGAAGTCTAAGGAACAAATTGCCCTCTACAAAATTGCTATCATACCCTTAGAATCGTGAAATTGAAATTGTGTAAGAATTGTGGATAATTATTTCTATTTTGGTTCTCAAAAGTAAGAATTGAAACCAAAAACGAAACTGCCGGTTTAGTTCTGGCTCCGAACCGCCCAAGAAATATATATATACATATTAATATATAATAAAATAGAAATAGAAATTAAAATATGTATAACATAATGTATATACTTCCAATTTCATAATTGTATTTTTTTAAAATGAAAACATCATGTATATTTTTTTTCTCAAAGTCTTTCTCAATTAATAATGTAATGTACTTTTGGAAATTTGAATCACTTGTATTTTGCTTCACTGAATAATAATAAAATCAAAATATGGTTTTATTTTAATTTTTTTAATTTTGTTTTTAAAAAAATTTGAAATATATTGTCACATTATTTTTATATTTAAACTTATTAAATACATGTAATTAAATATAGTTGCATGTAATCAAAATCATTGAAGAATTAGAATCAAGAATAGAAATCGAAACCGTTATATAAGATTTGATTTTAAATCTTTATTATTATTTTTTTTATAAATTGAAACTCTCAACTTCGAAGTCGCGACCATGCGTCAATAGATTGGTTGAGGAGTTTGATATGTAGGCCCATGTTGACGTGGACGTGGGTTTTTGTCGGGGTTTTAAATCGGAGTTTGGCCCAATTGCGTTGAGTTTCCGCTTGTACTCTCATCGGTTTTGGGGTGGAGGTTCGGTAGGTTGATCAAACATATACACTAAATGCTGGAATATAAAATTCAATGTAATGAACTTCTTGATAAATATTTAACGAATTAGTGGGTAAAAATATGACAAAACTACAAGATATAATTAAATAGAATTAGTGATCATACAAAGATGAGGAAGTATAACCGATACAATTGAGTTTAGGGTCATATAAAACAAGGGGGAGTACAAACACTATCATTTTTTTTTAAAAAAAATTGACATTTTATTCTATTTTTTTTTTGCAAAATTAAAGTTATATTAAATAAATTAATGATTTATTTTACTTTGAAAGTTCTAGTTATATAAATACAAAACAGGACAAGAGAAGATACATAACAAAAGTTTAAAATAAATAAAAATTATAGCAAATATATTTCTATTTTACAAAGTTTTTTAAAACTTTTACTTTGTTTAATGTTTTATTATATGAATTTTTAACTTTAATTGATATTTTACATTAAATAGAATACTGAATTTATAGGAAAAAATTTATTGAAATTGTGCCTACTTAGCTTTTTTGGTTTTAATTCACCATATAGAAAGTTGATTTCTAAAATTAGAAAATAATATGGTGAAAATCTTTAATATAACTAATATTAATATTGAATAAAATTAAAAATTAAATTTTGAAAGAATTTAATTTTTATTATATCTATATTTTAACTTTAATATTCATATTTTTTATTTTTAGTTTAACTTTGTTTTGTATATTTTTATGTGTTAAGTACATTTTTGCACAACTAAATTTTTTTGAATAAAATATGAATTTTATGAAATATTAACCTTACATATTAAAAATAGTTAAAATTTTGCACGTGTTGTTCACACAATTGTTTCTCAAAATTTTCTGTCTATTTCTAATGATGGTAATGTTGTGAGACTAAAATTGGCGAAAATAGGACCAACAGAATCTTTGCACGTGTATATTATGGTATTAAAACCATAATGACCTTTTCTAGCGAGACCAAGTGTGCAATTTTGCCTACTCTAATATCACGTTTTAGCAATTTATCAAAGAAAAATATTGGCATGTATTTTCATCTGTCCTTCAATTTTTTTTTTTTTTCATTTTCCTTGATTTGATTTCCATTAATGTCTAAATCTATTTCAAATAAATTTACCCCTAATTGATAGCAAAAATTACAATGACGACACTTTAATAATGATGATGACGATATAGAAATCAAGAGAAGTTTTAGTCGTCATGGTGCTCCGTACTATTAATGTTTCAGGAGGAAAATTATGGGCTAGTGCTAGTCAGTATGGCTTTTAAATTTCCTATTTATTGGACTTCCATTTGTGATTCAGCAGTATATCGGCCCACCACGACAGGGATGGTGCGGAAGTGCGAAGTGCAACTCTTCTTGCTCCACCATCTATGGTGTAGATCATCAAGTACCTTTTCAGCCTTCATCATCAAATGTATCATATTAGTATTGTTATTATTTTAATTTATAAAATATAAAACAACTATCGTCATCATTCTTTGTAGTATGGATACATGTTTTAGTCGATTATCATCTCAGTGCTGGGTAAAAATATGTTAAAGAGGGAAAAGGAAGTTTTTTCCATTTTTCTCTTCTTTTTCTTTCTATGCTTCTTCTTTTAAATCACTTTCCCACTTCTTTCGGCCGCAGAGATTCTCATTTGATTTGAATCAGAGTTTTAGTGAGATTACCAGAGTAATCCAAGTGCATGCAGTTACCAAGAATTAACAGCGTTGTATTACTTTATTAGATGGGATTAAAATGATGGTTAAAATGAAATTTGCTGACATTTCTGAAATAACATAAAATATCTAAGACATTGGAGCATTGCACTTTTATAAGAGCTTACGCGTAATTATTTAACTAATTACCATAAGGTGTAGGAATATATCCCCTGAGTGCTTTGCAGAGAGCTGGCACAATATTACTGTATGTTTTGATGAAAGTCTGCCAAACGATTTTTCAGAATATTTTTGTCCCTTTGCACATCACTACTTGGTCATCTTTCTATTACATCCTTAGGCGCATCTATCTCTAGTATTCTGTTCCCAGTGTGTCAGCAGCCAATTTGGTTTAACTGACCCACATCTTAAGCATTAAGGCATTGGCTCAAGATACCATTCTCCTTTCCCTTCAAAAAAGGCCACTCTTCTTTTGTGTCAAGATAAAGAATATTGGAGACTAACACATGACAAAGAAACATGTCATCTGCCCTACTGCTAAGTCCTACCTGCTTATTGTACACATAGTGGGAAAATCTTGTTCTTTCATCTCACAGTTTACATCTTATCTGATTTTGATTCCAAAGTCTGACAAGTAACGCCCACGTGAAATTTGTCGCCAATGCTTTTATAGAGTACACAAGAAGCTCTGAAATGTGAGAACCAAATGGGTGTTTGGCTAAGTTTAAGAGTTATAACTTCTTATATTTATTAATGTCGAAATTCTAAAAATAGTATAAAAGTAAGAAATAAGAAGAGATAAAGTTTATTATTTTATGGAGTACTATGTCTAGAGAGTTAAATCTTGAAATGATGAAAATAATGCAAAATATGCATTCAGGCATAGTCAATCTGTTTTTAGAACTTGTAAATTTATATATTTTATTTAGAAAGAAAGTTGCCAAAGTGTTTAAATAAAATAATACCTAAGAACTTAAAGGATATAAGTCAATTTCATAAACATAATTAATTATAGTTCGTTTGACAATGATAAAAAGACATACAATACTATAAATATAATATAATTAAAGATAATTTATGTTGTACTAATACCTTATAAGACAAAATAAGTTAAAAGACTTGACTTTTTTCTAAAGAACTTATAAGCTTAAATCGCCATATTTCTTAACTAGGTTTTCTTCCTAGAAATTAAATTTAATGAATCATTTTATATAATTTATAAGCTCTCAATTATAAGTTGTCTTCATGATAATCTAGAGGCCTCATGGACAGAGTCCTCGGAAGAAGTAGACTAATTGGGCATTTGGAAGTCATGAGTTTGATACCACAGTAGAGGACATGTTGTGAGCCAATGTTCAAACAAGATGGTTATTGTCATGACTAATGAAGGTGAATTAGCATTGGACAAGGAGTGCAGTGGAGACACATCATCTGAAGAAGAGATGCATGTGAATGTTGCGAGTCTTAATTTGGTTACTATAAGATTGTTGGTTGCATATAAGGGAGTAAAAGCATGAGTAGCTAGAGTATATGTTTTAGACGAAGTGTAAGGTAAAAAGGAGGATATGTAGTTTGATTATCAATGGTGAGAGTTGATTGAATATTGCTAGCTCTCTCATGTTGATAGATTGTCATTGGCTTTGTTAGGGCACCTTAAATGCTATAGATTGCAGTGGTTTGATAATAATGATGGATTGGAGGTGACAAAAAATGGTGTTTATGAGTTTTAGCATTGGTAACTATGTGAACCAGATCACGTGTGATGTTTGTGTAGGTATATGCTAGTCATATGTTACTTAGAAGGCCTTGAGTTAGCTACCACAAACAAAGTGTTCTTTCCTTTTCAACGAACGATGAATCGCTATTGCACCATTATTAGCTGAGCTAATTAGTTACATAGCTAGAGAGAGTGAGTAATAGAGAAAAAGAATTGAGAGAGAAAAGAGAGATGAGATCAAGCTAGAGCTTTAGTGGGCAAATCATTTACTGCATAAAGAAGATTCTACTTACAGGTCATGTATTTCTAGCATTTCTTTCTAGTAGTGATTTGAATAAGAACTTCCATGGAAATTCCAACAACATCAAGGAAAGGTATGACTAATCTATCATGCTTGTCTAAGTAGTCACATAGTTGGCATGGTTGCATGTTGTGTTGGTGATATTGAATCTCATGTTGAATATATTTTAGGTGATTGGATAAATTTCAGAGTAACTAGGTGACGGTTGAAATTTGAATCTTGGAAAAGATAATGAATTGGAGTTACATTCCTAGCAAGAATCATATGTGGTTGCACATGGGTGTGAACATATGAATGAGATTTCTATACATGATTTGTTTGATTATGTGAGTTATGATGTCCTTCTGTTAAGGCCACGCAAGTATGACTTGCTACTCAATACATGATTTATCATCTTCTAATTACTAAGTTGGTGAAATTGAACTATGAGGACATAATGCAACTAACCCATTAGAACACTTTGGTGTTACTAGAAATTGAAAGTTTTGTCGATTTGTTTTTCTTGGGGATTAAGGGAATTATCATTTTAGAATGGTGAGGTTGCATTAAGTTAAAGAGGTTTCAAAGGCATATGATTGATTAAGATATTTGATAATTGAAGACAATTTACTCTGAAAAAGAGGTAAAAGACGCTTTGAAGAAACAGATCAAGTAGACCAAGTCAAGCAGATCAAGTATGTCGAAGAAACAGACCAATTGGGCGCTTTGAAGGCTTTAGTCAATTGCACCATACATCAGAATGCCTATGATGTTGCCATTGAATGTTTCCAGCTGAACGAGGAGCCGTCGGGTGAGCGTTGGAGTTTGTAGTTAAGTTTGTTGATCAAGTGCATCGTTGAGATCACTTGTCAAAAGTTGTCAATCGATCACGTGTGCTGGGAGAACTGCTAGAATATCTATCATGCAAAGGCCAATCGATTGCACCAAGAGGATTAACAATCTAGAATGTTTGTTGGGTGCTTGGAGTTTGCATTGCAAGAGCCACGATTGATATCGAGATCAATCGCACATTTCGTGTGAGTGATCTCATGCCCAAATAACAGCATAATAATAGGATTTTTCTTAGTGGACTCTTTGTATTAATTTGACCCATAATTAGTTGGAGGTTGCACAGCCATTATATGTACATGTATGTATGTATACACACACACACACACACACAAGCTTAGTTTTCATCATTAGTTAATTAATTTGTTATTTTATGTGTCTTAAGACTTAATAATAATCTTTAATAAGAATTTTCTTCTTTATTCTCTAAATTTGTTAAGTAATTTTAAATTCTTGAGAATTCCAAAATTGGATCATTTGGATGAGATTATTGAGTATCTTATGATGTATCAATCAATAGACATATCAATTGTGGTCGTCTTTGCTTGTTTTCAAGTCTTCTTCACTGGTTTGGATCGTGATTCTACAACAATTTGCACAAAGTGGAGTTGATTCGCGCCCATTCGGGCTATGCCGTCATTCTTAGTTTTCATTCTACGCTTTGATGATCAAATCACTTAAAAAGGAGCTTATAAACTCTGTTAAACACCTCTAATTTGAAATATGTAGAACTGATAGTGAAACTTGGT
This sequence comes from Avicennia marina, assembly GCA_019155195.1. Lineage (NCBI taxonomy): Eukaryota > Viridiplantae > Streptophyta > Magnoliopsida > Lamiales > Acanthaceae > Avicennia > Avicennia marina. Next base: position 17,467,200 of record CM032755.1, read on the forward strand.
AATGAACTGGAACAAAGCTGGGGTGGACCTTAGTTTTCCCCCACACACACATAAAGAATAGTTTTTCTTTTTCTAAAAAAAAAAACAAACAAATAGAAAAGTAAGGGAATAGTTTCCACACAGTAGAATTAAATAGGGACTTAATTTCTTGGAATATATGTTGGTGGAAAAAGATTAAAACTTATATAACAAGGATGAGAAGTCTTTGGAGGAATCTTTTTCTTGAACTGGGGTAGATATATAGTAGTCTTTCATCTTCACTTCTCTCAGCTTGTTTATATTACATAAGGGTGTCAGCGTACGTACTGACGATGGTTAATCTACTCGAAAGGCTATTTGATTCTTTTGTCTCAGCAATTGCATATTGTTTCCTACGCTATCAAGACCACGGCGCCAAAAGGCCAAAACACGCCCACCGCAGCATGCCTAAGGGTCGTCGACCTCTTTCTTTGCAGGTTTTAGAGCTTTCATCTTCACTACTCCACGTTAATTTTGTCTCTGTCTGCTAGAGAATTCCTATCTGATCGTCGTTTTTTCTTCTTGCATACAAGTTAATTAAATGTCAACCTCGACCTCTTCACGTCTGTTTTTCCTTCCTGTGTATAATATGTAAGACACCGTAGATGTATCACCAGTTCATATATAATGGTTGGGCATGTAGTGGTAGTCAGCTATAACGAAAGAAATCAAGAGTCTTTCAAGGCTATCAAAGATATAAATATATGCATATAATTAAATCCAAGTTTAAGATTCGTTCAGAAGGCGTTCTTGTTTTTGTGGGATATCAAACTTGTACGCGGTTTTCTTTATCATGTTTGGTGGATTAGATTTCCGAGTTGCTAAATAATGATAATATTAATTAACAAAATCACCTCAATTCTTCTTCTTCCACGGAAGGACTTCCGTATACTTACTTTGATCATACTAATGATGAAAGGTGAGTTACAGTTAGTGTTGCCCAAAAACTTAACTATTTGTCCACTTTTTTTTTAAAAAAAAATTTCCTGTCCTATTTAATGATTTCAAGTATCTCTTTTGTCAAGTTTGTTAACACACGATAAGTTCAGTGACGCGTGCCTATGAAATTCACTGGTGTAGGCCACTGTTGGATTTAGAGTAGCAGAGATATCTGGGATATAGACGCAGATAACAATGATGGTATTATTCTGCCTTGTTAATGGTAGCCTAGGAGAATAAAGTAATACACACACACACATAGATAAAACTGCATATAGTATATGCCTAAAAACAAGGGCATGCTTATAGTAATATATAATCCCCTACATGTAGCTTAGCAAGCTACAATGGCTACCAAAGGAATATATATAGAAGGCTGTTTAATCTGCAATAGCACTAGTGGAGAATAGTTAAAAATTACTATAAGATATACATAGTGGCAAAAGGAACAAATGCAAATGGAATAAGAAGAAAGGTGGAGGCATGCATGTATTGTAGGAATAAGTCTGTCTCCTTTAGTGGAATGCGCATCTTTGAAACGCGCGTACCTTAATCAAACTTTACAGACTGTGGAGCTCAAAGTGAGGATGTGCTGCAGTGGCTGCGAAAGAGTCGTCAAAGAAGCCATTCACAAGCTTAGAGGTTCGATAAAACGTTGTTTTCAGTCCTTTATACATGTTCAAATAGCTACATATGTAGTTCCCGATTTGTTAATTCTCTTTAAATCTGTTTTGTATTTTTGAGCATACATGGTCAATTAATTACAATCATCTCGTTTTTCATTAGAGTTATTGGACTTGACCATAGTATCTTGTTTTTCTTTTACAGTTACAAATATTAATATATACATATATGATATTAGATAACATATAAGATACTTACAATATTATGTCTATGTGAATAGGATATTATTGCTCAATTAAATTTATGACTATTGTAATATGATCAGAAAAGAAATATTTGAATCTTTCTTCTCAAATTATGTTCCTCTTATATATATATATATATATATATATGTATACATATGTGGATATGGTATATATACATGTGAAACGTGTGTAGTTGGCACATAAAATTATTTTAAATATATTAGTTTCCAGTATATGAAATATATGATAACACAAGCGTTCAACCTAAATATCTCTGAACTAAAACTACCGTAAATTTGTAGGAAAAATGAAGTAAAATAAATAATTACAAATACAGACTCACAAAATTAAAGAGTTCGTATAACTAATTAATGAAACACAGACACACACAGAGATGAAATAAATGGGATTCAAATAGATGAAATTAAGAATGAATGAATGAATGAGTTTGCTGAGGACAGGGGTCGACTCAATCACGGTCGAGTTGGAGATGGAGAAAGTAACAGTGATCGGATACGTTGATCGCAATAAAGTGCTGAAGGCGGTAAGGAGAGCGGGGAAGAGGGCGGAGTTCTGGCCATATCCGAGCCCGCCGCTCTACTTCACGTCGTCCACCCACTACTTCAAGGACATGACCAGCGAGTACAAGAAGAGCTACAACTACTGGCGCCACGGCTACAACGAGGCCGACCGCCACGGCTCGCTTCACGTCACCCATCGAGGGGATGACAGAATCAGCAACCTGTTTAACGATGATAATGTAAATGCTTGTAGCCTCATGTGATAATGACAGAATCAGCAACCTGTTTAACGATGATACTGCTGCTACCTATAGCTCTCATATATGTAAATGAATAAACAAAAATATGCGATTAAGCTTAATTTTATCAATATTTTAATTGCGTGTGCGTATGTAGTTGTCTGGATCTATATATGCATGTTAAAGCAAACATCTACTTGCTATCGACTCATTTCTCTTGAAAATCTATGCTTGCTTTTCTTTTAAGCAATCTTATTATGTTGTCACTACTTTATCATATTATATTGCTATTTTGGTATGATATCACATCCATGCGTGCTCAAGCAATTATATGCTTAAATGTCAAAACATATAGCTCAATTCTTGCATTAGAAATTATTAGGGTCTTCTGGTCTTAGCTCAGCTAAACTTCCCATACGACAATCAGGAAATTGGTTGGGGAGAAGATTAAGATTGACAAAAAAATGTACTTCCACTCATTAGAACAGAGTGAGAAAAAGCCCTGAACCTTGGCGTCAAGCCTCTATTATACCTTTTTGAACTTGTTTTCTGATAAAGCAAACTCTCGACTCTTTCACCAATTCCCTATGTTGCGGGCTTTTCTTTGTCTCCATCCAATTATTGGCCCAATATAGAATTGGGCTACAGGCAATTTGGGTCGGCCCAATGATGTGTGGAATTAATATTGGGCACGCATGCTCTCTGTCCCTTGATCTTTCAACGCTAAATATATCTTTCGAATATTTTACAAAGCAATAGTAAAATCCATTAATTGGATTGAAGCAGCTTACTGGCTTAATTATGTTTCTCCTTAAGTGCATTATGTCAATGTTCGGTGGTCCTTATTTTAACTAGCTGGAAAACCATCCCTTTAACACAAGAGTAGAGCAACAATGGGTACTTCTCACTCAATTCTTGTTTTCTCGTCTTTTCTGAGAAGAAAAGTTAAGCATGGACAACAAATTATTCAAGAATCTAGAAAGGTCCAACAACCAAGGAGTGAACGCTAAAGAGGTGCGTGTATGTTTAAACATTTGAAGTCGATAGGATTTGGAGGTACATGAAGAGGCTCAGAAGACTCCAAGGATATATATGCCATAGTGGTACTACGAGTTTAAGCAAACTGCCCAAACGTATGGCCTCTGCCTCAACATTATGAGCATCATCAAAGGTCCATATCAAGGGTATATCTTAGTGATGACATCTCTTTACAATATTTTGCTCGGATAAAAAAAATATTTGTATGTCATTGGTCCATCAACTATATACGGCGCATGGAATGGGAGAGGTGCGTTTGTAAAATGGTGTTGGAAGTACAACGGACAGTTCCATTCAGGCATTCACCTCCGACAAGGGCAAAAAATATGACGGGTCCTGTCTTTATAGTTCCTGCTGGGAAACCTCTACTCTCTCATCAGCCACTTCTTCATCTCAAATTACCCTTGCAGATTAGGCACGCTGCATTAATTACTAATGCATGAACAATGCAAGCTACATACCTAGTAACTAGGCCCAACTAAGATACAACCGAGATGCGTTGTTAGATCGCAGGTGTGTAACGCCATCCTAATTTTGTTAATATTTGAAACAGTTAAAATGATGGAGAAATGGAAGGGAATGAAGATAAAAGCGGGAGAAAGCAGAGAGGAAAACGGATAGGAAGAGGGATGGGTGGAGAGAGGGAGAGTGGGGAGGCATTAGGGCATAGCCTTGGGCGACACTTTACCACAATATGAGTGCGTGCTCAGCAGTAAATGAGCAAGAGAAGTGATGGCGACAAATGCATCAATGAACCAACATATCCTATCTAACAGTAGCGGGCCAAACCCCATTACTCTCAGTTACACCTCCAGCTTGCCAATTCAATTTCAGGCCACACACACGCACATACATGTAGATATATATATATATATATATATATAATAAATAAAGTAAATGTGATGATGCTTTCTTGGCAGCTAGATCAGAAGTGCATCCGTCATTATCGCCGTCGTCTTTACGGCTGCTTTGGCAGATTGTGCAGAAGCACCCCAACGAGCAGTCGCTTTCTCCCGCAGAGGCCCCAACCGTTACCCCTCCCCGATGCATCTTACTATTATTGCCTGGTTGTTTTCTGGGATCTGCTGCCGCTTCCTTGCAGTGTGATTGTTAAATCCAATGCGGGCACGCATATCCACACACAATATTAAGATGCCACGTACACTGTGCGTGTCTAAATTAATTTATAGATTATAAATTACTTTATTTACATATGAAAAATATTAAAATAACTAGTATAAAGAATATATTTAAGATTATAAAAAAATAAAGGTAAAAAAGAATGAACAAAGAAAAGACTTGAGAGAAAAATAGGTAAGTAATAATTTAAAAGAAAGAGAAGAAGAATATTACTACAATAAAATTATTAATGATAGTTTTTTAATTTTGATAATATACAATCAAAAAATCTTACTTTTGTAGTAATATAATATAGATATTGATTAAGATGGATAGATAATCTTTTTTAAATGAGAAAATAAAAGGAAAGATGAAACAAATTTGAACCGAGATAAATTTAAAAAAAAAAAACAAATAGAAATAATGTGTTAAAAGAAAAGATAAAAATAAAATGATAAAAACTAAACAAAATGGTTAAGGATAATTGTGTAATACATGCAACTAAAAGATCTTACTTTCATAAAAATATAAGTATAAATATATAATATGGAACAGAAACAATGATATGTTAATAATAATATTTGAGTGTGTTTAGCTTTCAATTGAGAATAATAGTGTATATTTACTAACTAAAGATAAAGGATAATAGTGTAAGACATGCAAGATCTTACTTTCATAAAAATAGAAGTAAAAATACATAATATGGAACAGAAACAATGATATGTTAATAATAATATTTGAGTGTGTTTAGCTTTCAATTGAGAATAATAGTGTACATTTACTAACTAAAGATAATCTCTCTCTCTCTCTCTCTCTCTCTCTCTCTCTCTCTCTCTCTCTCTCTCTCTCTCTCTCTCTTCTCTCTCTCTCTCTCTCTCTCTCTCTCTATATATATATATATATAATTGCCTCCAAAGTATTCTCGTACAAACTTATTATCTCTCTTTTTATTAAATTCAACTTGTATGCAAGACTTAGACATTATCGAGTTGCAAGTCTGTATTAGTTAAACAAAAGTAATAATAGATTCTAAAAATGATTTACATATAGCTTTGTTTTTACCAAATTATATTTATTTACGTTAATTTAAACATTTTCATGATGCATTCTAATTATCATAATTTAAATATAAGAAGATGCATATAAACTAAATGTAATGATATTTTAATATTTTATCTTGACAAATATACTCTATATAGCTATTTAAGACAACAATTGATAGGTTCTTTTTTTTCATTGTCATTAATTTTATAAGAAAATAAGCTAGCATATAATTTATAATTTTATAATTAGTTTCGATCAATGTTATATGGAGTGAGAGAAAATAAATGCATATAATGCACGCTCATTAACTTTTTTAGGTGGAATGTAATTAAACTATGTAAGTGTTGTATCATTTATTGTGTGGCAAAACTTCCAAAGAGTTTATGACAATTGAATTTGACGACATTATAGATAAAAAATTATAAATTCTAGATAAATAAATCTGAATGGAAGATTTAATGATTAACAGTAACAATAATAGATTTTATAAGATATATCGTACATGCACACTCCAAGTCATGGTTATTATCATTAGCAGTTGGCGCAAGCACTTACATTTAAATTTAATTATAAAAATTTTTGAATTATTAATTTATTATTTATAATGATACAACTACTCATTTTAAATCCATTTGAATTGTGTAAATTAATGAAATACATACCATATAATATTATTTATATTACTTTCTATAAAATTTAAGAGATTTGCACACGCATCTATGCTTTTATATCATTATGGAGCCCTTCATTGGACTTTTAATAATTTTCCAAACTTATCATTCATAATTAATCTACTCTCGTGTTAATTAACTAGCACAAACCGACTCATCATATTTTCTTATCGTTGGCATTATAATATGTTAGCGCTTATTTGGGATGCACATGGTTAGATATGTCAAAAAATTATTTGACAAATTTGAGAAAGATTTCAAGAATATTACATTTGCTATATTGAAGAATATTTCAAGAATATTATATCTTCCTTACTTAAGAAAGATTTCAAAAATATCACGGTGATTGGTTTTTCCTTATATGGCGTGATTGTTAAGATATATGAAATTTGACCATTATTAAAGATATAAGTCCCAATTGATGGTGCCAACACGTGCTACTAATATAGAAGATATTTTTGGCTAGTTTTTAGGAGATTTGTTGCAGATTTCCCCCTTTTTTTCGTGTGTATATCTTGTTATGGAATTCGTGCATTTTTAGTCGGTAAATAAAGACCAAAGATCAAGAGCTTGGCAGAGGTGTGAAGAGAAAAAATCAAAGAGCTATGAGTGTTTGATCCTTGTACTCTTGCATGATCTTGATCATCATATTATTCTTCTTATTTTCTAAATAAAGTGTTTGAGTGGCAAATCATAGAGGGATTAATTTATTATGATGGAATGTTGAGTTTAAAGAAGTTTTAGGTTAGACACAAACAAGTCTAATGTTGGGTATGCGTTATCAACACATTAGGAACTCTATTATATTTAGGGCAGTAAATTAAAAGAGATGATATTTGTTGTCACTTTAATTCTAAACTTAGTAGAAATGTTAAGTTTGGGCAAGGCTTGTAGATGTAGGGGACATTACTCCAAATAGTTTAAACAACCTTAATTCCTCACATTTTATTTTACTATTGTATGCGTGGCTATCCATGTTCCAACCATCATAAAAACATTACGGGCATGTTGTCAACATGTATTATTTTTTTTTTTCACTTTTCAAACTTGAATTAAGAGTCAATAACTTCTATTTTTTAAATGTTATGCCAACTCATTTTAAATTATAAAAATGTAAAAGTTATTTAACGTTGTCACACACATTCACACACATATTATGTAATAAAAATATAATATTAATCATAGTGTAGTTTTTTGTATTCATGTTTATACAAAAATATCATGCCGTAAATTTTTATATTTATACTAAATTTTGTATAAAATAAGTTTGATATTTGTGTATTATTTATTGTAATGTACTACTAAATTCTATTATATTAATAAATTCATTTATTATTTAAAATTTGCACATTCATAGAGTGTGTGCTATTATAATGTGTGTGTGTACACGCGTGCGCACACACACACGTATGTGTGTGTATATATGAATAAGAGATATTTCCACGCAAATTTACAGCCATACTAGGCATACCACGTTTGTTGCTTGTCTCGATAAAGGAAAAACGTAAATCGTAGCTCCATCTTATGCAGCCCTTTTATCTTCTTATCTACGTCCTTCTGTTTCCAACTTTTCCAAACCCTCATCCTGTGTATCGATGCCGAGGAAGAAAATGAGAGAAAGTGATAACACATAGGTTGGTGCGTTAAAGTCAAGAAAAATATTAAACATGGTTCAATGCCAAAGGGCTGGATCCTACACTTATTAGATACATTTCTTGCAAGCCTTCTCATGGGTTGTCATAAATGAAATACAAAATAAAGAACCCCTCTTTTTTTTTCTTTTCTTTTTGGTATATTTCTTTCAAGTAATTAATATTTATTATTGTCCTCGACGATCTTGGACAAATAGCCCTCTGTGATGAAGCAACTTAAAGCTAAAAGTAAATATAAAAGCTAGTAGTGTGTGTGTGTTTAGTATGCGTATGCATTCACTTTGGATTATCTGTTTTCTTTTGTCGTGTGTAGAAGTGTAGGGTGGGGACTACCTGAATTTAAAGTTGTTTCCTTTCAGTTCCAAATAATACTGGCCACTAAAAACCAAAAGATTACTGGTTTACTATGGGGAATTAACCACATGATCTAGTAAGGTAAAGGCACACTTCACAGTTTTCTGTTAGAAAAATTTGAAGCCATACAATAAAACCCTTCTGCAACTAAATCTCATCTGAAATACTTCAAATATGACATGATCAGGAAGTTGTTTTGGCTAATTATGTATTTGAATTAACTAATAGGTTTGTTAAGCTTAACAAGATTTTAGAAATAAATATCTTATTTAACCAAATATATACTTCAGTGCATCTAATAATTAAATTCTTCAATGCATTATATGTAGTTTAAATATGTTACGAACCCACCCAGAAAATGTTTTAGTTTCCTGTGCCCCAACAAGATTCAATGGGTGATCGGCTTTGATATCCACATCTGTTCATATTACTGTACTCGATCACATATGGAAAAACTGACAGATGAAGGCAAATAAGTTGACACTTGATTATGTTTCCATGGAACCCTGTCGAGTTCAGGTGTAGGGTTTTTCAGGATGTTTTGAGACTGTAAAGTTTCTCCCATACGTTTTGCGTAGTACTGTTGGTGTAGTTGTAGTGTGGTAATTAATTGGGTTTAGTTGTGAAGCGAGCCTGACTTTGTATATTAACGTAAAACTTAAGGTTATGGATTTATTTGGTTACCCGCACTTATATATTATTCACTTTATCTTCATTTTTTTTGTACATGAAACATTGTCTCCTTTTTTATTTAGATTCGCATTTAATTTTCAACAAACGCACTTAGCTTAAAAGTAGATTTTGAGACCCTTTTTCGCAATAATTGGTATAAATAAGTAGTTCACTCGTGATGGGTTAATTGGTAGGGCTCGGCACACAAACAAACCCATGACCCCTTAATCGATTCGTATTTTATATTTTATATTAAATTTTTTATTGGGAGGATTAATGAAAGAAAGTTGGGCATGATGAATCTAATATACAAAACTATGGAGGGAATTGAATTGAGGGATGTGATGAGAGATGCGGTAGGCAAAGTATATGTAGGGTTGGGGCTTCGAGTATACTGTTCCGTTAGGCTTGTCTGCTAAAACCCCTGCGATCACCTCAGGAACTCCATCGCGTGCCTTCTCTGTCACACATATTTCTTTCTTCATTCGTATTTTTGGTTGCTTATTTTGCCTGCACTGCCTCCCTTACTTCAGTGGCGGCCTGCAGCGCCCCATAACCCTACTAGCCTACTTCTAATTAAATGAGCAAAATGCTGGAAACCTAGCTAGCTGATCAGCTATGCTATGACTCCAGAGGCCTACACTCTATTGCATGGGGACCCATTCGCCTCTGCCTCGTTATGTGGCGTGGAAGTGTCTCCCTCACACATTGCATCTCGACAATATGCCCTATGCGCATCGCACTCCACAATAAAACCGGGTTCTTGATTGAATAAGGCTGATTCAAACCTAGGTTGCATCACTAATGTCACCTCACTCTGCATCATCTTGTTTTGCTTTTATGTTTAATTTATGTTGATGATTTGCATTTTAACTGTTTAAGAAATCTAAACCCAACTATTTAGTTTATTTAAACGCAGTTACTACCATTCAAGATGATTTTTTTTCTTTTTGAGAAAATTATAGTAATACTAGTTGTAATCAATTTTTTACAATTGCCTGCTTTGTTCTAATACATTTTTTTATTTAAAAATAATAACTTACATCATCCTATAAATTTAGATAATTTACCATTGAGGTGCAACCTCATTGCCTATTTTAGTACATAAAGATAATTTGCATTGGCGCTGCTTTCACAATTATATAAAGAAGAAAACGTGAAAAAAGTTCATTGAAGTGTGGTTTGGTGTCACGCATGTGCTCCATTGAAGGCTAAGTTTGTAGGCCCCTATCCAGTAGTACCACCGATTATAGGGTTCCATGGATCAAAATGGGATGGCAACTTTGAAGAAGCTGGTGAACAAACACTATGCTCTAGCATAGAATTGGATTTAATGCTTCATGACAGTTCACATGGAGTCTTTGTGAAGATTGCTGCGGCTGATACAAACGCCAGTTGAAATGTAATGCAACAGTCTAATATGTAGGAATTAATGAGAGGGAAATCGAAACATGCATGAACAGGAAAATTTGTTTTCCCCTGAAGTTGATAGAAGCATGTCACACAACATTAATAACAATGCAGGCAGCCACATTACGACCTCAAAAGAAAGCGGATGCAACACAGCTTGCCAGACATTGAGCATTCAATCAGATCAACACTGTTTGAAGGAAGGGGAGAGGGAATGACATACATACATACATACATACATATATAAGTACACACACACATATATATAAATGCACATTTCTTGTGATTTAGGAGTATTGGTAGAAAGCCCTTTCTGCAGCTAACAATTCAGTAATATCCTTGTTGATCTAGATTATTGTTTCTGAAAGAGTAATGTAAAAGGAAACCACAACTCTCGAATATCTTCTCCAAATTTAAACTCTGAAAAGAACAAATGTGCATACCTAGCATATACCAGTTGAAAAAAAAAACCAAGTCACTCACTTTTATTTCGGTAGCTAATGTCACTTGCTAGTAATCAATAACATACATCCCGCTGCATGCAGCTTATATCATCTAGCAATCTAGGCATTTTGTTTGTCTCACTTGTCATACCAAACCAAATGCAAGGACTCATTAAACAAAAATCATATTTTGTTATTGAAAACATAGCCATATGATGTTCATACATAAGATCAAATTTTCACAAATACTAGTTTGATCAATTCTATCATGCATACCTGTATGTATGATTATACCTCCATGTATTTACACAATGGGGAAGCCCCTCTTTCATGTTATTAACTTTTCAACCCAAATAACTGGAAAATTTATAAGAGATAATGAGAATCTGACCGCTTGGAAACATATGATTCCTCCTAGAAAGCAAATTGTTTTTTATCCTAATCTTGCATTGTGTTCACTGCCTCTCTCTCTCTCTCTCTTGAGAATTTAAACACCACATTTTAGAACTTACATATATATTATCTAACTTTAAGTTGTAAATTCACTCCCACATTTTTCTCCTTCATCTTCAGATCAAGTTAGACTTCTATGAATTAGTATCTAGGCCAGCTCAATTTTGCATTCTTTATGCACTTAAAGGACATCCTAGGACCACACATAATGTGGCAAAAGATATATAACTTGTGAAGTTTTATTCAAGGGCCGGTAAAATAGAATGAGCATAATATAAGAAATATTTTCTAAACATTAGTTGACCTTTCCAACATAAAATATGTGGAGAGGAGAGGACCCATCCTCATCTGTCTAGAATAAACCAAACTCATCGGTAGATACTATGTGATTAATTCTTCGCTTCCCCTTTTATCAAGTAAGAGACTTCTTTTCATGAAATCTTAACAAAGTTTTACATAACTTTTCTTTCATCATCTTTTTCATTTTTGTAGCCGAATAAACATCATATATACAAATTACCTGAAATTGTAAATCAAACATACATCTTTACCCTTCCAAATTAAAAAAAGTAGCTGTATCAAGGCTTCAAACCAAGAAATACAGATGAAAGAAAAAATATGGCATGAACATGTGTGTGTGTGTGATCACTAAATTGATCAACTAGCTGACACTAATGAGAGTGGAGTTGTTAATTGGATAGTGCCGTGTGGTATTCGTTATTGATGGCTCTAGTTCTCTACTAAAAGTTGATGGATCACCACAATTAAAATAGTGAGGTATCTTGGTGATAAACTAATTACATAGAGATGAAGTTGGAGTGTGTCCTAACTGTGATTGAATGAAATGCGTAGTGATAAATCACAGAAAGTTTGGGAAGGAACTTTCCGCCTAATTGATCAGAAATGTGAAGTTCGCCTATGAAACCTACATATTAGAGAACTATGGCATGTGAACAGCAATTTATTTCTGATAATAGTTAGACACCCTTTCTTATATCAAGTATAAAATACAACTTCCAAAATGGCGTTTAATGGCAAGATTAATAACTTGGGATTTGGAGGAGTTGCACCATGCACAAAAGTTTATTCAAATTTGCACAGCCAATTCATTGTAAGCTTCATGTGCAAAAGAAATAGAGAGCATCCTCGGGCTCCGAGGAAATTGCACTTGTACACCGTGAATCCAAAAGAATTGATTTTTTCATTCACGTATTAATTTTTATTGGATATATAGATGAACGTGCAAAATTTCATGATGCTTTAAGGAAACATCACTTTTAGTATCCCAAACATGTGTGTGTGTGTACTGTCAGAGTTTCTCCGTAAATATATAATGCTAAAATCTTGGAAATACACGGGATTTTATATGGTGAAGATTCTTTGGTTAAATGAAAACTAACTGCGTGCTTGCAAAAGCCCAAAAGCAATAAGCCTTAGAGGTTGAAATATACTATTTTATATCAAAAACAATGAATAGATTTTTGAAAATTACAGTCGTACAAACTTAGTATATATATGCATATATTACCACTTCCAGATCAAATACGGAAATGGGCAAGTTTTGTTTGTTAGCTCATCAAGACAACATGAAAAAAAGAAACCAGATTTGGTGATTGAGAGGGGATGGGGTGGATCCAACTCGGGATTGTGGAAGAAAGGAATTAGAGAAGGAAAGGTAGAAGGGCCAAAAGATGGCAACAAATATGAGTGATAAATGTAAGGAAATAAAGGGAAGTATGCTATACCTGTTATAGCTCTTCAAGAATCTGGCGGTGTGCCGGTGGGCGTGCCCAACGAAGCAGCGCAGCACAGCGACAGGAAACAACAACCTACCAAAGCTAATCAGAGCAGAAGCGTTAAAAAGATAATATTCAATACTGTCCTGATCAGGCGTGTACTTTGCCACGCATTCTGCTCAAAGTCAGCCGAGAATTAAGATTGTTCCAAAAGAAAAGGAAAAGAGATCAGCCACATTTAACGTGAATTGAATGAATTATAAAGTAGCTGAATGTTCAACTGTGGCATGGATACATATCATTGAGGATCCAGGCCCTACAGAAGGAAAGCATAAAATAACGGGCAAGAAGGATCTACAATTGTATTTATCGTCTGTCTATGCAGTATTCTTTCATTGATTATACACAGAGTACTCAAAAACCCAAAATCACAACCGCTAATGTGCCAAGCACCAAATCGTTTAGTTTCATCGGCTTCATGTCACTCATGTATAACGAAATCTTCAAGTTATAATCATCGAGCTCTCTGGGTTACTCCTGAAATTGCTGGAAATTAGATGTCCAAGTCCAGAGATACTGAATCCTTTCCCTTGTCATCATTGTCATTGTAAGGCCTTAACTCGGGACAATTGGGATTAACCGCAGAATGAGAAGAATTGAAAGGGGCAGGAGGCAGGTGCTGGATAGTTGGCATTACGGAACCTTGTGGTGGGCTTGTCGAGGACAGTCTATCACATTCATCTGACTCGGAGATGGGACAATCCATGTTCACGCCGAACAGCCTGAGTCGCTTTGGTGCAGACTTCCCTTGGACCACTGGGATCGACTCGATTACCATTTGTTCAACTCCAACCCCACTTCTTCCTTGCGCGTGGATTAGATCTACGGCCTGTTCCTGACCCAAGACTCCTGGTCCAGCTCGAATTCCAACTCCCCGAGCCGATCTCGGGTACACGATTGATCCTGGCGTACAAGTGTTTCCATTGACAACGCTGTTCTGGGCGTAAGGGCAATAGCCAGTGGGATAATGATGACAAGAACGATAGTGAAGATGTTGCGTCGAAATGGGGCTGTTGGCTTGTATCAGAAAATTTGAGTAGTCCCTGGACGGTGGCTGCAAAATGAGGGGATTCCAAGGGTGAACAGGCCCGTGGAAAGAGAATTGGTGTGGGATTGACAATGTGGGAATGGGATGCGGCAGCTCCGCCGCATCTGTGCGGCGCCTCCAATCGATGAATAGTCTATCCTTTCCCAACTCACCAACTCCCCGCTGGAAGGAGACAGTGTCTCCGGCGTCCAGCTTCTTGTCCTTCACGAATCGGCTCCAACCCTTAGTCATCACATAGCTCTGACTGCTGTTCCAGTACGAGTACCTGAACCACCATGACTTCCCGTTCCTGTCCTCGAAATTTAACAAGAGTCCCTTCTCATTGGCAGAAGAATCCAAGGGAAAGTATTTCTCGGCGTGTTGCTTTGGAATGACTAGCCGATTCAGCTTACCCACGTCGCTCGGCGTCACCACTTTGTCAAACATGTGCTCCCTCTCGATCACCACATGAGCTTCGCCTGCGCTGCTGCTCTCTCCGCCTCTTCTGACGAGCATGTGATCATCGGAATCGTTGACTCCGCCGCTGCCATTCGTGGTGGGGGAGGAGTTGGGCAGCTGAGAAGCTCTGCCACCGCCGTAGGCTTCTTGGTGCTGGTGGCGGTAGGAATAACGGGGAAGGCCTTTGTGCTGAAGGGAAGAGGACGAAGGCGACGAAGATGCGGAGGAGGAGGAGGAGGAGGAAGGCATACCTGCAGTCCCAGTTATCTCTTCACAAAACCCTGGCCTACCCGACATGAAATTCATGGATTAAACTTATGAAATCAATGGAAACTGAGACAGATCTAATTAGGGGAGAGCGACAGACATGCGTATGAAAATGAAGATCTCAAAATTAACCCAGGAACAACAACCAAGTACACGACAAGATGAACGTCATCCGTCCGGATATGTGTGTGTGTTGCTGCTGCTGTATTTGCTCTTAAGGTCACAATAAGAAGAGGAGAGGAGGAGGAAGAGGTTAAATTAGAAAATAGCTGGCATGTATATTAATTTGGGGTGACTGAATAAATGTGAGCTAGCTAGGGTTAACAAAGATATTTTCGTCTCAGCTACAGGTGGGAAGAATAAAACAGAAGAAAGAAAAGAATTCTATATCAACAAAATGAAGGGGCGGTGCAAGCTTTCTTCTAAATTGGCCCTGAAATCATCCCGGGAGCTCTACGACCATTCAAAAGCAAGATTTAATGTGTATGGGCTCATTACTGTTGTCCAGACCTTTTTCGTAGACAGTGAGAGAGAGAGAGAGAGAGAGAGAGAGAGTGTGTGTGTGTGTAGACATACGCATGAGTATGTGTATGTACGTGTATAGATGAAATTTCCCAAGTGGCGTGTCTCCCGGGAAGCTTCTCAAGTTAGGCCATTTTCCGTGAACTTTATCTACCAATTCCTCCTACCCTCTTCACTTTCAGACAGACATAGAGGAGAGAGAGACTTTATAAGCGGGGTGGGAGTGGGGCCCACCAACTATCTGATTGCGTGGGCTCATGTGAGCTCGTCCTTGTTATCTGCCCTACCTCCGTCGTCATCGTTACACACACACACTCAGGCTACGTTTGGAAGGGGGTTTCTGTTGAATACGGTGTTGCGTGGGAATTGTATTGCAACGAGATTATATTTGAAATAAATATTTTAATAAAATATAAAATATAATTTATTTAAATATATATATATATATAACATATGATAATGATTAGATCATTTAATAGTTTATAAAAATAATAATTATATTTTAGAGTATAAATAAAAATAATATATGTATACATGTAATATATATATTTATGGAATTAATTGTAAATAAGTGTATCGATTAAAAAATAATTAGTTAGTTATAAATATAAGAGAGAGAAAATTTAAATTTAAATTTAATAAAAATATTATTGAATTATATATTTAATAGTGTAAAGTTTGAAACAATATTTTCAAATTGAGAGTGAGTTTCCAAACATAACCTTATATATATATATATATATATATAATCATGTATTCGTATGTTAAAATAATCGAACCTATAATAATACCTAGTGTTAGTTTTAGTTCTATAGGAGTATGTGTAGGAGTATAAATGCACGGTATGTATAAAAACGCATTGTTTCTTTTTCATACAAAAAAATTTGAAATATACGGAACAAAAATATAATACCATGTGATATGAAAAAAGGTATGCGTTAAGAACAGCAGGCCAGCTGTTTATCAGTAATTTTATGCAACTTGGGATGTGAGACGCCGCCGCCCTATATTTGTACTATTTGTACACATTGAGGATAAGAGTTTTTATTTGCAAGCGAAGTCACAATTAACTTTATATTAAATTCCTTTTAATCATTTTCTCTCTTTCTTTTCATTTATTTTATAATTATATTTATGATTTCTTTCAATTTTTTTTCATTTTCCAAATTCTTTTAATCTTTTTCATTTTTTTGTTTTAATTTTTTTTGTACAATGTAAAATCACTCAATTTTCTTGTTTTTATTTTTATTTCTATATTTTCTCCTTTTCTTTTAACTTATTAATTTTATTTGTTTTATCTCTTAAATTTTCTCTTTTTGTAATTTTGTTTGATATTTCTGTATTTTCTGATCTTAGGTATTCTTTATTCTTTTTAATTTTAAATAATTTTAATTTTATTAATTAAAATACAATAATTTTATAATTTATAAATAAATTTGAATATGCGAACAATGTGAAACTTTTCACCAATATATATATTAGTATAAGATTAATGAATATTGACGTGGATAGTTGCTAGATGCAGAATTATTTATTATATGTATGAGGGGTGATTATTTGTATAATTTCAGTTACCTACTTCCTGAGGTACAATACTTCAGTTGGCTTCAATTATTTAAGCACAGAAAATGAAAAACAGGAGTCGCGCCCACATAAAGCAAGCAATATTTATATTATATATGAACTCTGATCCATTCTTCATAACAACTACTTTTGCTCTTTTAATATTTTATCAAACGTAACCTATTATATTAATTAATTAACTAATACCAACTAACTTATTCGATTTATTTTCAAATTTTAATAGAAAGTTAATTACTTTGAATTTGTTTGAACTTTTGCTACTTCATTTTTAACTGTCAACATAATAACTTTATTTTTCTTTTTCACAAAGATTGTATGATAAAAATATAATTATTTATTTTTATTGTAATTTTTTATTTGTATTCACATAAAAAATCATGACAAAAACTTTTGTATTTACATTGAAGTTTGAATAAAATAAGTTTAATTGTTTTTGTATATTATATATCTTAGATTGTTGTAAAAATAATATCATATTAATGAATTAATTTTATTGAATTTTTACATGCACATAATGTGTACACAATTGCTAGATTATATAATTTGGGTGCGACAATTAAGCGGCCGCTCACTTCACTTAGTTGCAGCTTCTAATTGGCAATGCTGTCTTATTAGTCCCTTACCTTGTCATGTATATATATATATATTAGTAAAATTATTACAATATATGCATGTATGAATTTATTTATAAGAAATAAAATTGTTGAATATTAAAACATATAATGAATAGTTAAAATAAAGAAATATCAAGAGAATTTGAAAAAAGAAGAAGAGAAAATTTGAGGAAAATGCAAATGAAGTTAAAAGAAAAAATTAAAGGATAGAAAATAAAAATAAGAAAATCATGTGATTTTACATTCTGTAAAAATATTTAAAATAAAAAATAATAGAAGATCAAAAGAATTTAAGAAATAAAATTTGAGAGAATATATAAATATAAAGTGTGAACTAAATGAAAATAGAGAAGAAAATAAAAAATAAATAAATAAAAGTCTTTAGGCGGTTGTGTAAATTCACTTTATACAATTAAAAATATTTAATTGAAATAATAATATAAATAATATAAGCTGACTCGATCATGTGTTTATCTATGCAAAAAATATTTGATTTGAATTTATTTGAAATCCGTTAACACTTCCGAACGATAATAATGTTTTTAAATGTGTCCTAGAGCAATCTGTAAATACATAGTAACATGGTAAGTCCATTAACAAAATATAGGAGGACAGGTTTTCGCGACAAAAATTATTAAATATTTTCATTTACAACGTCCATCTCAAGTATTTTATTGCATTTCAAAACTTATTTTAGTAAAGATTAAGGAGTGTAATTATCATGATTTTGCTAAGATTATTAATCATTAGTCAATTGTCCTGGCGCGCATAAGTGCAGCATAAAATAAGCGTCAATTACAAACCAGCTGGTCATGCACATTTTAAATTACATATATATATATATATATATAAATTATAAAAGGAAACTAAATTATTAATCTTCAAAAGTTGGAGGAAACAATTAACTCCACATGTCATTTTACTTGGGTCCAGATTCCCCCTCGCACAAAAATAACAAAAAAAGAATAATAAAAACCGAGCGTAGAAGTATCAAGACATGCTATATTCCAAGTTTAGCGTTTGATGATGATGATTATTATCCTTATGTCAAATTCTTTTAATGTATCTTTCATTTTCTTTGTTTTTCATATAACAAACAATTTATATTCATGTTTTCGCTCAATTTTTCTAATATTCATATTCTTTATATCTTTCTCATTTTCTTTTTTAAGGAATCATTATTTTTACACAATATAAAATCATATAATTTCTTTATTTTAATTATTGTTTTCTATATTTTTTAAATTATTGTTAATTTGTGTTTTTATCTCAAGCTTTTCCTTTTTCAATTCCTTTTGATATTTATTTATTTTATTATTTAATTTTAAATAATTTCATTTTTATTATTTAAAATATGATAATTTAATAATTTATAAACAAATTTGTATGTTTAATTTTTACTAATTATTATTATTATGACGATGATATTTATACTATATTATTAAGTGTGTTCGAAGCTAATTTAGTTTCATATAATGAATTTATAATAATTTAATCTTTAATTAATAAACTTATAATATTGCCCTTCTATTAGATTCTTTTATCTTTTCTATGTTATTTGTCTTTCCTTCCTTCTTTTGACTTCTTATTTTTATTTTTATTTTTTTAAAATTTTTTCTTTTTTCAAAATCTCGATGATTATTCTTTCTTTTTTTTTTACTTTAAATAATTATAATTCTATTATTTAAAATAAAATAATTTCTTTAATTTATGCGAATATGCAAGTTTATTAATTATTATTATTTCGTAACTTCGACGCTGATTGATCGAGGCAGGCGCAGTTCAGCACAGTTTTCCATGACCAGTCCCAGACTCAAAGTCGCAATATATGTTTATCACCTTATTGAAACTAATCCACTAACCTCCCAATATTTTCGCAGTTATTACCTTAATTTGGTAGAAACTGTCGGCAGTTTTTTAATTTGTTTTATCCAGCGTAATTAAATACATAGGAAGTATTATTGTTGATTCTCAAAAAAAGTAATAAGTAATAAAAGTGTTATTTGAACAGTATATTTGTCATGTTACCGTAATCATAATTAACATGTCATATAACTCAATAGAATTTGTTCGAACTCTCCAGCACGTGCATTTCTGCGTTATTCTCATCCGTTCTTTACTCTCTGAAGGTAGTGGTTGTGAACATACATAATATATATATATATATATATATATATATTTAACATCAATTCCAAAAATACCTTTGGTTTTTTCCATGATTTATTTTCTCCAACTTTCAGTATTTGTGGAAATCATTTCTCACATAATCAGTACCCCGATAATAGCCTAAATAAATTAGAAAATATTTACCCACCCATTTCCCAGGCATCTTTTCAACATTAAAGCTGTTACCATATTTTGAGTGCATAAATAGATTCGAAAAGGATGCTCACAACCCTCACCTTTTCATGCTTAGGCTGAATGTACGTACCGGATCAACTGCTAATTAATGGCTCATTACTAGTTTATAGCAAAATACGTCACTTAAGAGCTTCTCCTATTTTTAATTAATAATATTATTACAATTATTTCCTTCTTAATTTGATGATTATTTTTCTTAAATTTATATTTATAATAATAATAGCTGTAGTAGTCAAATTAATAGATCCGCTCATCTTCAATTATTTTTTGCCTACTGCATGAAGTAGAAAAAAAGGTACGTACACTTAATTATGGAGGCAAATTTGGACCCTCTGTGGTCCATCAATGTTTCCCAAACTTTAGCTCAATTATTTCTTACAAAATTAGTTGACACTTGCGCCGCCAGTTAATTGCCTGCTAACTCCATGTTATCAGGCCTGTACATCAAGCTACTATATGTGCATGTCTTATCAATCCATTGACTAATGGCACTACCCCTACTTCAATTATTCCATTTCGTTTTAATGGAAATCAAATGCAAGATATCTTGAACAATAAAATATAATTTAGAAATTAATGTGGCAGATATTAATATTGAGCACCTCTTGTTATGGTAATCGTCCTATCCTAATCAATATTTATTTATTTGAAAAAAATTATAAAAGGGTAGGTTGATAACAGGATTACAACTGGGGGTACGTAACCAAGAAAGAAGGTGGCTATGATTTCCATGTGGGCAATCATTATGGGGGCACCCGGGAGATAGAAAATATATAATAATAATGACTACTACTGCTACTACAATTTTTAGTGGTAAAACTGCACACTCCATGCGTGCATGAATATAAAAATTATTGTATTTTTTAGTAGTTTAATAATGAAATGATACTACTTAATTATAAATTTTTAAAAAGGATACAAAGAAAAATTAGATTCAATAAACAATGAGGAAATAAAGAACAAAATGTCAATAAAATAGTAATGAAGAATTAAAACCTAACGAATTTATTTATATTTAAAAATAAAAGTAGCTATTAAATAGTGAAAATAGACTTGTTAAGATGGGTATTTTTCAAGAATTTAATTCAAACGACTAAAATTACGTATAAGGAGATAGAGTTATAAAACACAACATGATGACAAATGAAGGACATTTTAAGAAAACATAAAAATTATAATTTTTGTCTTGTATATATAGTTGTTTGGTTAAAATATTCTTTAATTTTCATCATTGATAAAAATGTCTTAACTTTCAAAAAATTTAGTAATTTTGAGATAAATTATTTTAATTTCCCTAAATTCTCACATGCTCGACGCATGTGACATTCTAATTTTGGGCTTTTCAACGGTGCATTACACGCTGTTAAAGAGGACGCCAGGTGGAATAATGACATGTTAAAAACACCACCTGGATGTCTAGAGTGTAAAAAATAATTGTAATTTTCGTCCTGTGTATTTAGTAAAAATGTCCTCTAAATTTTGTCGCTAGCAAAATGCCCACTTTTTACATGTCAAACGTTCAGGTGGTATTTTTTTTATACATCATTATTTCATTTAGCATCTTTCTTGACAACGTATGATGTGTCGTCGAAAAGCCCCAAATTAGTGTGTCAAATATGTCAGACGTGCCAAAATTTGGTGAAATTAGGACAATTTATCTTGAAATTATCAAAATTTTTAAAAGTTTAGACATTTTTACCAGTGATAAAAATTAAAATATATTTTTATCAAATGACTATATATGTTGGATGAAATTACATTTTTTTTGATAAGAAAACCATTAAAAGGCCAATAACTTTTAGTAATAATATACCAGTGGTGGTGGTGGTGGTGATGGTGATGATGGTGATGATATATTTTGTATTAGGATAGTGGAGTCATGGGAGGAAGGGAGGAGATCGAGTTTACCTACCCAGCTTGCCAGGCAGACGGGCATATTCCTTCCGAGTCATGCATCTACATGGAGAAAAATCCACTTTATCCTTCATTTGACCATATTTTTCATTTTTTTTACCTTTCTTATTTTTAATATATATTCGCAAGTGCCTTTTCTTTATGGTAATTAAAGGGCTGCACTCTTGTAATTACTCAAATCATAAACCTAATACAGACATGTATACACAACTGCATATGTATAGGAAACAAAATAACTATAAGCATCTATATGCGCGGTATATAAAATTCCAAATATAATTTAAATATACATAAAGATTTACTTTTATTATGTAAATATTTTGAATATGTACATATGCTATTTTATACTTTATCATTAATAAAAAAATGTATGTTTTAAATATATTAATTGAATAATTTTATTAATAACAATATTAACTAAATAAATTTTAAAGTTTTAAATGATTTTTATTGGAAAAGGAAAAAAGAAAAATATATTAAATGGAGAAAATTGTAAAAAGCAAATAAAAAGAGGCATTTTAGTCTCGACTTTGGGCATCAAGAAATAATTAATATAGGGAGATTAGTAGTTTAGTTATACTAAATAGTTTACATATAGTCTTATTAATAAGGATATTTTGGAAAATTTATTAAAAAGATCAAGAATAGTTACTTTAATGGTCTTATACTTCATAATTAATATAGTATAAACATAGCACTTTTTCTACCTAGTTGAAGACTTCAACTCAACTAAAAAGGAAAAAGAAAATGCAAATGAAACTCCGTAGAGATAAATGGGCAAATAGGACTTTATCCCTTCGTATTTATTTACTTTAGCATATAACACCCCAAAAACAACTTGAAAGCAATTTATCCTACTTAACACGGATTAATTATAACAGTTTGCCTCTTATTTATAGCTTCAAATTAAATTTTCTTAAAAAAAAAAGTCTTCGTCTACCACTCTCCTTAATGTTTTTCTCCTACATGACCAAAAGATTTCATAATATTTTTTTAGTATTAATAATTAAATTTTGATAAATATATATACTTACTTAAACATATACATTGTTTTATTTAATTTTTTGTTATTCATATATGTAAAT
This sequence comes from Avicennia marina, assembly GCA_019155195.1. Lineage (NCBI taxonomy): Eukaryota > Viridiplantae > Streptophyta > Magnoliopsida > Lamiales > Acanthaceae > Avicennia > Avicennia marina. Next base: position 17,490,271 of record CM032755.1, read on the forward strand.
TGCAGCAATATTGTAAGTAATGTTGCAACAATATAATTCAATTTAGGGGAATCTGCAAAAACAATTATATGATGACACAAACACACTAACAATAAAGATAAAGTATAGACATCAAATTTGTTTATACAGTTCAGAACTTCTCTCCTACGTTCGCTTGCACCAAACTAAGATAATTTCACTAATTCAACTAAAAATTAGTAAAAAATAAGGTGAACAACACAAACACCTCTCCACACAAACTCTATACCTTTACCTAAGGTGGTTGATCAATTGGTAGTACCAAAACACCCCAGCACCTAAACCCCACACCTTCACCAACACCTCTTCACACAAATCATACACCTTCACCTAAAGTGGCTGATCAATTGATAGCACAAAAACACTTCTGTTCTATACCTTTAGGCCCAATTCTCAAATAGTCAATCAGTTTGTGTATCATCAAGTTGTTCACACAGTTTTAAGACTCACATGAATATAAATATATCTCAAGAACACTAGCTCTCACGCGGTTAGCAATTGAAGTCTACACCTCTTATTCTCTATATCTGGAATGACTTCTATTTATAAGAGATAAATCCAAGTTGTTCTATTTTAAAAAGACTCATTATTGATAGCAATTTGACTCCAATTACGTGGGCTAGAGATAATAGTCAAACTGATGTTGCGACATCGTCTCCAACACAACATATGGTAGAAGTACAAAACAATTAGGTTGTTAAAGTCCTGAACCAACTTGATTTCACACTTGTCTACTTCAAAACTTTCAATCTCTCTTGAATTTTATCTTCATTGCAGTAGTCAATCCAACCACAAACTTTAACAAATAATTGGTCTCCAAAATTTTTCCAATCAACCTATCCAACTTATCATCAACCATCAAAAATCCAAATTTATCTAGACATAAAACAATTGAGGTTTGATTTTTTGACCTAAATTTGTGACCTTTTTTGCCTTTCATGTTGCTACATTAAGTATAATATTATTGCCTTGCAACATGTGTTCAAGCAATGCAAAGCACCTTCCCACTGGGTGACCAGGTTTCTTGCAATAGGAATAGAATTCCTTCGATCTCCTCTTCCTTTTTGTTCTGGAATTCTTCACAACAGGTGTTGAATTTGCCTTTTGTGATATTGTCTCTTTCACAAACTTGATTTTCTTTAATTACTATTTTCACCTTTCTCCACAAAGCTAAAATCTGTTCGATCTTTTGCTTTTTTTCCCCATAGACAAGACATCATCCAATTTAGCTTTTCCAAAATTTAATTTGTTGAGTGCAACAACAGTTTCATTGCTTTATTTTTAGCTTCAAGATATAACTCTTCAAACCTTTTATACTTTTCTTTTAGATTGTTAAAGGCATTTTGTAGCTTTTCTTTATCTTCTTCAAGAATTTTACTTCATCCTTTAATACTTTGTTTTCTAAGTGCAGGGTTATCAATTTATTACATGCTACTTGATAAGTAGATAGCAACTCATCTTTAATAACTTCACTAGTACTACTGTTGTATGCAGACTGGTCTTCTATTATTGCCACAAATATTGCACCATTGTAGGCTATTTTTTGTGCTTTCCTATTAGTTGAGTTGAATGCCATATGGTTGCTTGTTTCATTACTATCTTCTAACTTTTTTAATATATCTTCACTCTAAGTCATGCTCATAGACTTTTCTTGCTTCTTTAGAATATTGGCACACTTTGCTTAAATATGACCAAATTCACCTCATTTATAACATTAGATTCCTTTTCTTTAAAGCTTAGGTTTCTCAACCTCTTTGGAACTCTTACCATAAGCTTTGGGGTCTTGATGGATGAATTTTCAAACTTATTTGACTTCCTTTTTTCAACAACATTTTGAGCTCCTTAATCATGGATATAATGATGTCATTAGTGTTGCGATATTCATCTCGACTATCTTTAACTCGAAGGCCAGCTCCTTCTCATTCTTACATCGAAAGCTAGCTTCTTTTCATTCTTATCATGATTTAGATTCATCTCATATATTTGTAATAAACCCTTAAGCTCGTCAAGGTGTAGATTATTCACATCTATTACTTCTTCTGTAACAGCAACCTCAGAGGCAAACCTTATAGGTAAAGAACGTAAAGTTTTTCTCACAAGCTTAGCTTCAAAGTTTGATTTACAATGTGACACAATTTTCCATTAAATTCAATAACAGTCTCATCTTCTCTCATTTTTAAAGTTTCAAATTAAGATGTTACTTTTGAAGCATAAAAGTTTTACGACACTTATACCTTCATTAATATTCTTGAGGATGTTCCAAACTTTTATTGCTACCTCACATGTAAATATGAACTTGAATTATTTCTCATCCACACTCGTAAAAATTGTATTGATGACTTATGAATTTCCTAGACCAGCTCATTCTTCTTCTAAGGTCTATGATTTCACATCTTTGACAATCTCCACGCCTTTGGTATTCTTTTTAGTTGGTGGACGCCGTCCATTCTCACTCGCATACCAAATTTTTTCATCTTGAAATTTTATGAATACATGCATGTGTTTTCCAATAAGGATACTTGGTACCATCGAGAAGTTTAGGATGTGTTGTAAATGCTCTTTCTTTAGCACTCATATCCACAAATCTTCAAGAATCACCAGGACGACGCCCGCTTCGAATCAAGTTCAATAAGCAACTTAGCTCTGATACCACTTGTAAACCACAGAGGTGTTGTAGGTAATATTGCAACAACTTGGTTTAGTTTAGGAAAATCTATAGAAACAATTATACAAGCACATACACACACACCCCAACAATAAAAATAAAGTATAGAACACCAAATTTGTTAATGTAGTTCGGAGTTCCTCTCTTATATCTGCAGGTATTAAGTCAAGATAATTTCACTAATTCAATTAAAGAATAATGAAAAACAAAGTGAACAACACCAACACCTCTCCATACGAACCCTACACCTTCACCCAAGGTAGGTAATCAATTGGTGACGCCAAAACACCCATATTCTGTGCTTAATCTAATTATCCTTAGGCCTAATTTTCAAACATTCAGCCGATTTGTGTATCACAAGGTTGTTCGGGCACTTTCAAGACTCACAAGAATATAAAGGTCTCTCAAGAGCACTAGCTCTCACATGACTATCAATTGGAGTCTTTTCCTCTTATTCTCCTCATTTATAACATCTTTTATTTATAAGAGATGAATCCAGGTTGCCTTATTCCAAGATGATTCCTAGTTAATAGTAATTTGACTCCAATTAGTTTGGCAAGAGATAATTGTCAAATTGATGTCACAATATCATCTTCAACATACAGTAGATGTTTAAGACAATCAAGTTGTTGAAATTCTAAACAAACTTGATTTCAAATTTGTGTACTTCGAGACTTCCAACCTCTCTTGAATGTTATCTTCATTGCAATAGATAATCTAGTCACAAACTTTATCAAATAATTGACACCCAAGATTTATCTAATCAATTTGTCCAACTTATCATCAGCCATCAAAAGTTCAAATTTGTCTAGACATCAAATGCCATTGGACTTCACGTAAGCGTAATTCTGTACAAATGTGCCAACGCAATTATGGTAACAATATATATTTTATAATTTTAAAATAATTAAAATAGAAATAATATCCTCAAAATTTCTTTGTATATCTACTTTTTCGAAATATACATTGATTCTGATTTTTAATTGTCATGTGAATGGCATGAGCAAAAGCATGTAATACTAATATGTTTTTATAGAAACTTAAATCTATGGACTCTCGATTGTGTAGTTACAATTGAAATGGAAAGAAAAGCATTTCGATCATTTGATCTTAAAATGCTATAATAAATCCGGCATAATTAAATCATAAACATGTGGTAAAAAGAAAAAAAATGAATTCTAAGCTTAAAATTGCTTTCAAGGACATATATTTGCATACCACGTAATTAATTCATCCTGCACTGATATTCTTTTAGGAACAAAAAATGTCATGCTCGATACTTAAATCACAAAATTCAGTTGCTTGTTTCTTATCCTACATCATCACTGAAATCCAATCGACAAACAAACACAAATTCAGTCAACCCTCAATTGGATTGACATATTTAGGTCTGCAAGGAGGATTTAAAATATAAAAAAGACTTGAATTTCAAATCCTCCATAATTAAGTTAATTAAACAAATAGTTTAAAAATATGAAACGCATTGGAAAATAAAATCATATTCATACAAGTACAATATAAATTTAATAAATTAGTATTCGTATGTTCAAATCTTTCAATATATTGTACACCCTCTTAAGGATTCTTTTAGACAAAACGATATGCTTTCATATGTCCAATTTAGTTCATAAATTCTCTTCAAACTTTGGAGTATGGATCCTTTCTGGTCATCCAATGCCATGAAAATACTTCAAATTTATCAACTTACTAGGCCAACTGTCTTCGAAAATTGATTATTTATAAACGTCAATTGAAGACTGAACTTTATATAATTTATACATATATTGTCTTGCTAGCGTACGTAACATATACGCCACAAAAAGCCACTACAATTAAACAGGAAAATTAGTGACAATGCAGAAGATTGTCGCTAATTGATAAATTTTATTTTTCACTGTAACCATCATTTAAAAGTTAGATAACGGTACAAAATATTATTTAATTAGTTACTATTGATGATTATCACACGTCTTAATTATAATAAAATTAGTGCTATAAATTATTACCACATATACGTATATGTTCAGTGCAAATGCATTATACATCGCCTATTGTGAAAAATGAGTTTAAACTATTACTTCTCATCACTGTTAAATCGTAGTTGAGCAAAGGAAAAATCATATCATTTAATGTGTTTGGTAGCAAAAATTATTGGCTAAGTAAAGTTGTATGGCTCTAACGACCACGATCCCCCTACAAATTTCTCATGAATGATATAATGTTTTTGCAATCACAACATTATTTGTTATTTTCTTTGCATACATACATACATACATATATATATATATAACACATACATGCATGTCATTATTTAGCCACAACTGTCAAATTATGACTTAGATAAATTAGCCATTATTAGAGCAATCCCCACTAATTTTATAACTATGTTCTTTAGCTTAGCTTGTCAATTAGATATGGCAAAATAATTTTTGTTTGCCAGCTATTATTAATAACGCTACTGATTATGTGCCCTCTAGTGAGCTTTGTTTGTTTTTAGATTTTTTTGCATGCTTTTGGGGTATATAATTATAAAAAAAAACATTACGTATATCTTTTTTCATGTCCATGCATTAATTACGGGCATTTTCCTACAAAAGATTATTAGTAATCAAACATAATTAATGGTTGTGACTTTTATTCATTTAATCTTCTGGAGGAACTTATTTAGTGATGTAATTATTGCTCTATCTGCGACATTAACTTCGAATTTTAACGATATCCACAAATCAATCTTATAGTAATTTTATACAAAAATGATTATATACGTAGTGCCATAGAGTGGTGTTATCATGATTCTTCGTGGTTATTAATTATATTATAGTATTATTTAGAAAATAAAAATAACTAAGTATTAGCCAATTGAAAGATCCCTTTTAATCTCGTCATCAAGCCAGAAGTTGTGATGTCAACATACGTTGATCGAAGAAATTAGGGTAGAGCTAAATTTAAATTATTTTATTGATTATCTTATTAATTAAGAGTAATATAATTCTAATGACCAATAATACATATAACATGTGCCCTTTCAACGTCTACTAACGTAAAATAGTTTAAAATAAAGAGGTGGTCTGGCTCTAATCTCAAGGGGAACGCTCCAAATTGCCTCAAGCCATCGCGGCTTTTGTCTTTTATATCAATCCCAACCATTGAATTGCTTTTATGCTTTAGACATGCTATTCAAATACTCTACACATGAGAAGAAAGAGGCTTTTGAAGGCAAGGAAGTGAAGTAAGCATTAAAAGATCCACCATCGTCACTCCATTTAATTCAAGATTAAGCATGTCTACTTTTGAATCTCATATGTTTCCTAGTTTAGGAATGATTAATTCTTGTATTTGGATGGACTGTTATTCGGCAATGTTGAATTAAGTTTAGGTTTGGGATCTTGTATTTTTAATATGATTGATGTTCAATTCAATCTAAGATCAAGTGTCATTAAATTGCTATTTATGATTATTGTGGTTTGAATGCTTAAAAATTTGGCCAATTCCTATGATTATCATGATTATGGAATAATAGTGGAAGTAAATTTCTATAATATGTGAAACAATTATAAACATAATTTTTTTAGAATTAACAAAGTAAAATTAGAAGATTATGTACTTTTATGTAGTAAATTCAATTAAATAGATGATTGACATATGTTGAATAAGGATAAGTCACATTACAATGCAAAATCTAAACAATTTAAATCAATTTAATCTTCACAAGTTTGTGTACTTTATTATTGAAATTTATATAACAAATTTATTTCATAAACTTTTCAAATATCATTGCAATAAAATGATAACTTAACTAATGTACACGTAGTCAAATCAATAGACAACATTTAACCTCGTTGTAGATTCGACACTCATATTCTCATTAATTACTTGATCACAATAATTATGTACTTGCAACTTTGCATCAATCACAAAGATAATTTGCGTGATGATTGTGTTGTAATATCACGTATATCATTATAAAACTTTAAAACTAAGCAAGGCCCTGCAGATATAGAAGTAGTTAAGATTCCAAACTGCACGAAAAATTTTGGTATTGCTCTTTTTTGTTTGTATTATGTCATTAGGATATTGCAACAAAAGACATAATAAATTTCTGCTACGTTACAACAACTCAAACATACAAAATGTATAGGAATATTGTAGGATCAAAACCTCTCGAAATACTTATTAGAAAGTTTTAGGTCATAAAATATTTTAGACAAACGTTTTGTACTATTAGATTATTTTAATCATTACCGTCCATTAGGAAAAATGACAAGTATAGACAAACGTAGAACCACTTTTATAATCCAACAAGTTTTGAGTTACATAATATGAGTCACTACAACATTTTGAAAATTAGGTCATAGTCAACATGCACCGGCTAAAAAAGTGTTGCAAAAATTAGAATTTTTCAATAATTTTGTGACAATTTTCAATGTTGTATTGATTAAGTAAAATTTAGTAACACTTTTGTGTAACGGCTTAAAATATGTTGCACATAAATTTATTTGCAATATCTATGTAATACTTTTTAAATGTTGCAAATGCTCAGATTAAAATTAAAGAATAGGCAACATTTTTAAAAGGTTAAATAATATTCATGGCTTATAATTAGAATATGTATTATATATATAGATTATATTTATATCAAATTATTTTAATTTAATTAATTATTTAATAATTTACTTTTACTTGGATTTTTGTAAAAATTAATTAGTAAATTTCGTATAAAATATTGAATATAAATTTGTAATGAATATTTTTTTAAAAAAATAGAATTCTTGTTTATTTTAATAAAAATTGGAATTAAACATATATATATATATTAATATTTAATTTATTAAAAGAAATTTGTAGAACAGCTGAATTTTAATTACTCTTGTATAATATTTTTAATTATGATCACACTGATTCTAATAAAACTAATTTCATCTATTACTAGTGGATACAATTTAAAGCCTTGTTTTGTCATTAATTCAAAATTTCCCCAAACAGGCCTTTCTGTCCAGGGCAAGTAACTCGATCTTGTACCCCAACCAACCCCTTTCTACCCCTACGTGAAAGTTGCCTCTTCAATCAATCTCTGATCGTTCTGAAACACAACCCAATGCGAACAGGCTCTGTCTTCAATCTTCCAATGATTGTGGCGTCATGTGTTTCTTCTCCCGTCTTATGTCATTAGAGCTCAATCAAGTCTCCTATCTTCTGTCAATCAATCAACACAAACATGTTTTGTTCATCTCTGCAACGTGTCGTCCTCAAGCAAAGGTAAGCTTAAATACTTTTGTTATGGTTGTTTAGTTTATCAAATTGATTATTTGTAGAAGAAAACAACAATTTTTGATTTGGGGCTGGAATGTATTTAGAGGTGTTTGCCATTCGTAATTCTTTGATGAATGTATTTGGGACTGGAATGTATTTGGTGATTCTTCTAAATTGTATATAGAATTGTATTTGAACCACTAAGTGTGTGCATTGAGGATGGAGATGTGGACTATATTCTCATTGCAAGCTCTCTATTGCTCGTCCATAATTCCAATAGTTCTTAGACGAATAGTTATTTTTCTAGAATTAATAGAAAGTTGGGCACTAAATCAGTAAAATATGCACTACACTTGTAAGCTTCCTTTTTAAACTAGTTAAAACCTTCATTACCTAGAAACTACCCCTCTGACTTATTGAATAAGTTTATATTGACTTATTTTGTTAATCTTCAAGTCTAAGTCACGATAATTGTCTGGAAAAGTTGGATAGTTGCTCCCAGAGATAGCTATGAGTACATTAATGGTGTGCTATATTTTCTTGATTTTTCCTTCTCGAGAGGCATTGAAGATGGCTAAATTTTGTGCCCTTGCATAAAGTGTGTAAATTGTTTTTGAAAAAGTAGGGAAAAAGTTTTTGATCATCTAATATGCCAAGGATTTATAATAGGATATTAGAAATAGGTCTTCCACAAGAAAGACCAAACTTTATGAAATTAGGGGAGAATCAAGTGAATATGACAACATTAAAGGATTATTGAATAATAAGTTCAGAGAAGTGTCACAAGGGTTTCTTGAAGATGCTCTTGAGTTGGAGGAAACATCAGGGAAGCATAAGGTTTCTGCAAAGGTTTTAAGATACTTTCCACTAATTCCTAAACTTTAGAAATTGTTCATGTGTTCAAAAACTACAATAGCAATGTGATGGCATGATTTAGAATGTCCAAGAGATGGAAAACTATGACGTCCAGCTGATGGTCAAGCTTGGAAAGTTTTTGATGATTTACATCAACCTTTTTCAAGTGATGCCTATAATGTGAGACTTGCATGGGCTAATAATGAATTTAATCCATAGAGAACTTTGAGTATATCCCATAGCACATGGCCAATTTTTCTCATGGTCTACAATTTGCCACCCTATATGAAGGCTGAAAATATAATGTTGTCATTACTAATTTTTAGTCCTAAGTCACCTGGAAATAATATAGGTGTTTACTTCCAGCCATTGATTGACGACTTAAATCTATTGTGGCACTCAGGAGTAAACAATTATAATGCTATTACTAACAAAACATTCCAAATGTGGGCAGCACTTTTATGGACTATTAATCTTCTCACATATGTTATGTTGTTGGGTTGGAACACTAGGTGCAAGCTAGCTTGCTCTTATTGTAACTATGTGACATTTTCTACATACTTGAAGCATAGCTACAAAATGTGATATATGTGTCATCATATTTTTTTGCCTATGGATCATAAATGGAGATACGATAAAAAGTCATGTAATGATTTATAGCAAAAGTATATTTTATCTATCGAGAAGAAAACATATGCCATGGCAACTATTAATTCTACTTGAAGAGTATACAACAGTATACTAAAAAGAGTCCATTTTAATAGATATAAAACGGATGCAAAGAGGTTAAAAAACCATCCCAGTAGTATTAACGAAACTAAATTCAAAAACCTAATCAAGTATTATAAGAGTGATAAAGTGCAGGTATTCTACAATAACTCAATGTTATATGTTGTATGTTATATATGTATACATTTAAAGTGTGTATATGTGTGTTTTACATTAATTTGTTAACCAAAAATTTGTGAAGCTAATTCCAAAACTAAGGTTGTGCAAAAGGGCACACATCAAGTAGGGCAAACCAACTTTATAGTAATTGGTGAAAATTTAGTATCTTTCTAATGCCACAATTTGAAACAATCATTATGATTTTAATTTGGGTTAAATTTATGTACCTAATTGAAAATAAATTCTTGTCTTCTAGTGTGCACAAAAAGGTACGGCTAAATATCTTTCACAAGTTAAAATATATATTGCGATACGCAAGGGAAATAAAGGGAAGCAAGTCAATGAAAAGACAAGTAGCAAAATTGTAATGTTACCTTTAAAGCATTTAAAGTTTTGGTATATTTTTAGGGTGAATTTTTATAATATTTCATATTACTCATTCTTATAGTTACAACTGAAAATTTTAATTTAATCATCTAAAGATGGCTACCAATCTCTTTCAGATTGTATTTGGGAAAGAGAAGTCCTAGCAAGTTCATTGCTTAGAAAAGAATTTCACTCCAACAAGTATGAAAAAATTTGAAGAAATAGAGGCTGTTAGACAAAAAGAATGACATAGTGTGATTAGATCAAACGATACTATACAAACCATAAAAAAGCAAATAAATAAGCTAATAAGACTTGTGGGTTAACTCATACAGCAAAATCTCAATTTGAACATTGATGCTAATGTTTTAGCCTTATTAATGGCAACATCTTCACATGATACTAGTGCACCAAATGTGATAGGAATAAATGTTGGTTCATCTGACACTTCAACACAAGCTACTGATATTTAGAATGTATGTTTGCATCTATTCAGGAGATTGTAAATTAAATTTGATTTTTCAAAATTGTACAAAAAAATGAGTTAGAAGGGATTGATGTAGATGATGATGAAACTGATAAAAATGAGAATTCAAATTATAATGAAGATATGGATAAGGATCTTGTATAACTATGATTTGAATGATTTATGAACATAAAAATAGTAGATTTGTTTAGACTTGCATAAAATTATTATTATTACTACTATTAGTACTTTTGGTATGAAGTTGAAGATTTATCAAAATTAGTTACATGTTGATGCTTGAACTTGTATTGTAGTTTTTTTTTGCGATGACAAATATTTATAGATATGTTGAATATGTTGGTTTTGTTGAAAGTTGTGGTATCTAAGATGTAATGACTAAAATTTTTGTTAAAAGTATTAAAATTGTTTCCTAAAATTACGATTATAAACCATTGTTTTGAAAATTAAAATTATTGCATAATGTTGTAATGGAGATAATATAAACTTATAAAAAGTGTTGCATAAATTCTAAAAATCGTTACAAATGTTTCAAAAAGTATTGTAAAATTGGCTAAAAATGTTGCATAAAGTATTAAAAGTGTTACCTAAACTTTGACATATTGACAAAATGTATGTTGCAAAATAAAATTAAAAAAAAAAACAGTTGCTTATAGATGTTACAATATGGTGTTGCAATTAATTTTAAAAACTGTTACATTATGTCTAGGGTAATAATACTTTAAAAACTGTTACATTATATCTAAGATAACAGTACTTTCAAAAACGCCACAAAACTATTGCAAATCCTTTGCCAAAACTTTATGCAACATTCTTTTTTTTAAATATGTAACAGCCTATTGATCAAAATGTTGTAGTGAGTGTTCTTTCTTTACAACTATTTGTGTGATCTTAAATTTTCATTGCCATCCTTTTTAAGTTTTTCACATACTTAATGTCTTCGCTTCAAGAGAAGCGAAGAGGTTGGCTTACTTAACTACAAAAGAAAATACCACACGACCAGTCTTGTTATAGAGACAAGGTCGTAACGCAGTGACATTATGACCAATATAGGCAACATTTTCCATGTTAAATAAGTATTGTACCGACCCAGGTGAACATTTTGCCCTTTCTTTGCAATGGGTGTTGGCCTCCAACTACATTAGATTTTGTATTCAACTTTAGATTTTCTTTTATCTGTCATTTTTTCTTGTATTATCTGTTCAAAAGTTTTAATTAATTTATTTGAAGATTAAAGCACCCTTCCCCTAACTTTTGGAAAGAAAAAGAATAATCTTATACAATATGAATATGAGTAACATTAAACTTTAAACTTAAATTTTGCAACTTTATACAACAAGTAATATATTGTAGACTAATTTTGATAGATAAAAATAATTTTGTCAATTGTAAGCAATGCATTGGTTTTCATGTGAACCCAAAAAATCTCACTCTGTTTTAATTTGTCACCAATAAATTGAGATAGGAATTTGCACATGTTAATCTTTTGTCCATATTGTTTTATTATTCAAGATAAGTTTGAGATGAATAATGATTGTTTCAGATCAGAATTTGGGTAAATAGTTTCTCACCCTCGCAGGCATACGCAATCATGTGATGTGGTCCCTACCATGGGCTAGTTCTCCTCAATGATGATCATAAGTGCTTTTAAACTCGACCTGAATTACCCGGTTTGATAGGTTGAACTAGGAATCGACCGGCGGCGTGGGCTAGGGCAACACTAGTTTTGTTTTTTAAAATTATTGTTATGTTTTTTTTTCCTTTTTTTTTTGAGGAGAAGAAGAAAAATGGAGGAGAAAGAGGAAGAAGAAGAGGGAAAAAAGGAAGGGAAAAGGAAGAGAAGGGAAAAGGAAATAAATGAGGGATTGAAAAAATGGAAATGAATCATTAAATTAAAATATCCCAAAAAAAGAAAAAACAAATAACGAAAAATGAAAGTATATAAAAGGAAAAAAATATCATACAATTACAATTGTTAAGTAAGTATTTATTATTTTTGTTGTCTTTTTATATGATTATATACTTAATTTACACATAATGAATAAGTTATTTAAAACTAATAAATTACTTATTTTATATTTAATTTATTTGACTTTTAAAAAAATGAATTAATTATATATATATGTATATATATTTTTAAGATATTGATTTTACATTGATTAGTAGACAAATTAGTTATACAATTTTAAAATATTATGAACATATTTTTTTAATTTTTTAGTAAAATAATATAAATAATAAATATTATTAATTGACCAGTTTTTGAATTCAATTAAATCAGTTAGACCAGTCGAATCGATGTACTATTGGGTTCTATCTCCAATTTAGTCTTAAAAACATTGACTATCATAGGCCTCTTATTTAGCTCCCATTGAACACTTGTAAGTGGATGCTACCCGTTGTGTATTAATACGAGGGTCATCCATGCCGACTTCTGTCAAGCACTGATACACATTTCCCTTTTGGCGCCACTTTATCACAAGTTCAAAGTTCCTTTGAAATTGATCTGTATCGTCCTAAAGCCTCATTTAAGCCTATAACCTCTTGCGCACAAGAATCCCACACCCGCACTGTTTAGATAACCTTAATAAGCTAAATTGGCTTTCATCTTTTCTGAAGTATCGCCTACCACATTTTGTGAATTAGAAGGAACTAGGCTACCCTGTATTTGGGCTAAGCGTAAATCTTTTCGATCCTTTCTATTTCAATATTAACTACTGTCAATGTTTGGAACAATGGAAAATATATTATTTCATACTTTACACATTTTGTTCCCTAAATTATAAGGTTTTAGGTATTTTTATTTCCTATTTTACTTATCTTTAATATCATTGTGTTAGTTCCATAGTCAGTAATAACGCACAGTTTGTTCTTGAGGTCCCTATATCTGCAATTGAAGAACCCTATTCCAATTAATCAACTGTTTTAAATGCACTATTGATGAATCTGCATGCAAACTCTGTTGTTAGGGACAACACCATTATCCATATTTTATGCGTTCTTTTCTTCCATAAAGTTTGTCTATCCTTTTTAGATCATATCATTCAAATTGAAAAACCAACAGTTCTCCTCATTAGTATCCACATTTTTTGAGTCAAAAAGAGTCTCAACTATATTCGCAAGTTGCATATGCTTTGTTCACTTCTTTGCCTTTTTACTCCTTCAAATTTTGTATCAATCAGAAACTTAATGCATTTTAAGACATGTATCCTTGAGATATTCCATATATTCACGACAATCACAAAATTGATCAGTTCTTTTAACAAATCCCTTCTTAGCAAAGGTAATCTCAGGTAGTAGCACCTTTTTTCTAAACAATGATTCCTAGCCACCAATTTATTGTGCATTGCATTATTAATAAATCCATATGGATCTCTTTTGTTTTTCCACCCTTAAACCCACTGAATAAAGCATGGTAATTTGTAGTTACTATGACTAAATCTCTAATGCCGTTAGACCTTCCATTCAAACCTGTTGAGCTGTCATGGTCTTTGTCATAATTTTAGCAAATCCACAATTATAGACTACTGTAGGCATCTAACAAGATAAAGCATCCCAAATTCTTCAATTTTGTACAATATTGCACAACAAATAAAACTCTTTTAAGGAATAGTACTCGGATCTCTCTATAGTTGCCAGAATACTGGTCCACTGTATTCTCCAAAACTTTCTTCAAATCCAAAGCAAGAGATCTCCAGCATATATAGTTTGTGAAAAACCATCAACAATATTCTTTTGAAATTGAACTCAAGTTCCGATCTCACAATTTATCAGTTGAGTTAAAGTTGACAACACGCTTACAAATATTGTAATGACTATTGATAACACACACATAACCACAAGTAGAAAAGTAAAATAAGTAAAGTGAGGTACAAATTTGGTAACGTAATTTGAAATAATATTTTCTATATTTGTGAGGCATTGCTCAATTAAATGCTTCCACGAAGTACAAATGGTAAAGAATTAATCACAAAATCTCTAATCTAATTCATTGCCTTGATTTTAAAGTCTCTCAACTTGTTGATAACACCAGACTCTATTGTGTTAACATAGACCACTCTAAGGTCAATATTTTATCACAGTGAATTCTGGGAGATTTTTTCTCACACTTTTTACACTTTTACTCAAACAATATAAGAAACATTTTAGCACATGGACTGAAATACTCAAATACTGGAGAGAACTTGGACTCCTTTTAGCTTCTCTCGCCTTTCCTTTTTGTTTGATGCTTTCATCTCGTGTTTCATCCAAATACATCAAACATGAAAACTCCAATAAGTTAGGAAAACATAATCAACCTTATTTGTAAACAATGTGCCAATAATTCAACTTACAAGCTAACACAACCGACTTATCATCTATTAATCAAATCTTGCAAATTTTCACTTAACATTTCATGTCTTCCATTTACTAACCCTTGTACAATCTTGATGTTTAAAGCGATTTCCATATACAATTTGATTCCATCAAAGAATATTGTTACATGAGAGAGGAGTGGTAATCAATATCTTTCATGAAGGATTTGAGGTGCATAATAATATAAATTTTCATTATTGCATTAACTAACTTCTTCCACTTCCTCATGTAAATCTCTTTGAACTTCTTCTATTGCTTAACACGAAAAATCAATGATAGATTTTTTTAGATCAAAAATAAAAATTTCAATCCTTGAATCTGATCAATCAATCTTATAATAGATTGAAGTGCTCTTATATCAGAAGTAAAAATGCAAAATCAATTTAAATTGTGAAGACGTTGGTACATTCAATTTCCAACAGGCAATTTTGTATATCTTTATAAGAGAATAATACATTTTTGCACATATTTATACGTGTTGAAATTCAACTGGCCGCACAATAATTGAAGCTCAGTCACTAACTACTTAATTTACCGCTTCTAGGCATGCACAGCAACCCATATGTTATGGCACCAGTTAGCCAAATTGGACGCAGCAGGACATTGACACCCATTGTCCATTGACAAATAAGACTGCCGTGATAGATTGGATTTCAGTTGTCATGGCCCGTGCAATATTAAAGTTGGCTGGCTAAACGTTGAATGCAAGACACATGGCTCAATGTTTTGAATGACTATCAGATAACACATCTTGAGATTAAAATAACAAGGTGCTTATTAATGGCAAAGACACTGTTATTCCCGTGTGGATATAATCAATACACTGGGCCCTAGTTGCTTGGTCATGATGTTTCAGTTTTCATTGTTACGTGGAGTTTTGATTAATACCATTACCTAACTGTGTACATATTAATAATGAACTCTCTAAAAAGATGAGATTAATTCTGGGGGGAAAAATCTTTCACAACCAGAAAACAGAAACGGAGGTGGGACATCCCGGTCCACGTCAAACCTATTTACAAACACTTAATTAGCTTGTATGAATTACAATATATAGGTAAGTGTGTGTGTGTGTGTGTGTGTATTTCATCTACTAAAATAACATTGGTGGTGATGGGAGGGGGGGGGGGGTGTGCATATATCCATATTTGACTCTTGTGCAATACTGCTCCATTATTTGATCATACGTGTTCAGCAGTCCACTAAAATAAATGGGCGAATCAGTACATTGTTATAAAATGTACGAGTGAAACGTTTAAAGGGTGGTGCATGGAAAGCAGCCCGAGGGAAAGAAACAAACTTGGGGAGCTGCTGTGAATCCATCGAGTTGAATAATTGGGTTTGGACAGTAGGGGGATTGTCTTAAATTACATTATATCGTGTCGTACGTGAATTGTTTTTGAGGAAAAGCACGCGAGGGAAGTGAAGAGATAATGCAAAACAAAAGAGACGGTAGTGTTGCCAGTTGGTGCCTTACAAGCCTTTTGTAGATGTTGGACCACTCTATTGCCAGCTTACTCCAAATTAAATTCATACTTGTAAAATTAGTAAATTCTATGCATGTTCAAAATTGTTTATAAATTATAAAATTATGATATATTTATATAATAAAAAATATTATTCTAAATTAAAAGTATAAATAATATTTGAAATAAAAAATAAAAAGATTAAAAAAACTGAAAATTGAGAAACTTTTAAGGAAAAAATACAAATATAAAATATATTAAAAAATAGAGAAATAGGTGATTTAAAAAAAAGGAGTTGACAGAATGGTTTGTATGTAAATTCATATTATCTAATTAAAGTAGGTTCAAACACTTATTAACCTGTTAGGCGCACACAATCACACTATATATTCTATATGTCACCCCCCCCCCCCCCCCATGTCTAGCTACAACTTGAACGACAAAGTACAATTATAATAAGAAAAAAAAAATTAACTCCGAACGTTATTTTATTTGCTCGTCTTTCATATAATTTATAGCTATTTTATTTGTGTCTATCTTTTGGTATTTTGCAGCTTGCAGCATCTTCACGTGGATGGGTGGGAAAGGAGATGAATGTAGCCTCTTTTGAGGTAAAATTATCATTCTAATTCATGATGTCTTTGAAGTCTGTACGCCATCATAAAGAGGCAATTAAAGTTGTTAGTTTGGATAATTTATTTTATATATATATATATATATTGGGTTCCAAATTGCGGGTTGAGTACAATGGTTTCGTAGATTGAATAACTTGACAAAGAGGTCAAAAAAATGAGTCGTCGTCCAAATTTCTTATTTTGTAGTTAAATATTTTTTATGTGAAGATTTTGACTTCAATCGTGCAACTATTCTTTCAAATACGAGGAGAAAAATGACGATGAGGTACACTCGATTCAGAGTCTAAATTTACGCAGAACAGAAGTTTGAAGAAAATTGACGGTTTAGAATGGGAATGACACCATCAAAAAGCTTAAAGAGAAAACTGTTAAAATGCGGTTATTTGTTTAAATTAATTTTAAACAGAGCATCATTTATGCCAGATTCTTACTACATTCTCCCAAAAAAGCCTTAAGCGAAAGCTTTGCATATAATTAATGTATTTCTAGCAATTGAAATCTTAACAGTGCGCTTGGTTTTAGGATTTTAAAAGAGAAAAGAAAATATTAGAAAAAAGAAAAAGAAAATCGAAAAAGTTCAAAATCTCATGAGTTATTTGGTTGAATAAAAAGATCAAAAAGGGCTCAAATTTTGCAATATATGAGAAAAATAAAAAGAAGAATAGATAGTTAAAATAATTTTTCTCTCATTTTCCTTATTATTTTGAAAAAATAATAATTTTCCATCAGTTAAACTACACCCTCAACTTTTCTTTTTCTTATTAATCAAACAGCTATTATTTTTTTCATTTTCTCCAAAATCCTTGAACCAAACACAGTGTAAAGAAAATCGAGGAAGAATATGCGGAACGAGTTCTGATGGGCCACTATTGAAATTTGGGCTGGCATGTTGTCGATCAAGACTCGCTCTCCCCTAACCTAATTTTGTATCAAATAATTGGGCTTTCTAGGGCCTAAATATTAAGATGGGCCCAAACTAAGCTCCCTGACTGGTCTAATTTCTTTCAGGAAACCATTTGTGTAGTAATAATGCCTCCAATGGAACAATTATTTTTAACCCTCTGTTGCTTTTCTCGTAAACAATGAATTGCATTGCGATTCTACCACGTCGGCTGTCGTCTAAAGGGTCCAATTTCCTTATATAATTATTTTATTTTATCTAATATTTTAGGTTACGCAATTATTTTCACAAATAAAATTAAAAAAAATGTGCATGAATACATTGAACACTGGGTCCAAAGTGGGCCATCCTGGGAAAGCCCTTCTGTGAAAATCTTCATGTTCGATTTCCTAGTCTATGTATGCTAAATACATTTGGTAGGGTTTTACCCAACTCTTCTTAGCAGAAACAAAATACAGGAAAAGTGTGAAGGATGGACTCGTTCTCTTCGGCATCAAGTGGGTCGTCCTCTAAGTTCTCGTCGGAGGAGTTGATGGACCAGCTCAAACATCAGCTTGCTCAGGCTTATGCGGAAGAGTTCCTCGAGGTATCAATTATTACTTCTTCGTTGATTAAGAGAGTCGCAATTGATCTCTGACTAATAGTTGGATTTGGTATTCAGATATATGTGTACGTACGCGCATGCTTGAGCTTCTGATCGATTTTTATCTGAAAAATGGCAATTACTTTTGAACTAATGTATCTGCTTGAACTATTTGATGGAAGAAAATTGTTAATCGTTTGCAATTCGGAAGATATCTTTAAAAGGGAAAAAAATTTGCTGCGTCTATCCAAGCTGAGTGGCTTTTTGGGGCTAAAATGAAAAATAAGATTTTTATGAAATATCCATTACTCTCGCTTAGAGCAGGGCCGCCTGCCTAATAGGTACTTTAAACAAAACATGGTGATTGGACTACAATCTTTAAATAAATGTTGGTGTTTACTGGAGCATTGCTTAATTAGTTTGATAACATATTGGATTTTTATGGTGACTTGTTTGTTAATTCTTTGTGTACTCCTCAAACAAAAAACCTGAAATATGTTGAGCAGCCTATGAGGTTGTAAGGTGTGCTTGGGTTGGCTCGACTCTCATATAATAGAAAGAATTGAAGGTGTTCCTGAAATCTTCTAGGGGAAGAAGGACCCATTGTTCCTTTGTCCATTCCGTGGATATCAGGATGGTTTGGCCAGTGGGTTTGGATACCCATGAATTGTGTGCAATAAAGATACTGGGAAAAATATTGGTAGTGTTTGTTTGGGTTTTGTCTGGTTATAAATTTTTAGGGTTGAAAAATTTGTATGTGTGAGAATGATAAGTGTTTATATTAGTTTTTTTTATTATTATTATTAAGTGATGTAATAGTATATATAGGGGTAATGATTGATTTTCAGACTGCAATATATAGATGTGAGTGAATGCCCACTTGCATGTGTAGGTAATAATTTGATTGTTAATAAAAATAATAATTGAATTTTTACTATATATGTATATAAGGAAGAAAAAAAACTATATTTGAATTGTTTTGTGTGTGTTTTTTAAGGGTGAAAAATAATATATTTTGTGAGTGAATAGTTGTGGGAAGTTTAAAAATGATAAATGTTAGTTTATTTGTCTTTGTGTATTATATATTTAATATTATATAATATAATAATTAAATAATGTGATAATATATTGGACTAAAGATAAAGTTTAAGGTATAAATATATGTTTCTATAGATATAGGTTGTGGATAAATTTGATAGTATATAATGGTTGTGAATAGTTAAAATGATTAAATTTTTAATATATCTATGTATAAGAGAGGAAAAAAACTATTTTGTGAAGTTTAATATACTTGGGAATTGTTTCAAGTGTGTGCTTTTAAGGGGAGAATGGTTAAAATTTTTTAAACAAGCAAAGCCATTGTTTTTCTTCACTTGAATAAGAATGTGCAAAGATGTAAACTAGTATACTTGGCAATTGTTTCAAGTCAGTGCTTTTAACGGGGAGAGTGGTTAAAATTTTTTAAACAAGCAAAGCCATTGTTTTTCTTCACTTGAATAAGAATGTGCGAAGATGTAAACTAGCCTTTTTATGAGATATAACTGCATGAATTAGGAATGAAAAATTTTCTTGGAAACTCTTTTATATAAATTAAATCATGAACCAATTTTAGTGAATGAGGGATATTAAATCCTATGTGGTTTCTTTACACAAGACTTTGTTTGGCAGCTCTTGGAACTAGCCTGGACCGGCTTTTTTGAGTTGTTCTTTAATTCTTAAAATTCAAGGTATTTTACTTTTTCTAGACAAATCATCATGGACCTGTTATTAACTCTTTTAGCGTCCATGCAGACTGTGAGGGGAAAGTGCTTTGAGAAGTGTATTACTAAACCTGGCAGTAGCTTAAGTGGGAGTGAGGCTAGTTGCATCTCCAGATGCGTGGAGCGTTACATAGAGGCCACTGGCATCATTGGTAGAGCTCTGTTTAACCAACGTTGAAAGCTCCATAATTATAATGGAGTTTCAGAATAATTACTCTAAGCAGTTCATAGTCCATGGGACTTCGTAGAAGAGTTAACCTGTGAGTAGACTTGCGTTTCATGCTTTTTGAAAGAATTTATTATATTTCTTTCTATTCTTTTCGAATAAATGGCATATGTTAAGAAATTGCAAGCTGTAAACATCATGCTCAACTAAAAAGGCTATAAGACGCCTAATTTTGCTTGTTATTTTACACTGCATTCACTATTACATTGTTTCCTAGTTCTGATGTCAAATGTTATTCTGGGGTCTATGTTTCTCTCTCAATGCATGCCTGTGGCACTTCTTTTCTGTTTGAATTTTTGGTAGAGATGACTAATCGACATTACTTGTTAATGCTTAGAAGCCCAGTTTCAATATCATAATAATCAATTAGATGCTTGGCACTAACACGTCAATGGTGTGTATGCCTTTTCATTTCTTCATACACGAGAATCTAATGTGCTATAACAGTCCTGCAATTGCAGTTGTTGCGCACAATATGTTATCTGATGGTTCCTATAACTCATCCCTGCCTTTGCTTCCAAAATTGTCAGTAGCAAACCCTGAACTCCATATTAAGATGAACTCTAGAATCTTGAATCTGGTCAGACTTTTGGAGTCTGGGAGTGTCTGATTTAATTGAATCCTGTGGGGTTTAAATGGTACTTGCTCAAGGTTAGTGATTGTGCATATAATTTTGACTGTTCAAATTTGTTGTAACTAGGACTAGGAGAGAGCTTGGGTATAATCTTTGCCACTACACATCAAATTTCCCATGAGAAACCTGCATTTCATGAGGATTCTGCAAACCGAAGGGTTCATCATGGCTGCACTGTTTCACCATACTGCAGTAACATATGGATCCATGTTTCACCAGTTTGTAGCCAATCTATCAATCAAACTGACTTAGTTGTGCTGATGTTTGAACAAAAGTTGTCATGGTCTTTTGACATTAAACCTTGGTTTGTCCCCTGTAAGTTTGGCATGTCATGGTGCTGATGGCCCAAAAACTTTAGTTGTGATCTTCAAATTGGGCTGTTTCCTCAATCATCTTATTTTGATATTATGAACTGGCGAGTCCACTACTTTAGCTAAGTAGTCCTAATAGGAAACAATCTCTTGAAAGGAAACAAACAAAGAAAAGGAAATTTTCGAAGGTTACATGTGTCAAGGACATTTTATTCTATACCATTTCAACGGGAGATAACATCAAGGTGATTGGATACTTGAAACCACTGTCTTGTGTTGAACTGCATTTCCCAGGAACAATTTTATAAAAATTGTAAATTGAAAAATAGGGTGCATAAATGAATCAAATGTGGGATTATTCTTTGGTGGCTGGAGAGAATCTGAATCCTGAAAGATCATGCAATGCGCAATTCTATTTTGCCGTTATCATAAAAAGAGGGTATGATCACACAGGAACTTAATGTTTTTTCCATAAGATAAGTTGCTACTCTATAACCAGTACTCACTTTCCTGAACCTTAGAATGTACTAAAAGGTGAATCATTTTTGAACCCGCCCAAAAGCACCTGCTTATATCAAAAATAGAAGCATGTCTGGAACATTAATTCATTAGATGAATTTCCCAAAACTTGGTGAATAGAAATAATGTGCAAAATTCTTAAATCTGTATTAACTTCAAGATATTCCTCTTGACATGAAATTCCAAAAATGGGCAACCAAAAAATCAAGAACTGCAGAACAAAAGAATCAAGCATAAAATAATTGTATGGTAAGTTGTTTCAGTAGGAAACAGTAATATCTAGTGGTAAAATCTTCTTCCGAGTATCACCTAGTTCATTTACTTCCTCAAGCTATGAAGGATGTACTCAGCATAAAGGTCCCTGCAATCACAAGAATTGGAATTCTTAGGATATATAAATTCTTTCTTATGCCATTTTTGTATCATATACCATCTCTCTCTCTCTCTCTCTCTCTCTCTCTATATATATATATATATATATCTGTGTGTGTGTACACGCACATATATATAATATGTCTATATCTATATGTGTGAAATGTACATGGAGTATTGGATGGCATCGACAGCAGTAGCTGAAGGCAAAAACTCATTCACTGCTACTTCTTTGTTTTCATTCTTCTTGTCTAAATACTCGTTAAGGAATAAAAAAAAGAAAAGAAAAGAAAAGAATTTGTTTATGTTTACCTACACACATAACCTCCGATACCAGAAAAGAAACCAAACAAAGGCACTTCAAAGGATACAGTCTTCAAAGAAGCACCGGATTTCAGAGAGACGATGAGGTGGTAGTTGGCTGATATCAGTGTAGTGGCGATATTCAGGATCATCAGCGCAGACGGCGATGATTTTGTCATCTGTCTCTCCCTATGGACAACTAGATATACATCACACATTTCTACACCACTTGAAAAACTGACAGAAAAAGAAGAAGAAGATGTTCTTTTCCCTTTGGTGGATCAGTAATACCTGATCAATCATTGGCATCAGGCCTATGGTCCTGGCTCGAAGAAAACAACCGGGAACAACAGGTTCCTGCGTTGGAAATCTACTTAAATAGGATTCAGATTAAGGACAATGGCACGTAGAAAATCAGGCTAGTTATACTTTGTTTCTCATTAATGCAGAAATATTGCTGGCTACCTGCATGAGAACTAGCACATCCATTGGGTCATTATCTTCACATAGAGAACGAGGAATGAAGCCATAGTTGTGAGGGTACACCACAGACGAATACAATACACGATCAACCTGGTCATTCATTGAAGTAGTGGATATCGTTATATGTGGAGATCATGATTGTTAGACGGAGAGGTACTATTTTTACCAGACCTTGATCAGACCAGTTTTCTTGTCTAGTTCATATTTCACTTTACTTCCTTTGGGTATCTCAATTACCTGCAAGAATAAGACGACATGATGTCTAAGCCAGCCTTAATTTGTCACTTTCAGAAACAGGGATGTGGAAAGACTTAGAGAACACATGGGAAGCTAACCGTTGGCTACATGTAACTATAGTTGATATAACCATTGCACAGTAATCAACATGTTGTTGGGTTCTTTTCCTTTAAAACCATATCTATACTAGTATGAAGTAAAAATGGAGAATCGCAGAACTGTGTCACGAGGAAATAAAAGCATCCGAGTGGGGGCGCCTTTTTTAATTAGAAAGAAATATAACATTTCAAACGCCATTTGAAGTGTAGGTTAGTCTGGAAAACAGATAACACGGCTTAGAAGAAGAAAGATTACGTACAACATTAACAATTTGGGGTGCCTCAGATCCTGCCAAGAAGATGCGAAAGAGATCAAATATAGAACAACACAGAGAAGTGATCAGCATTTGACTGAAATTTCATTTCATAACAAATTAATTACCAATCTCAAGGTCATGCCAAGGATGGGCAGCAACTGATCTCCTGGACAAAGATGACAGTATCCTCTCGTTTAACCGAGGAGTAGGTGTGGGAGCTTGAGCTCCCTTCCCGTCACTCATTTTTTCCTGCAAGAACCGAATTATATTAGATATCAGATCCCTAAGA
The DNA here is from genome assembly GCA_019155195.1 of Avicennia marina. Classification (NCBI taxonomy): domain Eukaryota; kingdom Viridiplantae; phylum Streptophyta; class Magnoliopsida; order Lamiales; family Acanthaceae; genus Avicennia; species Avicennia marina. The sequence goes on from CM032755.1 coordinate 17,514,227, forward strand.
CTAATCCAAACATCACAAAGCTCCTGCCATCCGAAACCAGTTGGATTATAGTTTTGACAATCATAATTCCTAAGACTAACTGCTCCCTGGAGTAACGAAAACAACCGAGCCCCAGAACGCTGAAAAATTGTGTCACATTCCCCGAAAGATCAAGAAAATCCCACCCTCTCTTGGTTGGGTAATTGACAGATCCTGGGCACTGCTTTCTTCTCTAGTGAAATTTAGCTTTAGACTGTTTCATCTCAAGGAGGTGGACAGGGTTTGTGCAGGAATGAAGAAAAAATTTTAGTCTTCCAGTGGCCTAATAGACAGTTAAGTGGATCATTTCAATTTGTGAGTGAACAGAACTTGGGATTTGGATGATGATACCTGGGTCAAGAGAAACAAGAAATCCGCTGGATCGTGATGGCGAAGATGAAGAAGGACGCGGTGGAGGAATGGTTACGATGATGATAGCAGCATTTGGCCTCTGGGCCCGGGGAAGTTTATATAGGCAAAAAACCTCAGACAACTGCGGGAGCATAAATAGTTGGCTCTCAGATTTTCAATGGCAAAATAGCATTATTACGAAGTAATTGAAGATGTCGAGGAAATTTGGATTTGGACTTGGTCTGAGAAGAACATGGAAACGACAGCAACCTGTTGCACCTTCTTCCCTTTGATTCCGTCACTGCTTCCACGTCTTCACCGTGGATTTTACGTCGTTCTAAATTACATTTCAAATTAATCTTTCTAATGGAATAAACCTCATTTCACCCTTGATTAAATTTATGGAAGCAACTGAATAATTACACTGACAATCCTCATCAGTAATGCTTATCTTTATGCTGACAATAACACGCTAAAGACAAAAATGTCAATGTGATAATGGTGATAGATAATAATGTACAACACACAACAATATAACCTACAACATGTGTATATATAATGCCGATAATGAGAATGGTGATGATGATAATAATGAGAACAACAGCTTCTCACATCACACAACACAATTATTATTTTCATATCATAACAGCATTATTACATTTTCTATCACAATTCTTCATCCAATCACATTCAAACACATACTATTCAATCCAAGAAAAAAAACCTTACTTTTTCTTTGAAAATCAAACGAGTATCTCATCTAACCGCAACCTAAATCTCACCCAATCTCCCAAAATCAATTTTTAATCGCTAGCCAAGACTCGCTTTTCAGACCATCACAGCGGTAAGCAGACGCTGACGCAAGAAGATTTTCCGAGAATGATGCCAAAGGCAGAAATTGAATGAAGCGAGGTCTCACTTCAACCACCACATAACACCATCCACGAGAATTGACTAAATTGTATGATATAACACAATGAACATTAAGGAGACAGAACATAACCACTCGGCAAACCGGAATTTCAATAAGCCATGGTAGAATTGCCAAGTCTCAATGAGTCCGCCAACATGCACTCAATACCAACACAAGACCCAACAAAGGATCTATTCCCTCTCTATCTGGATTGTTACATGACTGATGTTATATTCCCTCCTGATATAGTCAATGACTTTGTCCAGCACCATGTCGGCATCAGCTTCAGGGTTAACTTTGACATGGCAAGCTAACAACACTTTCCCCACAGTAATTGCCCAAATATGCAATTCATGAACTGCAACCACCTGCTCCATCTCACACAGACCTCTTTCTAGCCTTGTTGCGTCGATCTCTCTGGGAGTGCTCTCCATAAGAACCTCAAGAATGTTTCTTAGCATTCTAATTGTGGTGCCGAGCACTATCATTGAAAAAATTAGGGTACAGACCAAATCAATGATTTTCCATCCTGGTTTGTACCATATAATAGCTCCACCAATCATAACACCAATACTTTGTATGGAATCTCCAAGCACATGGAGATAAGCACCTTGAACATTTATATTTCGTTCCTTCTTTTTACGTCCACCTTGTAGCTTAGTTTCACCATCACCTGGACCGGTGAACAAAGGCTCGCTGAGGCCTCCGTCATTTGAGTGATGATGCTCAGCATGCCCTTGGTTGTGGGGATGGTGATGGTGCCTGGTGACACTCACTCCATGACTGTATGTGTGGTCATCGTCTCCATTATCATAATCCTCATGTCCATGACTGTGTCCTAGACCATGCCCAGTTCTGTGATCATGCCCCAGTAAAATAGCCATGATAACATTGACCAGCAATCCAAATGCAGCAACCAGAAACATCAGAAAGCCCTGAACTTCACCTGTACCATGGATGAGTCGAACAATTGCTTCAAAGACAAGGATCCCAGTAAGAAGCCAGATCAATTGAATTGAGAGCAGGGCCCCCAGTATCTCTATCCTAAAAAATCCATAAGATTGGCGTGGAGTAGCTTCCCATCCTGCGGCCCATAATGAAAATAGTGAAATAGCAAAAGCAGCAACGTCTGACAGCAAATGAGCCGCATCAGTCAATATTGCGAGACTGTTTGCTTTGATACCCCCGGCAACTTCAACACTCATAAAAATGATGCATAACGCAACTGCAATCAAAAGTTTCCTAATAGAAGCTGAACGCTCTTGTGCATCCTTAGAACTGGTCTTGGCATCAGAGAAACCGCATGTTGCTCCTGCACATGCCTTGCTTCCGCCAGAGGCCCTCTCTGGCACATCAACACAAACCTCAATAATATGCCCATGCTCTGCATTCTGAGCATCCATCTGAATATGGGCAACACATCATCAATCAACTATCTCAGAGATTTAGGCAAACCATAAGCAATTTTGAAGGAAACTCCCTGCCTGAAACTCTCAAGTTCATATATCTTTACTCGCCCAGCTCCACAAACATACAATATTGCTTCCAAGAAAATTTTCAAATAAAATTCAGAAAAAAGCTGATCGAAGAAAAATGAAACCTATCATGAAGAAGCAGGATAACACTCCAATTTAGAAACACATTATTGCAGAGAAAATCTAGGACCAAACAAATCGAGCATACTTCTATACAGAAGTAACGACTATATATTCACCAAATAAAAGAAGTTAAATATAATTACAAACCCCATCCAACTTCAAAATTCAAACCCAGAACAATTTCAAATTAGATATCAGTACGCCAAAGGAAAAATTAGAATGCTTACCATTGACCCAGTAAACTATTTCAAATAGCAGGAACGGCACCCAGCAAGAAATCAAGCAAAAGCATTTGGATCTCCGATAGATGTCACACAACCACAAGATAATAAACAGTAACAAAGTGACCACCTCCAAAACCAATAAGGACAGATGTAAAAAAAGATGGATAAGAACAACAAAGAACGGTTCTAAATTATGCGCGTAATGAAGTATTTAACTCGAAAACAGAGAAAAACAAACACAAATAAGAACCAACGAAAATCGATGAATTGAAGAGAAAAAAACAAAAGAACTGGCAGATATTAGATCTTTTACATATTATCAGCAGCGGGAGGACAATTGAATTGAAAAAGAAATAAAAGTATGCACATGCTCCGTACCGCTGTCCTACAGGTGAACAAAGATAATAATTACTTCAAAAAAAGAAAAGAAGGGTTTATTTATTATAGAAAGAATACCTTTCTGAAGGTACGACGGGGTGACTGCGCAGCTCCGGAAACTTCTGTTCTGCAAAAGGGTGGACTTCGATACCGTGAACACAATTAGGGCCTTCGGTCTTCTTCTCAGTTCTCAGAAGTCAAGCGGTGTCAGCGAGTAGGTATTACCTGCTCACAGTCCACCACACGTGAATTACATTAAGTCATACGAATATAAAATACGTTATCCATACCTATCCTATTCTCATGTCCAGTCTAATTAACAATGTTCGTCCCCTGACTCATACCAATTGACTAATTGTTGTTTATATTTAAAACTTATTAATATTTGAGTATTTTGAACGAAGTAATATTAAAAATTTTAAAAAATTGTTTTCTAAATATAATTTACATTTTAATTTAATTTATTTTTTATTTATTTCAAAAAAAAATTATTTTACTTAATATTGGTTAAAATTTATTTCTGAAAATAAACAAAATGTTATTTGATTTAATATAAATTTTTATGACCAAAAATAAAAAATGAATAAAATATATTTTATGAATATAATATTAGTCTTGAATAAAATATTTTGTTCAATTTAATTTTTCATTGTATATTTGTATCAAATCAATTCCAAAATTAGATTTTAGAATTCTAACGTTAAATTTATTTTTATCTTTCCCATTTTTATAACAATATTCAACGAGAAAAGATATTTTTTTTAATTGAATAAACATTAATTAGAAAATAACAAATGATATTTTGAAATTGAATTCCCAAAATCTAATTTTAAAACTAGAGTTTATAAATTTTATACTAAAATTGACTTTCTAAAATTAAATTTAAATAAGAAAAATAAAAAATGATAAAATATTATAACAACGTTGACTTCATTAAAATAATTATATTGTTCATATTAATTAAAATAAACAAATTTGTAACAAAATATAAAATCTTTTACGGGGTCCACACCCCTTAACTAGACCTTAAATTTATGGGTAAAGCAGGGTGTTACACGATGGATCTACTATTAATGTTATCCAAAATTTGGTGGTCTAAATTTACCTTGAATTACCACAAATAAAAAATAACAAAAAAATAAAATTTTGAAAGCACAAAAATTCAACATAGTTCCCCCACTTTGGCATACATCTACGTGGTTATGTCCTATTCTTCATTCAAAATGATTGAACTACACTGACAAAGGATTTTTCCTAAAGAAGAAAAACCCCTCATTGGAGAAGCGGAATACTCATGGTTATTTATATATTCCCTCTTTTCCTTCTTCTGAATAGGTGAATGGATAACCAACAATTTTCCTATACTTTTCTATGATTAATGTATTGTTAATGAATAATAATAATAACGGGGAAATAGGGGATTTATCACAGCTCTCAAACTTTAAATTAAAGAATATAATCTAAAGTTAAATTCTTCTTAAAATTGTGTCCTTTAACCACAAGCACTGCATGCTTGTTAGGCTTTTGGTTCCGTGCCGCCGTGCATATCACCCACAATAAGCATCCTTTGAACTTTAGGTTTGTCTATCGCCTTTTGAAGATATCAAGTGTCTGTTGATTCCAATATCATAAAAAAAAAAAAAAAATTGTTGCATGAAAGAAATATTGCATAACTAAATTTGAATGACAATTCTTTCTATCTTTGTCGTTGTGTGTCAGGAGTGGACTATAATTTCGTTATTTATCTGAGGAGCTCTAGCTCGTGTCTAGTGTGGTTGCACTCAAGATTAATAATTTCGTAAGCTCATGATGGTTTATGAGAGTGGGTTCATCATGCCTTTTATTGCGCAAAGAGACCATTGCCTAACTTTCTCAATCTCATGACATTAATTGCCAAAAACTCAAAGGAATTAATAAGGTGACATTGGTGTTTGATCTTCAACACCTTAACCAAAGATATTATAAAACTACTGCAGAGTGAAGAATTTGGCCAACGGCTTCGCTAAAGTAACAAGTGTTAATGAATTTAAGTAAATTCACTAATTCAATTATATGACCGAATTAATATCTCTATTGAGAATAATATTTATCAAAAACTCTTTTTTGATCATTCATTACTTTGGTCAATAATTTTCTTTTCATATAACATTAATCGTATAGGATTTATGTCTTATTTATTTACAAAAAAAAATATCCCTTTTTATTCATTATTGAATGCATATAAATTTCCATGCGTACATGGCTAGTGACACTTTGAGCTTATAATCCTAATAGGGTAGATGTGGTTTTTTGAATTCTAATGACACATTGATTACGACATGCATTAGGTAACTATGTCATATTATATTTATGCATTAGGTAACTATGTCATATCATATTTAAGGTTCATTCACACTTAATATGATCATGATGAAAGAAATTGATAGCAAACTATAAATTTCAAGTGTTAAGATCGCTTCTCAATTGATGTTTAAATATATTATTTTCAAATGACTATCCAAATACATGTTTTTAATATCTGATATCAAATAATATGACACTCGCCATACAAACACATAGTGTGCAAATCTTGCCAACTTCTACAATGCCAATCTAGAGATTATGCTTATAAATAGATTTTAATGATCTTCTACTAAAAAATTTTGGATTTATATTCATAATTTTTATGAATAAAATTTCTTAAAATAATCATACAAGCACACATTACACTTACACCAATTAAAAAATAAAATGTGACACATTTACGAAGTTTGAAGAAGGTGATATGGAGTTTGATGGCAGCGTTGGTGTGGGATAGTAACCTAAATAGTTTCTCAACTCTTTGAAATCTAGCGGTAATGGCTTCTTATGTGGCGTTTTCCTCCACTCTTGGCGATGAATTGTAGTCATGCATCATCTTTATTGCCATTTGGCAATGATGTTTTGTCAATATTGAGGATAAGTTTAGAGATCCTAACAGCGAAGATGCCTCCCCCCCCCCCCCCCCTCCCAACCCTTTGTGAGAAAACAAAGTGAAGAAACTTGAAAGCAACCACTCCTTTCTCAATTTTTGTTTTGAATCCCAAATTATTAATATCAAACTCAAAAATTTTTCTTTTCTGTCAAACTGTTGGTAAATTGTGTGAGAGTGATTTTTTTTTTTCCATTATGATGCAATCTAAAACTAGAAGGTTTCAATAATGTGGTTCGATTAATTTGATCTATGGCCATGGGAGGGTTTTGTTCTATGTTTCATGCATAAAGAATAAATTACTTTGAACAAAATAATTTTTTGAAAAGATAAAGCCCATTTAGGCAAAAGGGAATAATCATCATTTTTCTTCTCACCTCCTCCTCATTCTTAATACGTGAGTAGGTAACCAAGAATCTTCCTCTATTTCCCTATTCCTATTATTAATGAATTTTTAATGATTAACAATGACTAGAATAATACAAACAATAATATTGTTAGTAACGATGACGATGACGACAATGATGATGATGGTAATAATGGGGAAAATTAAGAACTATATCAATACTAATAATAGGATAAAGTAGGGTTCAAACATTGTATGTATGAGTGCGGTGCATTGTGTATTACATTGATTGATATGTGTAAGTATGAGTGTATTTAGTTAAAATCCTACACACCGTACAACTATAACAGAAGGCTCATTTGGCCATGGTTATATTTAAAATGTGGGAATGAAATGCTCGAATCAAACTAGACTTCATATAATTACTTTTTATGAAAATGATAAATGATTGAAAAATAATAATTTAGACGTAATTAAAGCACTAATGCCCACATACACACATATTTATATAGTATGTATATCATTGGAAATCTTATATGAGTGTCTTGATTATATGAATTTTTGTATAGATAAATGATAAAAAATGTATATTATCCATAACAACCTAATTTATACTTTTATCCTTTTTTCTCTATTGTTTGCCGACATGACGTCTTTTCCTTTACTTCATTATTCTTACAAATTTATTTTTTCCCTTTCTTCTTATGCACGTCATCTCAATTTTATTTCTATAAAGGTATGTAACATCAACAACCATAGTCACCACTAGGCAAGTGCGCATGGATGAGCGGTGGTTAGTCTATTGCATGGTTATGGGTTCAAACACTCACACATTAAGTCTGTATGTAAAAAATAGTTATTGTCACTGTTGGAAAAATTATTAAATTTGATTAAATTTTTAATTAAATGTTCTAACATTACGTGTTGCAGAGAATAAGTGTGTTGTTGGAACTCCAAGTATAGAAGACAGAAGACAAATAACATGAACATTACAACTCATTAACATAGTTTGAAAATTTTCTTCTATGCCCGTGAGGCACCAATGTTAAAAAAAAATGATTCCAGTATGTGAAAAATCTTAAGAGAACAAAAAGTTATAGAAAAAAACTTTAGCGGTCAATCCCTTTTGAATTCAATCTTTCTAAACACTTCAAGCAAACCATATATTTGACCAATTCCATTAGTTCTAACTAAGATTGAAAATGGCAACGTTTTATTCTTCATTTCCCGCTTAATTGGACATAGAAGTTAACATAAATGACAAAAGGACAACTAACACTCAATTAATAAGTTTAATTTGCATTTTGAAGTCTCCAAACTTCCTAATCTTTTTTGATCAATAAATCCCATAAGTCTTGGAGACCTAATCATCGAAGATCCAAGTAAAAATTCAAACTTCTGCTTTTGTCGACTAAATTCAGCATCAAGTACTACAATATTAGTCAAACTTTTCATCTAGAGTGAGATTCTTTGCAAACTTTGTGGATTTTGTTCCCACAAATCAGGCCTGGATGGGATCAACTAATCTTATTAGATTTGTGTGAGCATAACATAGAAATAAAATTATACTAAATCTTCCATTGATGACATTGATATTATAAAATATATATGAAATGGGAACTTATCTAAAAATTTTGGTATCAATTTATGTTTGGAACTTAACTGAAAATTTTGGTATAAATCTATGTTTCTACAATGCAGCAACCGACATCTCAATTTTCATCTTGGCCCAATCTGAATATCTCAAAATACAAAACATGAAATGAAAGTTATTTTTTTTAACATGAAATGAAAGTTTTAGCTCTTTCTTTTCACTTTATATCTCATTTTAAATAATTTTAATCTGAAAAAGGAAGACATGCCTCTGAACTTGAATTGCAGAGTTATTTCAAATTGTTAACTTTCTTCATTTTACATATCACATCCGCAAATGCGTGATAACAAGTGAAGATAAAACACATTTATACATAAAATAGATGTAAAATAATTATTTACATGGGTAAGACATTACATTTTATAAAATAATTATTTACATGGGTAAGACATTACATTTTACATCCTTCATAGTATTTTATAATATTTGTTTCTAACTTTGATTCATTATTTTTTGTTTTTAATTTTTATACCATAAAAATATAAAACATACCCCTTGACTAGGTCAAATGGAATTTGGTCTCCTCCCAAAATAAGTAGAATAGTTTGAATCCAAATTTTGAAGGTTAAAAATTTGTTATGAAAAATAGTGTAATAATAAGAAAAAAAGAAATAAAAGGTATTATATCAATGCATGCTTTGTTTAAAATGATTCGATTTTGATGAATACAAATTTTGCATCCAAACATAGCTCTAGTCCTATTTATTCATGCAAGCGTAACCTTGATGTGGGCGCGCCGAGCCGAAAAATAGGACATATTAAAAAATAGGAAAAAAAAATCTTTTTTTGTGAAACGACGCTTCGGTTATTCAGGCTTCGCGCCTGCGTCGTCGTTTTGGCTCTGGTGCGTCGCTTCACTTGGGACTGGGTTGACTCTAGGGCTGTAATCTGTTTGTTTTGTCTATTCGGTTCACTTGCTGAATCTCGTGTTGGGTCTGTGTTTCAGTCTGAGTTGACGCGTTAGGTTTCTGGTGGTCAAATTTTTTGCGCACGCATTCGCCTTGCTTGTTCGATTGTATATAGCATCCCATTTGTTTCCGCCAAAACAACCCCAAACCTTTCGAAACATTGCTCCAAAGAATGCGGAGTTAGGGTGCACTCAGCTTCATGGATGGCAGGCGAAGGCGAAGTCGGTGGAGCACTCAGACGCTTCTACCTCTGTGCCGCACCAGGCAACCCTCCAGCGCCGTTTCTTGCTGGTAACAATACCGCTAATAAAGTTCGTTTCTTTTATTTAATATTTTTAAATCCAACTATTGGTTTCTTCATCAGTACAATCACATAATTCGTGTAGGTATTGCGATTACAAGTTTTTGGCCCTCAACGGAGCCCTGTTTCGTTTCGGTCGCAGACACGCTAGGTTGCTCTGTTTGCTTCTTTGTTTGTTTGTCTTTCTTTTATTTTTTTGTTAAACGTCAGCTGAGATGGAGAAATAATCATTTCTTGGACTTTCCTGAAGGTACTTGAGAGTTTGGTTCTCCATGGGAATAGGATTTAGCTTGTCTGCCCTCATTGGAGTTACAGTAGTCAGTACTTTATCAGAATTCTCATTTGTTGTTGTTGTTATTGTTATCATTATCAGTATTAAACCAAAAAAAAGTGCTTTGTGAAGGTCAATGATCCTTCTAATTTTTGTTTGGTGTTGTTAGTTTGTTCTTTGCGAATTGGCACGAGCACTACTCGTGTATATGGGAAATGCCCAACCTGATAACTCTCGAGGCGGGGTTTTCTTTCTGGTTAGTTCAGTCCCCTGCCCCCCTCTGATCCTACCGTAGTTCTGTCACATACAGATGTTTGCATTCCATCTACTTACCGAACACATTTGTATTATCTGCAACTGGAGTGTAATGCTCTAACATTTTGATTAGGTCCATTGGTATGCTTGGTTATAATTTCCACTTATTCAACTAACTCTACTCAGCGTCATGGAAAACTGTGCATGGTGAGTTGTATTGAATGTCTGCACAACACATGCACATGTATGTGTTGGTTTATTGAGGCTTGCTAGGTGTATAGTTTCATGACCCAGAGAGTATGGTTTCACCCAACTTTGGAGACTATTGACTTGAGAAATAACAATATCCAGTCCTTTATGATCAGTTGCTTATTTCCAGTTTTATCAATGTTGGTTTTTGAAGATCACTAGTGGCTCCAGCATCAACCATGTACCTATTTTTTGGAGAATACTTTTACTTCTTGATAGCTATGTCGACCTTACTTGCTCTTGTGCAGAGTGCTGGATTTGACATCTCACTTCGCAATATGGGTTACTTGTGCTTATCTTCTGTCATAAGCATAATTGTCCATGAGTTTGGGCATGCTCTTGCAGCAGCAAGGTTATGATTCTTCCTCTTCCTCTTAGGAGCCACTGATACCAAATATAAATCTACAAGGGCATAGAAATTTTTCGAATATCATCCTCTTCTACTAGTTTCATGCCATTTTTCCCTCAAAGACAAGTAAAAGACAAATTTTCATTAGCAAACAAAAAGTTCATCTGTGAGCAAATGGTTCGACCTCGTAGGAATTTTTTATACTTTATATTCTGTATTTTGATTGTGGTAAGTTGATTTCAGAAATGCAAAATGTGTCCAGTGTTCTAAGATTCAGAACTCTACTGTTATGGATAAACATGAATAAGATGCACTATTTAGGACTCTTTCTGTCTGAAGTAATTTTGAAAATACATTATGCTTAACTGAAGAACAAAGTAAATGATGTAGTTGTCCTATTCATGCATTCAATGCTCCAAGTACAATGACTTGGTAACTCCTCCTAGCCATCCATATAAAATGCTGTGATGCTAACAACCAAGAGAATGAGCAAATTTGAAGGCTAGATGATCTACTCTTGCAATGGTTATTTTAGATAAAATTTCTATTGGGTGCAGTGAGGGTGTCCAAATGGAGTATTTTGCTATCTTTCTGGCTGGGTTGTTTCCTGGAGCTTTGGTGGCTTTTAATCATGCATCATTGCAGACATTGCCCAGGATGGCTTCTCTTCGTATATACTGTGCTGGTATTTGGCATAACGCTGTAGTAAGTGAATGTGTCATTGCATTCTCTAATAGTAGAAACTGTAAGTAGTAGCAGCAATATTTGCTGCCTGATGCTGGAACAAATTGGCTAATTATCATCTTTTACAGTTTTGTGCAGTTTGCTCCTTGGCTTTGTTCCTTCTTCCCTTCATATTGAGCCCATTATACATCCACGCCCGAACACCCATGGTATAAAACACAAGGATTTTATAGCAAGCCTAGTTTGCCACTTTTTTCTGAGTGCTCCATAGCTAAGCCAGTTTTAAACTGAAACCACTTGCCACTCTGCCACAGGTTTTGGATGTGCCTTCTGCATCACCATTATCTGGTTATCTGTCACCTCATGATATTATTTTTTCATTGGATGATGTTCAAATTCATACTGTGGAAGACTGGAAGCAGGTAATTAATGAGTTGACTGGGCAGTCTCAATTGCTTAGCTCTGATCAATTTAGTAAAATAACAAAATTGGAAAAAGGTTATTGTATCCCTCATTCTTTGATTGAAGAGAGCACTCCTGTACAATTCAAAGGGAATCAAACATATTGTCCCAACGAACTTATTGTATTTGCTCCTGTTACTTGTGTGGATGTGAGCAAGTATAATAATGGCGGCAATAAAAGCGTTCAGCAGGTTACAAGAGAAAGTGTTCGCTGTTTGGATGCTAAGGATGTTATAAAGCTTAAAAAATGTGCTCATAGTACTGCCCAAAATCCAAGAAATCAAACTGGATGCCTTTGTTCACAGGTGAACTACCTTTGTCATGATTAAGCTCGGAAAATGTTGGCTATGATACTGTATTTGTATGGCCTATGACAGTTGAAACTTGTGGACACAGGATGAGTCCTGCATGATGCCAATGCAGCTGCAAGGTCTAGGATGGGTTGAGATAACATATTCAAGTCTAGAATGCTACAACCACAGAAGGAGTTTATTCCCAGAAGAAAGGCATTCTAGTACTGGAGAGACAAGCTGCCTTCAATCTTTTGTCTTTGTTGGGGATCTGAATTCTTTGGCACATTCAGTCTATTTGACTTCGTATTGGCCCCGTTGGTCAATTTATTTCGCCACAAACGTTCCAAATTTATTGGAGAAACTTTTTGCATGTGCCTTCCATGTCTCTATGATAGTTGCTCTTCTGAACAGCCTGCCGGTAGGTCACAAAGACAATCAATATTTAACCTAGTTGATAGGTAATGTGTGTAACACTTCTTTGCTTGTTACTCCGCTGGGAAGCTGCTTGGCCTTATGCTGGAAGAGTGCTATAAATTTTGAGAGATTCAGATTAAATTTTTTTTCTGTCTTTAGCATCAGATTATTGTCTTTTGCTTTACTTTGGCATTGTTGAACGTTTTAACTGTTTTTACTTGCTTAGTCTTACTCATGAGTTTCTTTAGGATGCTTACCCTCTACTTGGCACGATTTACCTTTTTATTACTCACGTGAATGCTTTAAGTCAGTAATTTTTCATATCTTTTAATTGCAGCGGGAATTTTAAATGCATTGTTGCTTCTGTCCTTAGAAATGGATGTCTTAAATTTTGGCTAGGCCCCAAATATAGTCTAAAATCAGATGATTCCTGCTTGTTTATGGGAAAAATATGCAGTTAAAAATGCTGCATTAGAGTGCAAGTTAATGGGCCCAATGTTTATTATCATTCCTACTTTAAGATGGTAGTGTTGTAGTTAACAGGATGTTTTAAGGAGCTCAATTAAGTTATCTGGAAGTGAGCATATGAATATCCTAATAAACAAATGTTAGAATAACTTATTATGATCTTGTGTTCCTTTAAAAATTAGAGAATTTCCAAAATAATTTTAGTATATTGATATCTTTGGATTAGGATATTTAATTACAAAATGCTCATAATTAAGCATAGCGACACATGCTGTTGGGACAATGGTATTTTGGAAATAGATAAAGCATGTTAATTTCTAGAATGGTGGAATTAAGTTATGCTGCTCTCTAGAACATTGTTGGAACTGGTTATTTTAGGTTGCTAGTAACACTCATTAGTCTATAGTATCTGTACATGTATTCACCAATTTCATGAATATAGTCCTAATTAAGGATAAAAAAGTTGAAGATGAAATTTTACTCACTATATATAATTTCATGCCTGTACGCTTAGAATGAACTTCATGGGGACAGTACTTGCAACCACGTAATGTGTTACACATCTGCTACATTGTGGCGCAAGGAGGTTTTCTTGGTCATCGTATGTTCTCTCAATGCTAGTTCTGTGGTAAATTAGAATCACGTTGTAAGCATACATACTCAATGACTAGTTTTTTGCTAGCCTTCATTGAATAACGGGGCAATTTGCTTGTCTGATACACATGGTGGCTTAGCGGCTGAATTTCTTTCTCAATGTTGTCCTGTGGTTGTATATAAGTTGCACTGAAAATTTCTCTTCTGCTTCCCTCCTTCCTTTCTCTCTATTTATGTAACATGTCTCGGAGTTCTCCACAGTCCATGCTAATGTTGGCATGGGAAAGGGCATGGAGTCAGGATCTGTGGGGAGAATACTCAGTTGTTCTTAGTATGGTGTGATACCAAGTGTAAAAATTTGACGAATCTTTATTCATGTGTTTTCGTTTGTTCATTGTCATTGCTACTTCTCTAATTTCCTTGGGTTTGAGATAAGCTTGACACTACATTATCCGTTTCACAATTTGCTAAATGGTTTTAATATCATATGTGTCACAGTATGTGTCATACTGTGTCACACTTCATTATCTGTTTCACAATTTGCTAAATAGTTTTAATATCATATGTGTCACAGTATGTGTCATATATAGTTCTTTAACGTAAATAAGAAGTCGAGGTTGTGTTATAATGGTACATGTTAAACTTTGGCCTTATGAATCCCAATGTTCTCTAGGTTGTTATAGTCATTAGATACTTTGTTAAAATTGAATGACTGTCATGATGTACTTATCTGAACTTCCCTAAAAATTGTCAGGTATTTTTTCTTGATGGTGAATCCATCCTAGAAGTTACTTTACACTCCTTCAATTCTCTAAGCTCCAGGATGAAGCAATTTGTTCTGCGCAGTTGCCTGCTTTTAGGAACCTTCCTTTCTGCTTGTTATATCCTGCAGACATTCTATGTCACTGTAAGCTAATGCAATCTCCTCTTGTCATCCTTCAATTGATCTATATGTTCGTCGTTACTCTGAACCTTACTGTTGTGTCAGGTACACTTGCTAGTGCAGAGGAGGTAGGAATCGTCAGGGCTTTACTTTGACACCCACAAAAGAAAGAGAGACACTGCCACTCAGAGGTAAATGTGGAACAAATGGCGTGAAACCTCCAGTTTTGCAGATAGGCCTGGTGGGAGTTCAAACTCAGCCTGAACAAACTGCAGCTTATAGTGAGTGATGGATTCAGAGAACAAAATCCTTTGTTTTATTCAGCAATATCTTTGTTCATATTCAAATTTAAATTTAGAGTTAATTATATTTAAATTATTACATTTATTCATAATTAAATAAATGTATATTATATATATATATTCACATTTTTTTTATTTATACTTTATAATATAATTATTATTTTTATAAATTATTGTATTATTCAATCATTATTATATTATATGTATATATTTAAATAAATTATTCTGCTCATCTCAACTCAATTTTTATCAAATATTGTATAAAAAAAAAATCCCTCTTCCAGACATAGCCATAATTTTCATCATATATGTTCTAAAATATTATAGATCCTATTTTTATCATTGTTTCAATATGTTTTAAATTTTTCAAAAAAGATATTAGAAATAGAAAGTAGGATAAGAATTATTATATTGCTTGTAATATTGTTTACTTGTTTTAAAGTATGTTGAAGTATTCATTTTCAATGTTATAAGTGAGAGATATATAAATTTATTGAGTTAAAAATAGTTTTTATTTGGATCGTATGTCAGTTGATAGTTTATGTCCGAATTTGATTCATTACACACACACACACACACCCTTTTTTAACTTATTGATGTTTTGTGTCTTCTCTCAAACTTTGCCTTATATAAAAACAATTGAATTATAGGAACTTGCATACGAGGAGAACCAGACAAATACCAGTTTGTTATCAAAGAAAACACGCATAGGTATCTATATTTACATGATATGTTTATAAAAATTATATCATATGTGTTACAAAAAATTATTTTACATTATATAATATGTAATACATCAATTAACGTAAAATTATGATTGATTATAAATTATCAAAAATTAAGTTTTGAATACAATAAGTCACGAGTGGTAAGTGTATTAACACAGGTTTCTTATGTACGAGTAAAGTTGTGGAAGTTTCAGTTTGGGCAGTCTCACTGCCTTAACGGTAGGAAGAGAGGCAGAAGCGGAAAAAAAGGGAAGCAAGAAAGAGGAAATAGGCTAACTTGAAAATCGCCAAAAATGAAAAGAAAGTGTATAAAATAAAAATAAAAAATTTGATAAAGAAAGTGATTATAAAGAAAGTTATTTACTTTTGTCTTTTCATAAGATTAAATTATTAGTCTATATTTATTAAATAAATTATATAATTAACTATTTTGGGGCTAGTAAATTAATTATTGTTGACTTAGTTTTTTAATTCGGAATAATAAATAATTAAATAATATTTTTATTTAATAATAATGCCACATTAATTTTTTGGACTAATTCGTTGTGTAATTTTAGTATATTATCAGTAATTTTGCTCTTCTTTTAATAAGTTAAACATTTTTATACATACGCGCACCCACATGTGTATCTATATTAGTGATTAGAGGTGTTGCAATGGACAATTTTGAATAGCGTTGCAACAATAACAATAATACTGTATTGTGCTGTAACGATGTTAAAACACTAAATTATGCAACCAATAATTTAGTGTTGACTTTTGATTTAATTTTTTAAGATTTCGTTCAGTCAACACACTTGAATCTGCATCGCTTTGCTCAATCAAGAAACAATCTGCCAAGTCAATGAGTTTTACAATCAAAATTTACTAAAGCCATGTTTGAGTTGCTCACTACCCCTCGTTAAATTTTCAACTAATTGATATTTTACAATAAGTCTACTTTCTCATGACTTTGACCTAACTCTTTCTGCAACTCAACTTCTTATTACAGTATATATTCTTGTTCGTGGCACAAAATACAAAATTTTGTCTTTTTTTTTCACCTCAAAGCACAAGATAGAAACAATTTAAATAAAACATAGTTAGTGCACTCAAGCTTTACCAAAGTGTAACTCATCAATGACTTTAAAAAGTTTCATCTGAGCACTCAATGTGGCTTCCAAGGCTTGCTTTCTTGTTTTTATCCCAACCTTTTTCGTTGAAAGAACTGTCCAAAAAATTCTATAATCAACTCGATTCAGTGAACTTTGTACTTTTTTTAGTATGTCCTTCTTATATTATAATACGAATTTAATTTGTCCAAAATCCCTTAAATTTGGAAAATAATATTTTCATAATCACTCTTAGATTCTAGCACATGTTATTTGCCAAAATTCCCACGTCAAAACTTCCCTTTTCATTGTAATTTCCTTACCTTCAAAATTTTTGGCAAAAATCTACATGATCACAAAAGTAAAGAAAAAATTTATCACACATAATAATTGTGGACTCCAAGACAAAAATGGAAAGGATTATGATGGTGTGTCATCTAGTTTGTGTTACATTAGTGCTAATAACACATTATAATGCTAGTAAGAGGTACAATTGGTGAGTGTGCATGAATATATAAATTAATAAATAATATTTATAAATATAAATTTTGTTATTTAGAAAATAAGAGAGAAGGAAAAATTTTTAAAAATAAATAGAATAAATTTAATTGAGAGAGGTGATAAAAAAAACAATTAATTTAAATAGATGGAAGATAATGAAATAAATAATAACTTAGGAAAAAAAGTCGAATAAAAATATAAAGAACTAAAAGTATTAGAGTAATTTAATATCTTACAACAAAAAAGTAACATATATAATATACAGTGGTTATGTTTGGTTCCAAATTTATTACTTTTCATCATAAATTTAACATTTTATTATGCACATTGTATTCAAATTCAAATTTAAATTTCTCTCTTATATTTTATAACTAACTAATAATTTTTCAATTATTATATCTATTTATTACAATCAAATCAATATATATCCTTATAATTTTTTTACCCACATTTATATATTTTAATACTTTATAAACTAGTATACTATCTTATCTTATCATTCAATTATTATTCTGTATTTAATATATATACATATATACATATATATATATATAAACAATTTTTTAACCAATACATATATTATAAATCAAATATATTTTTCACACCCAATCAAATCACCCAAATTTCCAGCTTCCACCCGAAGCATCAAACAAACTTGGCCAGTACAGATATATACTGTGAATGTGAATCATTTTTGCTCATGACCTAAAAAATTAATAGCACATAAAATACAATTGTGGCGCGTCAAGCTAGCACCCGACCTACTTCTTGTATACAGTAAAATAACAAAAAATAACTTCACGCATCAGCTGTCATCACAAATGAAATCACTCGTTCAAAACTTCAAGCACCTACTGGCTTTCTTTGTTTTCTAATTTTATATTATTTATTTTCATTTAAAAATTTTATAAATAAAATATTTTATTATTTAAATTTAATTTCAAAAATTTTTTGTTTGCACTTTTTATAACTAACTAATAATTTTTCAATCATCGTATCTGTTTAGAAATCAATATATTTATCTATGATTTTCCTACTCACATTCAATTTTTTTTATACTTTATAAACATATATACCATTATATCATCTAATTATTATTATATATTAAATATATATAAAAATAATTTTTCTAACTATCCAAAATTTACAAACTAAATATAAGATTTTCTCCCATTCAAATCAAAAATTTTAGTGTATGTTTTTAAATATTTTTATTTTGAGAATTATATAAAAACAAGAAAGAAAGTGAGATAAAATTTAAAAAATATAATAATTCAATTCATATTGTTTGACTGCAAAATTTGACCACAAACATAGCCAAAAATTTTTCCTGCCAACACTAACAAAGAACCAAACATATTCGCCGCCTTTAATTTTCCTTGTACGATGAGCTAACAGACTACAACAAATATCCCCATAACTCGTTTTCTTGGATAGTTAGATAAAGGATTAACAATACCTATTGACACCATCGGAATTTCCGATAGAAACACATCTACTACAGATACTTCAACCTTCTATTGAAAGCAAATCAACTCTACATATTCTGCTGCTCTGATTCACTCCCAGT
This sequence comes from Avicennia marina, assembly GCA_019155195.1. Taxonomy (NCBI): domain Eukaryota; kingdom Viridiplantae; phylum Streptophyta; class Magnoliopsida; order Lamiales; family Acanthaceae; genus Avicennia; species Avicennia marina. Next base: position 17,532,982 of record CM032755.1, read on the forward strand.
AAATCCTCCTGCCCCTCATTAGAGCCACCTAAATTGCCTCAAGAGATTCGAACAAGGCTTCTTAACTCTGTGGTAAGTCCCACGGGGATTATATTTATTTTAAATTTTAGTACGTGCGTGTTTTTAAATATTTTTATTTTAAAAAATGTATAAAAATAAAAAAAGTGAAAGAGATAAAAGCCAAATGTGTAGTTTTGAAGTCTAAATTTGAAATCAAACATAGTTGTTATGGCTGCCTGTCCCAACAACTCAACCTAGGACCAAATAGCGACAACCAGACCACCGGTGCCCTCAAATTGGCTCTCAACGTCTCTCAAGGAAGAGGGGGAAATGCCACCAACTAGTCAGCTAATCAACGCTTAGTTAATGGGCACTTAAAGTTGAATTACAGTATTGCGCAGTCCGTGAAATTGTGCCTTCACATGATAACACTTTGATTATCTCATTACATGCCAAAACATAATCGGGTATTTTCAATAGGTGACTGACCCGTGTCATATTAACCACTCGTTGCACATACGTCGAGTACAAAGTCTCGCAAACCCCTAACCGATGTAGTTGCACTCCTTTTCTTCCCTCATAACATGTAGATGTATATTAATATAGATCAGATCCCTGCATTTAGATACCAATCACCTGTTCAAAAGTCTTTCTTTTGTCGGATGGAAGTGAAGATACATGATGCATTCTTTCAACTCTATGCTCGAATGGATTTTGGCCTCGGAACAATCACAAATTCCGATGACAGTTACTGTTGGTAGTATTATATTAATATTAATAATTTTGTAAGAAAGAAGGATTGGGAATGATTTGCCACTCATTTTTTCAGAATGATTCTAACATTTAATCAATTATGTGTCAGATTTAGGGTAGTTGTTATCAAACGGATGAGTTAGATTCTATAATAATGATCATGTTTGGATACAAATTTTCTCGAGAATCAATTTTTTTTCCATGTTTGAAATGAGGATGGCAATTTTGGTGATTTGAATTAGAATGAAAATTATATTTGACTTGTAAATTTGGTAGGTAGAGAAATTGTATATATAATGATTAAACGGTATGATAATATATAAATTTATAGGATAATCAAAAATAGAAATGGAAAAATTATAAAGATATCTATTAAGTGAACCGTTATAATAATTAAAAAATTTTTAGTTAGTTATAAAAAAATAAGAGTGTGAAAAATTTGAATTTAATTTTAAATAAAATTTGTATGATAAAATAATTTAAGAAATTTTTAAATAGTGATAAACAGTAAATAAAAAAGGAAACAAACATGCCCCATGTGACTTTGTTCAAATTGGAAGAAAGAACTCTCATAAAATAAAAAATTAAAAAAAACAAACAGGGACAAACTAATGACAAACATGTAAATTCACCAAAATACGCACTATCAAGTAGTGAAAGAAGACAGCGACGCCTCACGCCTAGAAAGCTGTTGCCACTTTTTGTCTTTCTAAACGTAACGTACGAATCACTGGACAAAAGTACAGAAATTTTGAATATGTTCGCCCAATTCACGTATTATCTTTGTTGGATTCTCTTCGCCGAGGAGCTATTTTCTTTTTCTTCACTCCACTGTTTACTTGCTTCTATAAATGGTATTGAATAGTGCAAACATTTCCTTATCTACAGTTGCCTTCTTTTGCTATAATTGCCCACACTTTTAAAGAAATTTAAAATATTCAAAGAAGATTTAAGCTTCCCAAGCGAGAACTTGTAAAGCCTTAAACATTTCCATCTTTTCCGTTTCTATTTTTGGTTTTTCAATTCTTGATCTCTTTCGGCTGGGAAAATGGGGTCGATGCTTATGAGCAGGCAGTCGCACAGGGGTGGCATTGGTGGAAATGCGAGCGGTTGCTCCACGAGATGGGTCTCTGCATTATGCATTGCCAGCTTCTGTCTTGGAGTAGCCGTTGTTAACAGGTGCTTTTCTGCTATCCCCTCTTCAGTATTTCTCTCTTTCATCTGTTTTTCTCGAGTTTACTCATCTGCTCTTTGGAATCATCGCTGGCCTTGTAAATTTCATAATATTATGGGTTTGAAATTTTGGTGCTGAAGTTCATTTTGCATTTATGAGGTGTTGGTGGTGCAGTACCTGATGCAACAAATGTTTGTCTTTGAGTATATTATGAGTGTTTAATTATCGGGCTATGATCTCATGATTTCTGTTCTCAAAACTAAGTCTTTCTCCAAGAAAGGATTTTTCTGCCTCTAGGTTGGCTGAACAAGACCATGCCAGGCTTTATTCGTTTTTCCTTCTTTCTTTTTCCTTTTTCTTATTAATGTTTCTTTTGGTAAGCATGCGGGGCGTGTAAGAGTAGAACTAACGCGTTTCCATTTCCTGTGGTTGTTGTTGGTTTGGTAGTATATTGGGATTTCCGTTTTCCCTTTCGTCTCACCTGTGATGAAAAGTTGTTGGAGCTAATTGCATTGCTAAGTGAATTTCCTTTTAACATTTGAAAACAGATGGTTGGCAATTAGAAGGAAGTATCAGAGCCAATTAATGAAGTATAATAAGCAATGTCATCTAGCTGACATCCAACCTGCTAAAAAATTATTCTTGAAAAAAGGCTATTGTTGCTAGAATTAATGTCCGATGAATGCCTTCAAGAACTTTTCTTATTTTTCACGGTTGACAATATGCCCTTTTGGCCATTTATCCTTCTCCTCTTTAGTTGGTGTTGCTGTGTAAGGTACTCCATTTTGTAATTCTTTTCTGTATGAAAAATATCATGACATTCACAATTCAGATCTAAACACAAGATTCAAGGTTAGTCTTCCCGTTAAAATCATCACAGGATAGATGTGAAATAACAATGAAACTAAATTGTGCATCACAAAAAACCCCCAGGGACAATGCCTGGTTTTGGTGTGATTTAGTGGTTTCATGCATCTTTCATCTTGTTCAGATGGATGCTCTGCAGAGTTTAGAATTATATCTTGCTAGCTAATCAAGCTAATGGGTATGGCTGTTTCTATAAAGTGCAAAAGTTTATTGTAATAATACACAGATGAAAACTCAAAATGCTTTGAAACAAAATTCTGGTAATTCTCATTTGGTGGTCTCAGAACCAATGACATTTGAAGAATGCATTAATAAGTTAACGTGCTTAGGTTTGATAATAGTTTGGCGATCATTTTTCTTTCCTCTTTAAATGTCCTTGGAGATGGTGGGAACATAGACTAATGAAGCATGAACTTCCTGAACCCCTTAGCTCAAAATTAAGAAAACGAAAGACTGTAATGGTCGCAATCATCTGGATTGTCAGCCTAATAATTCTGATTAAGGCTATGTACTACGTATAAATGTTTTTTCTGCTGAATAGAGGAATTCGTATGATTTTGTTAGATTTTGTCTCTTTGCATTTAAGAGGTTTCGTATCTTTCCTGTCAACCAATTCTTACTCATTGTAATCAGAAATGTGCCAATAGTATCCGGCACATCTACCTTTACACTTCAGAAAACTCAGGTATCTGCAAATTAGTTAATGCCACACCAGCACCAAACTCATAAATCTTTGGAGGGAAATTTCCCTGTCCACAATCAAGAATCTCAATTAGTGAACCTGCAAAATCAAAGTAAATTGCACATAAAGGTTGGGGGCATAAGATCAATAATTAGAAATGACAAAATTAAGGTCCTGCTAATGTTATTAACCGCTTATCATGCCTTGTTTTAGGTTTTGGACCATGCCTGAAGTTGATATGGAAAATAAAGCAACATCTGTTGGACTATATGTGTCTAGAGATATTCATCCTTCTATCAAGTGTGAGAAAAAGGCAAGTTAAAAAATTTCCAATACTGGGAGGGTATTTTATTTATTCTACATACCTGGCCATTATAAATTCCTGTCCTATAGTTGGATGCTTCTGAGGATGGGGACCTTCAATCTGAATTTTCAAAAACTCATGATATTATCATGTAAGTTCACACCCTCCATCCATCAAAGCCAACCTTGTTATAAAATCATCATCAAAATGTTGTTTAGGATGCTCTTATACTATCTTTGTGGCACAATGTCTTCAGGAGATTAGACCAAACCATATCTTCACTGGAAATGCAACTTGCTGCTGCAAGAGCTGCTAAAGCTAAGAATGAGGAAGAGCCTATTGACACAAATTTAGGACACGATTCATCAACTAACCGCCCGAAGGTGTTTTTTGTCATGGGAATCATTACTGCATTCAGCAGCAGAAAACGAAGGGATTCTATTAGAGAAGCATGGATGCCTCAAGGTTCTACAATTACTTGCTTAATAGCTAGTACAGGTTGTTTTGATTCAATTAATTATGCAGTCAATGACATCCTTACCAGGGGAAGATTTAAAGAAGCTGGAAAAAGAGAAAGGAATAGTCATCAGATTTGTGATAGGGCACAGGTACGTTGTCCTTGTAACTGATAATTTTGACAACATGAAACCTAGTTACTCTATTTGCATGGTTTGTTTGGTCCCTAATGATTATTTTTTCTGCTTGCTAGTGCATCACCTGGTGGAGTCTTGGATAGGGCTATTGATGCTGAAGAAGCACAGTGCAAGGATTTCTTGCGATTGGTATACTTAATTTTTCACACAAATTATAATTACATCTTGCATTTTTCCTTAGATTATTTCAAACAAGTAATGCTAGTTATCTCCTTTGTGATTAAAAAGCTTCTGGAAATTTTCATTACCTTTTTGATGTTACCCTCAAAATTGCAACCATTGATTCTCTATGTTCCTCCTAGTCCTTCCTTGTACTGCTGCATTGTTACATGCCCTCTTTGTAAATGACTGATGAAGAGAGTTGTTTAAGTTGATGGCAGGATATGCAGGTCCAGTGCTCTGAGAGTATGCTATTAGCATAATCCATTTGACCATTGAGATCATGTGCAGTACAAAATATAATTTTGATGCATTTCCGTTTGGCTAAACAATAATTTATCATTTGGGCTATTCAATCACAATTGACTTTCATTGGGCTTATTTGTTTTTCTTGCGATGCATATAGCCTTTTGTAATCTCACTACTTAACAGCTGGTGAGTGTTTATCTATCTAGCAGAATCATGTAGAAGGATATCATGAATTGTCCTCAAAGACTCAAATTTACTTTTCAACAGCTGCTGCTAAGTGGGATGCTGACTTCTATATTAAAGTTGATGATGACGTGCATGTCAATCTTGGTTAGGATGATCGTACTCACAACTTGAGTCTCATATGAGCTTCCAGAAATATGAATTTCTGATATTTTGGCTGCCTTTGGTTGATATTCTTTGACAGGTATTCTATATTCATTGTTGTCCCGCCATCAATCCAAACCTCGTATTTACATTGGTTGCATGAAGTCTGGACCCGTCCTTGCTCAGGAGTAATAGTTCTGAATCTTTTTATATCTGCTGTTTGCACGCTACTAGGAACCAATTTATTTTTGGCATGTTCATATTTCAAGCAATGCCAATAAAGCACAGGAGTTTCGTTGCACTACACCACTACAATGTTCTCTCCTTCAGTTCTTCTATTTCTCATCTATGCCATCAGTTATATATTACAACGTATTAATCAATCTTACCTGATGCACAGCGGAGTCAAGTATCATGAACCAGAATACTGGAAATTTGGTGAGGAGGGAAACAAGTATTTTAGACATGCAACTGGACAAATTTATGCAATCTCGAAAGATTTGGCTACCTATATTTCTGCTAACCGGTAAAATCTATGTTTCTCACAGATGTGATTCAAATTCATAACAAGAAACTAGTTTTTGCTAAAGATTTGTCCTTTGAAGAGACATACTCCATAGGTATGCAAATGAAGATGTATCTCTTGGGTCTTGGTTTATTGGTCTTGATGTTGAGCATGTTGATGATCGAAGCCTGTGTTGTGGGACACCCCCTGGTAAGATAGTCTCCATATGCCTCTCTGTTCTGGTTACAATTTTATGTCACCCTAATTATCTTATACTCGCACAAATGACATAAGCTCATTAAGTTTTAGTTCAACACACTCCTCTTCCACCCTATTTAAGTCTGTCTTAATAGAACAATTCCCGATGTGCTAAATTTGTACAAGTCTCGCACCATCATTTTGCAGCTTAGAGGTAAGACTGTTGAAACCTATGATGATAGAGTATCCTTGAGTAATGATTATTCATCGAACGGCACATGAATAGTAATTATTGGAAGGATAAGTTAGCCCTTTATTGGTCCTCTTCTTGTGATACTCCTAACATCATTTCGTACTTGCACTATATTCAGCAAATATTTATTGTGTCCCTGTATGCATTTGTAGTTCCAGTTGTTTATATTTGAAACATCTAAACATTGATCTCTTAACCAAATTTAACTTTTACTAACCGGTCATTTCCTATGATGTCTCTTCAAGTTAAAAAGTCTTAGGGATTTATATATTCGTCTAATTAAAGGAAAATTCTTCATGCCTAAACTTTTGAATGATTTGAGCTTTACTTGTAATAGGTTATGTTTATGGTAGTGGATAAATATGTTTCTGTAATTTGACATCTAAAAGTTACAGAGGAAAAAAAAAGTATTTTGTTATCTGAACATTAAGGTTAGGATTGGACGGTGGTCCATGTTCCATTTTCCATGTCCTAGAAACATTTTTTTCAGCATGGCTCATTTTAGGCCATGCCTCTAAAAATTTCTTACTTTTTTTTATATCTCATTTATCTCAACATGTCTCAATATTATTCACCCACATGCTAATCTCTCTTTCCAAGATGGCCCTTTGTCTTCCCCTAGCTCTTCTTTACACTCTCTCCCCTTCTCCTTTCTCCCACCTACATGTAATAATGGCATTAGATCTTGTCAGATCTATTGGTAAGAGAAGAGTCTCTCCTTCTGTTGAAGAGATCATTTTGATTTTTGAAGTAAAGACTGAATACATAACTTTGATTTGTAACCGATAGATGATTGCTATTGGGATAGATCCCTTAAGCATTTTGTAGTTATGAGTTTGGATCTGAAGAACTAGGGATTTGAGGATATTCCTGTCCTTTAGGGAAATGGTTAGATTAGGATAACAATCAAACGATATAGGACCTCGACACAGATTAGACTCTATTGAGTTGAGTAAAGAATCGACAAAATTTGTAAATTTAGTGTCTCGAAGTGCTGCAAGAATTGAAGTGTTTAGGCCTTCTTTGGTTAATGATTTGAATCCAACTTGGACAAGTCTTAAATGGATGAATTTAAAACCTTTTTCATAATATTTTTGAAGAGTCTTTTGCGAAAGAAGAGGAATGGTTTCAACACTTTTTGAGATCTGAATATCCCTTTCCTCAGTTTTGATAACAAAATCATTTTTGAAGCTAAAAATGTTTGATTTTTCATGTGTTAATTTTGAGTCATAATCATGGAACCGGTGTTGCACATATCTACTTCTTCAAATTCTGTGTTTAGTGCCTCCCAAGATTCTACTAGGAGAGCAATAAAATTGCAGGATTTTCGGGTCAACTCAAAGGAAAATTTCAGCTAGTGATTCAACCATCGTCCTTGAGATACTTTAAAAAAAAATAAAAAATTGAATTTCTGAAGACTTCAAAGTCTGGGTCTGTTTCCTCTTTTTCTCCTGTGGAGGATTCAACATCTTCAGGTGATTTTGATGTCCCAATTTCTTCTTTTAGTGTAAACTGAGAGAGGATTTTTGCAACTTCTTTAGGTGTTTTTACTGCTGCAATCATGGACTGCATTTTTTTATTTTTGCGCAAGGGTTTTATCCTTCTATCATATTATTGTCAATGTTGTTTGCTTCTTCATCTGCAAAGTTCTCAGGATTCTATTAAGAGAGCAATAAACATTGAGAAAATCATAATAGAAAATTTTGATAAAGTAATTGATATTTAGAAAATTTCAGAAGTCAAAAAGCATGAGATTTGTGAAAAAATAAACATTTTTAGCTTCAAAATGATTTTGTTATCAAAATCGAGGAAAGGGATATTCAGATCTCAAAAAGTTCTAAAATCATTCCTCTTCTTTTGCAAAAAATTCTTCAAAATTATTCTGAAAAAGGTTTTAAATTCATCCATCTATGACTTGTTCAAGTTGGATTCAAACCATTAACCAGAGAAGGCTTAAACACTTCAATTCTTGCAGCACTTCGAGACACTAGGTTCATAAATTTTGTTGATTTTTTACTCAGCTCAATAGAGTCTAGTCTGTGTCGAAGTCCTATATCGTTTGATTGTTATCCAAATTTAACTGTTTCCCTAGAGGATAAGAACATCCTCAAATCCTCGGTTCTTCAAATCCAAACTCATAACTATAAAATGCTTGAGGGATCTATCCTAATAACAATTATCTATCGGTTGCATTTTAAAGTTATGCATTCAGCTTTTACTTCAAAAATCAAAATGATCTCTTCAACAAAAGGAGAGACTCTTCTTTTACAAACAGATCTGACATGATCTAATGTCATTACTACCAAAACTATTCAATAGAAAAACGTAAGTCTTCCAGATGAATGGGATCTCGAAAATGGTGTCCCAGTGCAACCTCATGAGCCTACTCGACCAAATACCCAAGTCAAAAACATTTAGCAGTTTGCTGATGGCCGAGTTAAACTCTCTTTTCATAGAAATTCATTCTCTAGCTCCATATTTGGAACGGCTTTTACAAAAGTACCATTAGAAATGTTGATTACAGCATTCAAATTTCAAAATCAATTTATGTGCAAAATATTGAAAGATAACCTAAGTCTTCTTCTGAACAATTTGAGCTTGTTAGTCCTAATTTTTCTACTGTTACAGAAAATCTAATGGCTAATGAATTCAATGTTCTTGAAGAAGAATTTGTTGTCAACAAACAATTTCTGCGAAATGATTTCTATTCAAAAGAAAATTCTGAAAAAAGATTTTGATTTTTCAAAAATTTTTCTCAAACAAAAAAGCAGATTCAAGAAGAATATTATGATTTTATTATTCAAAATAAAATTTATATTTTTTTGATTGGTTCGAGATTTATGCTACAAACAATGGTATTAAAAATCCTTTCAAAAATTCTTTAAATCTAGTTATTTTCAGAAATAAAAATCCAGACTCCACAGAATGGGAAACCTCTGTAGGACAAGAATCATTTCAAATCATCCTCTTCTGCAAAATGTCAAACTTACTGTTTCTAATAAAGTTGTGGAAGCAACTCCTTTTAAAACTCTTAGAGATGATAATTTGAAGAAAATTATCACCCAAAACAATTTTTCAAACATTCATCTTAGTACAATTGGGAAATAACGTGATCGTATTGAGAAACATATTCAAACACAGCCCATTTAGCTTAAAAAAAAAAATTTTACAAATCCTTTTTAAGCCTTATTTGGTTTCCAAAAGTTCTGTTAAAAACATTCAAGAGAGCAATAGTGACTCTCAAAGTCAATTTTCAAAAATTTTAGCTGGTGATTCAAACATCATCCTTGAGACACCAACATCTACCAGTAAGTCTCCAGTCATCAATACTCTTTCTTAAAAGTTAGAAGTTGATGAAACTGCTGACCATTTCAAAAATCCTCAAATCAATATGTTACCTACTATGCCAATAGTCCCAGTTCTTGATATTGTTTCAGCAAAACCAATTTCTCAATTTCGTTTCAATGCTTCTTCTGTTTATGAATGGAACATTGACAACTTTTCTGAGTATCAAATTCTTTCAACCTTTTAGCAAATGACCATGGCTGCAAATGCTTATAGAACTCAAAACAATGTTTCTAACAGAGCAATTGTAGAGATCCTAATTGCAAGATTTTTTGGTCAATTCAAAGAATGGTGGGATAATTATCTCACTCCTGACCAACAAAATGAAATCCTCAATGCATACAAAACAGATGAAGAGGGAAACTTCATTCTTGATGAAGATAATAATCCTCAGCAGGATGCCCTCTCCACTCTAATCCTTACCATTTCTCTCCATTTTTTTGGAGATCCTTCGGATATCAAAGATAAAAACGCCGAACTCTTTTCAAATCTTCGTTGCAAAAAACTTTAATCATTTTCAATCATACAAAAATATCTTCCTTACTAGAGTCATGCTCCGAGAAGACTCTAATCAGCGTTTTTGGAAAGAAAATTCCTTGCTAGACTTCCAATACTCCTTAGTGAGAAGGTTCGAAATTATATCAAAGAAACTTCTCAAAAGAAAATAATTTCCTACGAAGATTATACATATGGCCAGCTTGTCGGTATCATCTAACATGAAGGCTTAAAAATCTGTCAAGATTTGAAATTTTAAAAGCATCTCAAGAAAGAGATGAAATAAACTAAAATCGAATTGGGTACATTCTGCCAATAATTCAATATTAATCTGTTTAAATAATCATATTCTTCTTGTCAAGGAAATTGTGGCCATGGCAAGTCCAAATGTTATAAAAAATCCTTTAAGAAGAATTACAAAAAACCCTCGAAAGAGAAATATTACAAAAAACCTCTTAAGAAGAATAAAAAATATCAGCCTAATAATTTCTCCAAATCCTTGAAGGATGTCAAGTGTTTAAAATGTCAAAAATTTGGACACACTGCAAAGTATTGCAGGCTCAACAAAAAGATTCATGAACTGGATCTTGGAGAAAACGTCCTCAATAAACTTTCAAACCTTCTTGTCAGCACCTTTGAAAATTTTTCAAATTCTGAAACAGAAAGTTCCTCTGTTTCAAAAGAAAATCAAAAATGTCTTCAATTAGATGAAGCAGCCTCTTCTAACCTCTATACCTTTTTTCAAAAGACTCTTTTTGAAGATGGTAATAGATTTTCAGTCCATGTCTTAACTTCAGAACAACAAACAATTCTTGACATCATTAACCAGGTTGACAATCCTGAGTTAAGAAAATAATGTCTTGAAAAATTCTTCAAAACTTTCACTAGAAGCGAAAGAGAACCAAAATCATCGTCCTCTCAACCTGTGATATCAAAGAATACTTATAATCTTACAAGTATTCTAAACAAACAAAAATACAAATCCAAAGATTTAATAGTCCAAGACCACCAAAAAGAAAATTGGGATTGTTAAGCAAGATTTGTGAGAGCTTAAACAAAAACAAAAACAAGATGAGGAAGCTATCAAGCACATCCTCCCCAAAATTCAGTTCAATAAAGAATCTTCATCAAATGATGAAGAAAATCCCGTTTAGATAGAAATCCAAGCGCTCCATGAAACATCAAATGAATTTCTCTTTATTCTTACAGAAATTACAACAAGAAAATATGATCAAAATTACGTTTGAATTTTCTTCTGATTACCGCCTTGACACTATTGCCCTTTTTGATACTGGTGCAGATTTAAACTGTATTATGTCTGACATGGTTCCAAACAAATTTCTTGAAAAATCTCGTGAAAAACTCTCAGCTGCAAACAATGCAAAACTATTCATCAAGTTAAGACATGGATTGAAAATCCATTATCGTCTTTAGAAGAAGTCTTTTGAGAAGAGGTATGGAGGTTAGAAGAGGCTGCTTCATCTAATTGAAGACATTTTTGATTTTCTTTTGAAACAGAGAAACTTTCTATTTCAGAATTTGAAGAATTTTCAGAAGTGCTGACAAGGAGGTTTGAAAGTTTATTGAGGACGTCTTCTCTAAGATCCAGTTCATGAATCTTTTTGTTGAGTCTGCAATACTTTGCGGTGTGTCCAAACTTTTGACATTTGAAACACTTGACATCCTTCAAGGATTTGGAGAAATTCTTGGTCTGATATTTTTTATTCTTCTTAAAAGGTTTTTTGTAATATTCCTCTCTCGAGGGTTTTTTGTAATCTTCTTAAAGGATTTTTTGTAACTTTTGGACTTGCCATAACCACAATTTTCTTGACAAGAAGCATGTGATTGTTTGAAAGGATTAATATTGAGTATCTCCTTTGTTTTTATCATTATTTCTCTTCATTATATGGATTTATTAAAAAAATAAAAGTTTAAAAAATACACAAAATATAAGTGATTGGCTCATTGGTATTGTACCAATAAACAAACACTCAATATTAGAAGGTCAAGAGCTCGAATTTAGTGGCAACGAATTTTTGTTTAAAATGCACCAGGCTTGAGCTCGGTAGACTTTGGCTTGTTACTTGCCCACTCGAACCTAACGAGTTCGAGTTGGATAGTTTTATTCGAATTCAAGATTGACAACTTCACTTGAGCTCATTAAAAACCATTTCTAGCCGAGCTCGAGTGAGGTATTACTTGAGCTCGACTTGGCTTGTTCCACCCCTAATCCCAAGAACATTTTGATATCTCACTTTTTACATTTCATATCTCAAAAATATTTTATTTTACTTTTTTCTCACTTTATTCTAGGAACACTTTGTCCATCAAATGAAACATATATTCAATGACAACCTAATGTTTTTCCAATTTTCTTCCTCTATTCCCTTCAGTTTAAACACTTGTTTTCAGCATATGCGAACAGAATATTCTCTTCAAATTCAGCTGGAAATTGGCACAAGGTGGTGAAGTGCAACGAAGAGAAGATCAGATGGCACATTCAACAAGAAGCATACTTCCACCGTATATTTGATGATGTGGTCATTAATATGACACTTAAGTAGGCAGAAGCCTTAATATCTAGTCCAATATGAAGATTCACTTATCTGGCTTAAAAAACCGAGGGATACATAGCAATCTCATTTGTTTGCTATAAAGTGTATTGAAGAGTTGATGATTAAAATCTCTTATTCATACTAGCATTAGATGAGTCTTGACTCTCTCATTTTTCATTTTCCCTTACCAGACTGTGAGTGGAAGGCACAGGCTGGGAACCCTTGTGCGGCATCGTTTGATTGGAGTTGCAGTGGCATATGCAGGTCAGCTGAAAGAATGCATGAGATTCATAAGCGTTGTGGTGAGGGTGACGGAGCAATTTGGCACTCCCGTTATTAGAAGTGCGCATTTTGTCCGACTGCATGCCTGTAATATATGTGCATAGTGTCAATGGCAAGCATGGCCAGGCATATCCACTCTGCCCCATTTTTGCGTTGGTGACTTCTGGGGCCTGTTGGTATATATGGTTGAACTAATTTCTGCGCCTGTGGCTCTAATTCGTTGGTAATGAACGAATACTTTCATTTAATTGTTAGGGATTTTACCGTGCAATATTCCTAAAGGCCTGTTGAGTGGGCAAAACATAGATGCTGACTTAAATATGAGATGATTTTGTGCATTTTGAAATGGCTCTGGCAGAGAACTGTAATGGCGTCTCCCTTAATATTAGCATCATATGATGAAATTTGTGTACGTGCAGTAAGTAAAACAGGATGGTGGTTGGTAAATGAACTATTAGACTAGTGGAAATGGTTGTTCCCACGTTTTTTGATTGTTTTTCCAACCTTAAGCTTTAGTCAATCGTAGGAGATATAAGTCATTTGAAAATGATGTTAGAAAGAAAAAAATGGTTGGTGTGTGATCTGTACTTTGGGGGGTTTGAGGATCTTTATTATGAATCGGTGCTTGGTCAACTTGTGTTCTTATCAATTTATTGTGTCGTGTGTATTGGGACCGAGCTTGAGCTCGTATTATTGAATTATATATATATTCATGTTTTTAGCGTGATATATTGGTTTCTTTGTGATTTGGATTAGGACTGATCATGTTATCATTGCAATCCATAAAATTAGAAGCTCGCACGTTTTACTTGTAAAAGGAAAAAAAATTAACACGATACAAAATTGATTAGAATATTAAATTTATTCTTAAGAAATATTTCATTTCGTCACGGAAATAAATTCGTGTGGTATTCAAACAGAGATTAAAGTTATAAAACTTGCAAGTTCCGTTCGCAAATGCCCTTCATTCAGATCAAAGCTGAGCTGAATCACTATTGGTTCGTTCATTAGACTTAGGTTGCCCTGCGTTAATATGTGTCTAATTTCTCTCTTGCAGCCCAGCTTGATTCGAGGAAAGTTTCTGCCTTTGGGCTTTGTTTGTCTTTAAAGATGGGATTAAGTTAAATTATCATTTATTTTAGTTATTTTATACCTAGATCGGCATTAATTAATAACTGTTAGCCATTATAAAAAATGTTATTAAATTTGATAAAATAATTTATCCAATCTAAGTGAATATGACCTTAATGAATTATTAAATACTGCCAGCACATTAAAAAGATTCTTTATAATGAATTTTATTTAGTACCATGAACTAAATAACAATAAGATTATTTTAAAATTTCAAATATCAGAAGCTTTTTCAAAGAAGAAACGGAAAGATGAACTATGTAAATTGTGGCATATAGAACGTGTGAGAGAAAAAATAGAGTAAATATAAAGAGACAATAGAGAGAGAAGGAAAAATAGGAAATATTAAATTAAGAACATTATAGTAATCTAATATTATGCCACCAAAGTAATGATTTTAGCATTATTACACGGTAGGATATATATTTTAAAATTAAAAGAGATGAAAGACAAAGTAGTGAATTTGAAGACATAGGTAGGGTGTATGTATTTTAAAATTAAAAGAGATGGAAGACAAAGTAGTGAATTTGAAGATATAGAAAAGTTGAGAAAAAGGTGTGCAGTTTTATCAAAAGAGAATAAATCAAACAAACATATTAGAGTAATTTAATTTTGTACAGAAAAATAGACTTATACCTTTAATATATGTTATTGATATATTATTAAATGAGCCTTATAATAAAAAATTCAATACATGTATATGTATGTATGTATGTATGTATATAGATACACAGACAGATATGACTCACAGATAATCTTATTAATGACACCCCACGCCTACTATATATTAAGCCAATGTTTGGAAATGATGTTTTGGTGATGAATGATTGATATGAGTTGAGATGGAATTATAAATAATATTATTTATTTGAATTTATTTAGTTATAAATGTATAAAATATATAATAAAGATTAAATGATATAATAATATATAGAGATAATAAACTGTTAGTATTATATATAAGAGATAAAAAATTTTAAATTTAAATTTAAAAAACATTTTGTGATGTGAGATATTTGGTTGCGTAAAATTTGAAAGGATGTATTGGCGTTCCAAACATAGCCTAAGGTGGTGAGTTTAATTTATTAGCACAGTATGTAATGACTAACGTACTCTTATTTCTTTATACAAACACACATATATTCTTTCTACTACCTTAATTTTTATTTTTATTCGATTCTCTCAATTTCAAATTAATGTATTCTTATTTATTTTTTCAAATTTCATTTCTTTTAATTATTTTCTGAATCTTATAAATGATATATGATTTACATTTAAAAAAATTATAATTTTATTTCCAAGCATACCACATATGATGTCTCTCAAATTTAATATATTATTTTCAAAAGTTCCATTGAATTTTGATTGGTAATATTCTTTTTCTTTATTATTACTTTCTTTCTCTTTTATTTTGTAAACGATAAAATATTTACATTAAAGAATATATTGTAATTGTTTGCATTTTATGCACATGCAGATGTGCTCTTCATCACTAATACTTCATGTTAAGGTTAATGCACAGCGTAATTGCTAAATTATTATTATTCTTTACATATTCTCTTTCATTCACTTCCATCAATTTTAAGTTGTTCAATCTCTTTTTTTTTTTCAAATTTCATTTTTTTCTCTTGTCCTATTAGAAATTTTGTAAACGACATCATAAAGTATTATCTATTCATCTAAATAATTATGTATACGCTTTGACAGGGATAGTGACTATTGTATTAATGCAATAACTAGAATACATAAAAAGAGCTTTCATTTATCAAATAAATTATTATAAAATTCAACAGTAGTCGAAGAATATCAGTGTGAATCCTCAATGACTACACGCTGCTTCACATTCAACTATTCAAGAATGTCAGACAGCCACATGAGCGGCTCCACGCAACCAATTGTTGAACATCCTTCCACAACTGACTATGCTCTGATGGACTACATTGAGATTTTTATAATTTCGTTTTTATGGAATTGAGATGAGTTGAATAGAAAAATAAAATATTATGAGCACCGCCCAGCGCTGCTGACTGCCCATATGTTTAAGAGGCCCAAACCAACCAATGTACATACCAATCAAAAATGTGTCATGTGCATTGGTAACCTCGTATGAATACTAAGTTCAACTTTTCCAGGTTGGTATTGGAAAGTCAATGCCCGAATCCCGTGAAACGTGAAAAATGAGAACGCGCTGTCACAGTCCACGTCTCCTTTGAAACCAAACACCCCACTACAGTGTGTGCGTGTGTTCTATAAAATAGCCGTCCACCGAGTCTCATTTTACCAATTCTAAGTCAGAATAGTTTATCGTCTTTCCCCCACCAACCAACTCTAAATTCATAATTCTGGATTTGAAGCAATAAATCTGTGGCCGCCGGTCATTGTGAGAATCCAGAAAAAAGGGTGTAATAAAAATCAAAAGGCATATACGAGTGATGCTTTCACGGCAGAGGCTGCCAAATGTTGTGGGGAGAAATTGCAACCCCCTATGAAGTGAAATAAAACCGGGCCCTACGGCCATCCGAGCAACTCGTTCATCTACCGCTTATCTCCAACATCCTTATCCCATATCTCCAACATCCTTATCCCATCCGCACTTCTCTCCGTCTTTAGATTTTCTTCCCTTACGCTCGCGCATATTGTTCTAGCTTTGTTAAATTATACTTGCGATTCTTTAATCTCTCTCTCTTTTTTTTTTTTATCATAGCTATATATTTATATTTCTAATTTTCTATTCATACCTAATTCTTCCCCCCGCTTTAAATTCGATAGCATTGGCGTTTTTTTTTTGTTTTTGGTTTTTTCCCTAGAATCTCGAAGCATCACCGGGCTTAAAGGCTGAATCTTTATCCGATTGAATCGAGGGTTTTGTTGAGTTCTTGATTTTCCTTGGTCTTATCTTTCCTCATTTGGGTGACTGCTTATAATCATGGCTTTGGTTTCTGTTTTTCTTGAGATTTTGAAAAGGCCCACAATCGGAGATGTGATGTTAGAGCTCATAATATTCATGCTACCCATCTGGATTGCTGTTCTTGCTGGTATTTTGGTGGGTTGGGCATGGAAGCCCAAATGGGCCAATCTGAAGTTGGATTTTCTTGATTTTACTTCAACGGTTGGAGAGTCAAACAAATCAGGGATCGCCTTCCCGCAATTTTCTGCTTCCGTGCCTAGCTTGAGTTCGCTGAAACTGCAAGTTCCTACCTGCATTTCTTGGATTTCTGATTTCAGACTTGAGAAGGAGAATTCAACCTTGCCTTCAGCTTCTCCTGATTACAGGTTGGCAGCAAAAATTTTGGGATTCTTGAGATTGCTTATTTATTTGTTTTTACTTCATGGCCAGTGCGAGGCTGTTGCGTCTTTAAGTAAGGATTCGTCTATTTTGTTTTGGTAATGAGTTCAATTACCTTTCAGCAGCTCGTCCAAGTTAGAGAACGAGAAATCAACCCCTGTGAATGAGGATGATCTCAAACATTTGCATAGATTAGTTGAAGAGAAAGATGGCGGTCCTGCTTGGATCCAGATGATGGATAGGTCTACACCCAGTATGAGCTATCAAGCTTGGAGAAGAGATCCCGAGGTAGACTCTTCTTACACTGATTAGTGTACTAGATTTTGCAAGGGCTGATATATGTAAATTGAATTGATTTTACCACTTATTTCTTCCAATGTTAAAGAATTGAACTAAGTCATGGCAAATTTTGGCTGTAATATAGACTGGACCACCACAATATCGCAGTAGGACTGTTTTTGAAGATGTCACTCCCGAAATGGTGAGGGATTTCTTTTGGGACGACGAATTCAGATTAAAATGGGATAATATGCTCATACATGCTGAAACTCTTGAGGACTGCCCTACCACTGGAACAATGGTGGTTCAGTGGGTACGGAAGGTATGAGGGCTTGGATCTTTCATGTTTTTATATTAACTTAATACTTTGTTTCGGTAATGGTTGGCATATTGACTGGATTCTTTTTTGGGTAGTTTCCCTTCTTTTGTAGTGATAGAGAATACATAATAGGTCGTCGAATTTGGGGATCTGGAGGAACATATTACTGTGTGACAAAGGTAAGAGAACGAAGGATTATCTTGGCATTTAGTATTTGACAACAAGATTTCTATTTGTCCTGCTCCCTGTGTTGGTTCAGTGAGGATTTTAATTTTTCACACTTGATGGCATACATTAACTGCTGGAGTGGATTAGTCTTTTTGAGGAATGAAAGCCTAATTAAGAGAGAATAAACATTTTATTCTTTGCTAATAGTACTTGCTGTCTTCCTCAATGAAAATTTGCATTTTCAGATTTTTTCCCCCACCATCCTGTTATCTATGTGGTATTTGGGCCACGGGTTTCTTGAGGGTCTGGATACTAGTTTCTCATGTGAATTGGGATTTGCCAACTTTTTGCTGCTTTCTAGGCATGTGATAACTTATAAGCTTGTTGGTTAGTTTTGTTTGGCATTGTCAAGCTTTGAATGTTGGTATAACAATGTTATTGAGGATTTGCTCATACATCTATTGACTCTAGTAAATTTAGTTTTTTTCCCGAGTATTCTAATACCCATATGGGTCCATCTTAGTGTCTAGCTTTACGATGATATTTATTTCAGTGTGATAAGGAACAGAATTGATGTGCTTGCGGCTCTGCTATGATTTTCATGTATTGTGTTCATTTCAGTGTGATTTTTTCTTGTAATAGGGTGTTCCATGCTCCACCGCGCCATTGCGTGACAAAATAAGGCGCGTTGATTTATACTATTCTAGCTGGTGCATTCGCATAGGTATTCACTTTCCCTGTACGATTTGCTGCACTTTCTCAATTGAAGTGATGTCAAAATCTTTCTTCATGCATATGCTATAATGCTTACACGCACACACAAGTACTTTTGCCATGTTTTAGATGAACTAACTTTGTTAGAGCTGTGAGACAGGTGGATGCAAAGAACACAGCTTGACTAGATTAAATTTAACAAATTATTTGTTCAATTGTCATGTGACTAGTTTATTATAAAACAAAACGAGGATACACTCATAATATTTGTTAAAGTGAGAAGACATTGACGTTTTTAAGCACAACTTTTCTCTTTGCCTGAGGATGCTAGTTACTAAAATGCTATGATTTGTGTATTACAGCTGAGTCAAACAGAGATGGACGGTTGACTGCTTGTGAGGTGCTGCTCTTCCACCATGAAGACATGGGTATTCCTTGGGAAATTGCAAAACTTGGTGTCCGCCAAGGGATGTGGGGTGCTGTCAAGAAGATCGATCCAGGTTTGCGGGCCTATCTGAAGCATAGGTCATCTGGAACTCCACTTTCCTACAGTGCTTCCATGGCTCAAATTAACACTAAATTAAGCATCGAGTCCCTAGAATCAGAGGAGAACTCAACAAGCAGCGCATCAGAAGTAAAAGCTCTAGGTGCAGCGGATAAGCCATCGCGAAGAGGGATACCAAAGATGCTGATTGTTGGTGGCGCCATTGCTGTCGCTTGTGCTCTAGATCGAGGGCTCTTGACTAAGGCGGTCATATTTGGGGTTGCGAGAAGGTTTGCAAATACCGGCAGGAGGCTGTGATCCAACGGTTTTTTGTCATGGATGGGGTGCCCTTGCCCTTGCCCGTGAGTGAGAATCATTCCTGGAGTTGATGATCCCTCTTGCAGAAGTTTTGTAGTAATCTCCTTTCGTTGAGCCATCAGGCGCCCAAAGGTGAGGAACATGTATAGAGGCATTTGTTGAAAATCTGAAGTTTTGTTCAAATAAACTTCATGCTGGAAAATAAACGGAAGATCCCGTTTTTGTTTTCCCCGTCATTCTCATCACAACCGTTAGTAATTTAATCCTGTTTAAGATTGGTACAAATATTGATTGTGATATAGATGAAATGGAATTTTTTTTTTTGTTCATGCTAAGAGTTAAAAAAATAAATTAGTTAAAAAAGGAAAGCAGTATGTGTGTGTATTTATGTATAATCAGTAATATAATTAGTATGGATTAGTTTTTGTACCTGTGAACCGAGGGCACGTATCTGAAAATTAATTTGGATTACTATGTCACGATGAATAATTTGAAGAAAGGAACATGAAATACCATCTCTTAAGATTGGAATCCGCTTTCGGTATGGATCATTCTTCAATTTTAAGAAATAAATCAAGAAAAAGATTGTCTACTTTGTGTAGGGTAAATGATTCGTTAACATCAAGATCAGTCCTAAATTTTCTATTATTAATGATTGATTGATGATGCAAACTTTGCATTTACTTAGTCATAAAAAAAAACTATTTTTTTGAAAATTTCTACTTTTTAATAATTACTTTTTTAATGAAGCAAACTTATTTGGATAATAACACAAAGCATTACACTTTCAATGACCATTCCCCATAGAATTTTAGCGTCTGTTTGGTTTCATTTTTCTATTTACTAATTCACACACTTAATTATTATACTTTTTAAAAAAATTTTTATCTTTTTATTTTTACACAATTTTTTTTAAAAAATACATATAAAAAACATACTTTAAAATCAAAACAAACACAGCCTTAAGTATTGATCTCTCGATCTTCCCCCCCTTAAGTTTATGTGCTTTTAAATATAATTTTATTTAGTACGTAGTGTTGAGTTGTAGACTTCATACAGTGTATGTACACACATTATGCATACGTTTAGCATCAATGATTAAATATTTATTATTATAATAAGGTTTTAAGATGATAAAAAAAAGTTTATAGGTCCACAATTAAATTAAATGGTGAAGACTAATTAATTTTTTGTGAATTTTAGGGGCGTAATTGTCAATTACTGATGGGCCAAATTGTTGGTTGGCCCATTGGTGCTTTTGGTATTAGGACCCGATTAATGTGCATGCAGAAAGCATTCACTTAGTTTTCGATTCAAGGAATTCCCATCTCCTTACATTCTAAATGATCAGTTAGAATACTATTTCCTGAATCCAGAGTCATCCTATGGATTCAGACACATTTTCGCCCTTATTCTTTTCTCAAGTGATATCTAAGCAAGGATTTAGTTTGGGGGAATGTAGTTGACTTAGAGCGTGTTTGGTTAAGTTTATTTTTAAGTGGTTAAGTTTATTTTTAAGAGCTAAGATCATACTACTTATAAAATATTTTTAAAAATTTATAATCTCATAAATTTTATTTTAAAAATAAATTAAAAAATATTTATTAAGAACATTTTATAAAATTCTATTTAAATTTATAATTATAGTTGATTATAATTTTTTTTTATGTAATAATAATGAAAATAATTTAAATACTATTAATAAAATATAATTTAAAGATATTTATATTATTTTTAATATACAAATTGAAATAAATGTTTGAAAATAAATTAAGAGTAGTCCACTTATTTTTAAAGAGCTTATAAACTCCAAGAATAAGTCCAAACATCATATTTTTAAAACTTATAAGTTCTTTTATCAAAAATATTACCCAACACTTATAAAGTACTTTTAAATTCTCAACTATCTTATAAAATATTTTAAAAAATTTATAAACTTACCCAAACAACCTCTTAGTCTCACCCAAACACACAATCATTAAAAGGGATAAAATTATTGTCTACATTGTTGAGAAATCCCATGATGAGAGCACTCCACCATCAATAATAACTGGTGATCGATGAGATATTTCAACAGGGCCTAATAAAATATGACCAACATTGCAAAAAAGAAAGAAAAACTAAACGTAGAACACTTGTCAAACTACCCCAGTTTTTCTTGGCCCTAATCTTGATCAACTACAAGCACATTTCTCGACATTGATTCGAGGAAATTCACATTTATTTCTTACCAAATATATAAATATATATATATATATATGTGTGTGTATATGTATATATAATACTTAGATACACTTTTAATTGAATTAAGCACTTGCATTCTTCCAAATTGCTTCAAGCTCCCTGGCAAACGCCTTCTGCCTTCCGACCACAATAGTTAAATGATCTTTGTCTTCGACAACCTTAACGTGAGCTCGAGGGATTCTTGACTGCACGTTGTAACTGCATTCCACAGGGATCAGTTCATCCTCTTTGCCATGAAATATCGTTACGTCGCACGTTAGCCTATTCTTGACCTCATCCAAACAGCTTTCTATTTTCCCAGCGGTTCCACAGATAACGTTGTGCAGAGTGTGCCATGCAGCGTTGTGTGTGTGGACGAAGAAACACTCTATCAAGTATGTTCTGATCCTGGGAAAAATTATACAAATAATAATAAATTAAAAAAACCCTTTTTGACGACGAAAATCGAATTTAAATGGCATAATTACTAATTTCAGAAAAGAAAAAAGAGTGAGTGGCATTTATGCTTTTTATATGGTTAAAAAATGCCATTAAATGTAATATTCAACAATGGGATGTACAAATGAAATTGATCAACCACACTTCACATGGCTGTAGCTGAGCTTATAGAACATCTCTTAAATTTGGTAGTTCACAACCTCAAGACAGGAAAAGTTAAACGCTGGTGTAGATTCTAGCAGTCAACGATTCTACACTGGCTCGTTTAGTGCAAAGTAAATATCCTGAATTTAAAAATTAAACCGTCTTACCAGGTGCAGATGCTATTATTCCAAAATTAAATAATTATCAGGGGTAATATTACTATTACATAGATCCCAGTGGTTTAAATGAGTTCCATAATGAATTTACAATTTTACATTACTTCAGTTTGACAAAGAGTTTATTATTTTACCTCTCCATTTATGTTTGAACATTAATTGCAACCCGATACAAGTTATGAGAGAGTACATACCTTCTACTGTCATAGATATTTTCATAATGGCACCATCTAGATATCATTCATTCGACAAATTCCCAAAAGAAAAGAACAGAAACAAAAATAAAAGCGGTAGATATGTAATAATTGGAATGCATATGCAATAGCATCTATAGGGCGCTTATTTCAGGTTTATCTAAGAGTTCTTAATTTGTGTTATTTATCCAATAGGCAAGTACACTGAAATATTTCTGTAAAAAAATTGATTGTTTCCTATTACTTGCACTTGAGTAACATGAAAACCAAAGGGGCCTAGCCCGTCTAGGGCATTTAATTGGTGTCCAATCAAACCCTCCGACACGCACATTCCAGCCTCCTAAAATATTTGTTTCTCCCATTTCTTTTCCAAAACGTCCCAATAAGTGCAAGCATACGTATAAACCTGACTGTTTTTGTGTATGTTTATAGCCAAGGATGTAAAGCTTAGTTTGGATGAAATCGGACAAAAACTTGTACTTCTGACCAAGATGCACACATCAGGATCCATGAACACGCATATATGGAACATTTGGACTCACCTGCTTCTGGTAAGCAGTTTTATGAGAAATTCCAAGAGGCGGTGGTTCTTGCAGACGACAAGGCAGGCGGTCCGGCAGAGGTGCTCGTACCAGCACGCTACCGACGCACCGAAGGCTATCGGTGGCCAAACGCGCCGCGGCGCTACTCTTCTCATCATGTATTGCGTCGGTTGTTCCCCCTTTGGCACCGGAAAATATGGCTGCCAATATTTTTTTTTCATTTTTAAATTTTGCTCAGAAAAGTCAAATCAACATGACATGGATAAAACTACATTACAGAACATCTGGTACAATCTTAATTTATGTGTTCCCTCGTCGTACAATAGTTTAATTATATTTGTTGTAAAATTTAATTATTATACTTAATAAATTTTTATTTTTATATAAAATTTTTAAAAACACGCGTTAAAATTTAAAACCAACAAATCTTTAATAATTTCCCTCGTTGTATCATTAATATATCAACAAGGCGTGATTAGCGAGAGGTCAGGATTGAACGAGAGATGTTATAATTTTATCTCAACGTCACAGCTTTTCTGTCTGCATCCCAGCTACTCATTATTACACTACAACTGCAGATCTCATATTACAAATTATTTGCATCTGATATTGCATTTGAACGTATGAACGGCATGTTTGGAGAATTTTTGCTTCAACAAAAAATTGACAGAAATTTACACAGAGCATGAAATTGAGTACAAATATTGAAAACATTGAATACCATTAAATTTCAAAAATTAAATATTTTTAAAAATAATATAATTCATTTTTTGTCTGTACCCATCAATTAAAATTTTTTAACCTTTATCTTGTCGTGAACTATGATATACACACTTCCATGATTGACATAGTTTCATTAGACAGCTACAATATTAGAGCGGGAACGCCTTGTGATAAATGCAAAAACATATATATACACAAACAGGAGTGAGAACTTACAGGTGCTAGTAAGGTCAAGGACTTGACGGAGCCAGGATGCTTAACAGCAAGGGCAAGGGCCAATATGCAACCCAAAGAATGGGCCACAATGTGGAAAGATTTCACGTTATATGCCTCAAGGACTGACCTTTCAATCATGTCCAAATGCTCCCTCAGTGTGTACAGCGAATCCGCCGGTTTGGGGCTCCTCCCAAAACCAAGCAGATCTACTGCAAGTAATCGGTACGTGGATTTTGCAGACTTCGAGAAGTTTGGGTAAAGGGTTTCGGTCCAGAAAGCTGATGATGATATGAAACCATGAATGAACAACACGTCTTCTTGCACATTATCTGGCAATGTTAAAAAAGCGGAAAAAGAAAAATCAGAAATCACATTTTGTTGTTGCGTGATGTTGAGAAATCAGTCCAGTAATAAGAGTCTTGTCTCGTTCCTTTCGTACCTTTAGCTCCATCAACTTTGACATAGAGAGTTTCCTTGCCTGAGGAAGCCCAGCAGGTGCAGGTTTCGCAGTCGCAATCCGACCACCTCGGGACAGGCTGAGTTTGATGCTTCCCTATCCTGCCTTGCAGCATTTGGACGACGGTGGAGTTGACGGTGTAGGTGGACCGAACGGGCCCCCATCTCCATCTGATAGAGGACTCTGCGAGGCTTGATTTGGAGGCCTCGGACAGCAAGGAAGGGCGCGCGTAGAGAGTGTCCGAGATTTCTTCGAGCTGCAACTTGCTGCAACTTAATCTCACAATCTTGGACTCCCCTTGCTCCGAGACCAGGATCTTGCCGCTGCTGGTGATGGCTTCTTTTGGCGACGAGCAGTAGCAGGGCTTCCACTCGGCTTCGAAGTAAAAATCGGCCACTTTGTAGGCGTAGCAGAGAAGGAAATCCAGGAGGTCTAGCAGAGTGAAAACGATGAAACTCAGGACGTCGTTCAAGAACCGCCCAGCCATTGTTAAGGCTGACGTGACTCCATTCTTCAATGCCATTCTCTCAATGGGGAAAAATGGCCCTGGAAACAAAAATGGCTGGCCTTTCTTGACAGAAAGCTTGAAGGGTGACGAGAGTCTTGTGAAGGCCTCCATGTGTAGATATTATCGCACTTCCTTGTTGCACTCTATTGTGAAAAGATGGCCACTTCCGGAGGACCAAGAAAGCAAAGAAGAACAGGAAAATGGCGGATTTTAGCCTGCTTCTCCAAGGATTTTTAATTAAGGAAATGGGAGATTGTAGAGCCAACCCCCTTCGCTCATTACTCCGTGGTAGCCACACCATAATTAATGAGAAGCCAAAAATTTCAAAGCCAAGGAGACCTCCAAAGCCACTTGCATTTATTGCAGGCTGTTGAGGCACATGACTTGCATGGCCTTGTTCAAGTGCCAATCTCCCAACAGTCAACACGGCCGTAAGCCCTTCTAATTGTAGTTTGACATGGATGCTGATCAATGGCTTATACATGAGGATAAAATTCTTGCTTTTGTGTCGTCTACAAGGAATGCTGGACGCAGAATTTAAGTATGTTTTATGTAAATATACATATATAAATATGTATACATGTCTACATGTATAAATACATGTGAGATTGATATATGCTATAAAACCATGTAAATGCTGGCTAACAGTGGAAGGTAGCAGTCGGCAGTCAAAACGCGTGCTGTTCCAACTTTCTCTGGGTGGTAAAGTGGTGTACATGGTGCCTGAGCTCTACATAATTTATCTGTATGATTTTACACCCATTGCACTATTGGACAATCTAGACTCATCTTGAAATTAAATAATATAATACAAATTTCTTTATTTATATACTATTCTGTCTTAAAGCAATCGTGTTTTGAATAAATAAGGCTAAATTATTAAAATATCTTTCTACTGGTTCTTTATTCTTTACGTATTACATGTACTTGAATTTAGTTTCTATTTTTATTTTTAATGTCCTATTTTTCCTCTCTCTTTCACTCTTTTTTTTTTTTTTTTTTGTATACATTGCAACTAATATAATTATATTATTTATAAATATTTTTTTACGCACGGACCCACTAATTTTTTTTGTGGATTCAGGTATTTGATGTGGATTTAATTATTATTTAATATTCCGTGTTGATAATTCCATATATCATAATGGATTCACCATGAGCGACGTGTAGGAATGAATACTCGTGCATTAATGCCACCAAACTTGACATAGATTGGATGGGATTGGATTCACGGTATCGAGTGATTTTGCGAAAGGAGACAGCGTGGCACTTGCACCTACTACAATTTGATCGCAACCACTTTTTGCTGACAAACTCCTTTTTAAAATCAGCTAATAAAATTAATTTATTTTTATGCATTTCTTTGTACCCCCACACCCCCATATATGCCTGTAATTTTATTATGAAGTAGGTGGTGAAATTAATTGAAATTCGACTTGGTCCACATCAAGAGCGATGTTTCGATTAACATCTGGCTTACGCGTTTTTGACTTACACACAACAAAAATACATCGCTCAAAACATATGAAAATATATGGAAGATCCATACCATACATGATGTAGATCTCCTATAAACCAAACCGACAAAAACTGCCAAGCATGTGACATTGCGATGAGAGTAGAACAAATGGTGATTTTTGAAATTTAGAGAGGTTTACATTCAATACCCGTAACTCTCGGCGAAATTACACATAGTTTTTCTGTTTTTGAAGAATTGTCATTGCCTTTAAATTCCTAAAAAATATTAAGAAAACATGCTAGAGGTAGCAAAATATTATAATTGCCCTTAAATTATGAGAAGAAAAAAGAAAGAAAAACTTAAAAAGGTGAAAAGAAGGGTTGCAAAATTACCCCCGAGACCAAGGAAAAATTACTAATTATGAAGGAGAGAGAGTTGGATTAATTAATTGGGAAAACCTAAAGCTCATAAAAGGCGAACACGGTTGACATTAGTTGACAATTGAAAAACTAAGGTTTTACAATTAGCAAGAAGAAGTCATTGTGATATATAAAATTATTAATGATGAAGAGAGGATTGGCTAGAATTGACTTTGTGTGAAATAAAACTCACATAAATCTAACAATATAGGGCCGTTTCTAAAAGTGAACACGAAATAGTCAAAAATTGAAAAATTAAGGTTTTACAATTTGTAAGCATTTATTGAGATAGAAAGAAGTTATTGATGACGAAGAGAGAATTGAGTAAATTAACTTGAAAGAAAGAAAACCTATGAAATCTGACTAGATAGGGTCAATTGACTTGGAGAAAATAAAACCTATGAAATTCGACTAGATGGGGGCTGTTTTTCACGACAAACTTCGTCGGCAATGCGCAAATCGATAAAAAGATTGTCGAGAGTTTTTTTTTTGTGATATATTACAATAAAGTCCCTTTTATATATATATATATATATATATATATATATATCACGATACAAATAAGTCCTCTTGGCAATGAATGAAAGGGAATTTTAGACATTTTCAACTTTCTTTGCTCAAACCCTACATTGGACTATTATCGTAATTTTTTTTATAAATTAGGGAGTAATGGTTCTTTGAAAATAAGTGGATACTTAATGAAATCAAATTCAATTATACTATAAGACGATCATACTTGCTATGTGATAGGTATATGATCAGTGATGCAAATACAATTATATTTATTTATACTTTTCATTGATTGCCTATGCTTGCTTCAAAGGACCAGAATATCCTTCGTTTTGATACACATACACACATTTCAGTTTATTCGTTCAATTTAAACATATTGTATTTTCTTTATTTCAGCTTTCTCTTCCAACATTTTTGTCATTCGTTTTCCTTTCTTAAATTTCTTTATTTTGTAAACAACGTGAAATTTATGATTGCAAGATATGATTAATTAATTTATGGAATCAAGGTTTGATCAAATCAAGATGAGTCATGAGTTTTGACCTCATTATTAGCTCCATCAAGTAGAGGTTAATTTCAGGTAAAAAAACAAGAAAGAAAGAATTCATTTTTAGAAAACATGTGATGCACTTTATTTATTTTTTCATATATTGACGATAATATTTTCATACATAATCATATGCACATGACTATAGTTACAGAAGTCATGACAAATTAGCACATTCCGAATTATTTTCTGATATATAATTGAGAAAAGGCTATATATAAATTTATGAATATGTATTTCTCTTTTATAACACTATGGTTATGTTTGGAACCTAATTTTCAACTCAAAATCATTATCTCAAATTTCACACTACCAAATATATAGGTTATGTTGGTTTTGAATTTTTAGTGTATGCTTTTTGGAGTATTTTTTTAAAAAAGTGTGCAAAAATAAGAGAGAGATATAGATAAATTTTAAAAAATGTAATGATTACAGTGCATGTTTTGATGTAAAAAAAGAAAACAAACATAGCCATAATTATTCAACAAAATATTCACTCAATTTCAAATTCAAATTTTCCTTCTTATATATATATATATATATATAACTAAAAATTTTTTAATCATTATACTTATTAACAATCAAATCAATATTTATATATATATCACACATATACTCGCATATTTTTTTACACCCTAAAAAAATATAATTATTATTCTTATATACCATTATATCATTTAATCATTATTATATTATACTATATATATATATATATATTCAAACAAATTATATTATTCATCTCATTAAAATTTTCCATACAAACATACTATCGACCTCAACATAACACTTACCAAATATTATCTGAAAACTCCTTTCCCAAACATAGCCTATCTTTCTATATGTGAATGCTAGTGATTTTTGGCTATGTTTGTTTTGCTTCTTACTCCAAATATACACATTACAATTATTACGCATTCCAAATTTTATTTCTCTCTTTTACTCTTATACAATTTTTAAAAAAACACACCAAAAAACATACACCTTGACGCGATCCAGGGATCCGTCGAAATTTATTTTAACATTTATTAATTTTAACTTTATTGTAAATGGACCTTATTAATAAATTGAGCCATATGAACTTTTAGGTTAGAGCATAATAGTATTTAGTATAAATAGTAGTTTGTTATTTAGTAGATACAGACAATGTAAACGGAGAGTTTTTATTTAATTCAAGTTTCTTCTTAATTCCTTCAAATTGAGCATTTCAATTTCTCGTGAATTTTTTATCCCAAATTGAGTCATTCCGGACTGGTCTGTGTGATTCATAACGTATCAATCAGCAATCGGTGTGCTGATTGTGGTTGTTCCATCGGGATCAATCCAATCCTATCCCGTTGGGTCGGCATTCTTTGTCCGATTTGCGTCTCTGGGATTATCAGATTCGGGTCCGATTACATCGCTATTTTCTGACGTGATTTGATCACGTTAGTTTGATATCAGAGCGAGCCTGTGTCGAATTCTAATTCGATACACGATCCGAGTTTCAAAAAAAAAATAAAAAAAATCCAAAGAAAATAAAAAAAAGGAAAAATCTACAGAATCTGCCGCCGTTGCACCGACTGAAATTTGCTACCGCAATCCGTCGTCTCCAGCCGATCTCAGGCCGGGATTCAGCCGCCCAAGGACTGCCGCCCGAAGCCCTTTCTGTCGCCGCCGTCAATTGAAACCGAAGCCGCCAGAATCGGGAGGGATTTCAGTCGAAAACCGCCGTAGTCGTCGCGCCTTCGTTCTCGCTGAACCACCGAGCGATTCACCGAGCCGCCACCAGGTAACGACCGTGCGACTCTGGGGAGTGTTTCCCCCTTGCTGTCGTGCCCCAAGCTGCCGCCGCCGTAGTGAAACATCGCAGACAGCCGCGTTGCCGCCGCCGCTGCGAATCCTAAAAAAAAAAAACAGAGAGAGAGAAGCAAAAAAAAAAACAAAGAGAAAGAAAAGGAGCAAAAAAAAAAAAGGAGAGAATAAAAAAAGAAAACAAAGTGTGAAAAAAATTGAAAAAAAAATGCCAAAAGGTAGACGATGAGTAAAACAAGAGTGAAAAAATAATATTATAGCAAAGAGCAAATCTATCTGTATTTATTTTACAGGATGTCGATTGCTCACGTACATTATAAGAAAATAATGTTTGATGAAATCTAAAGGTTGTCCAGAGCTGTGGGTAAGATGTAGAATTGTTTTGCTAGGGACAACCGTACTTTGAGACACGAGAGGACAAAAGATAAACATCTATCATTAAGGCGCTATTATGACAAAGATTATGGATCGCATGTGGATGAGTACGACAAGACATCCAAGGTATCGGGTTTTCATACTGAAAGTCAAATTTGGGTGTGCCTTAATTACTTTCAGTGTGGGTATAGTATGAGTGAATGTCGAAACGAAAAAGTTGATACTCATATCAGCATTAGCAAAGTAATGGAAGAGAAGAAAGGCCCATCCCTAGAGATGCCATCTTTGACTGAAGTGAGGATTGCAGAGAAGATACCACCGGAGGAAGTACAACATGAAGATGATGGTAGTGATAGCACACATTTGAAAATTGAGGAGAAAAGTGAACAGAAAGAAGTAATGGAATCCGTAGAAATTGAAAAGGATAAAGTTGAGATGGAAGAAGCCATATAAAGTAAAGTGGAAGTTGAGGATAGTCACAAGAATAAAGAACAAGCCAAGGATTGAGAGATTAAATTTCTACAGGGTCACGTGTACGTTGATCCATTTGACCCTTTAGCAGATGTTTTGTTTAATTATACTGTATAAGAGAGGAAGATAGTTTTATCTACAAAGATTACATATGCATATTTGGATAAGTCATCAGTGCCTTTTTATATTTCTTTATATAGTTTGTTGCTAATATTTCTGTGGTGGACTCATGGGAAGATAAAACTGAAGTTTCAACTAGGCGATGAAGAGTTAAGGAACTTCCAGAGATTCGTATTTGATCTAGGAGGACACAAATTCGAATTAAGGACAATTCACCTTCAAGAGGAGAGGTAGGACGCGATCCAGGGATCCGTCGAAATTTATTTTAACATTTATTAATTTTAACTTTATTGTAAAATGGGTCTTATTAATGAATTGGGCCATATGGTCTTTTAGGTTAGAGTCTAATAGTATTTAGTATAAATAGTGGTTTCTTATTTAGTATATACAGACAATATACATGGAGAGTTTTTATTTAATTCAAGTTTCTTCTTAATTCCCTGAAATTGAGTCTTTCAATTTCTCGTAAATTTTCTATCCAAATCGAGTCATTTCGGATTGGTCTGTGTGATTCGTAACGTATCAATCAGCAATCGATGTGCTGATTGTGGTTATTCTATCGGGTTCAATCCAATCCTATCACGTTGGGTTGACGTTCTTCATCCGGTTTGCGTCTCTGGGATTATCGGATTCGAATCCGATTACACTGCTATATTCCGACGCGATTTGATCACGTCACATCGTTTTGTTTGTTTTCAAAATTTACACTTTAAAGACACATAATCTTTAAACTTTCAAATTTTTTCTCTTTTTGTCTTTTATTTTTATACAATTTTTGAGATAAAAACACTTAAAAATACACATCAAAATTAAAAAAAAAAACATAGCCACATAATCAATCTTTACAAAAAAAAAAAAAAAACTTTTAGAAATAAGCAGTTGTTTCCAAAGCTTGTCGAAAATTTTTATATGCATTCTGTCGTTTCAGTAATTCTTACCAAATTCTTAATGCTGATTCTACCTCAGATGGGTGACAAATTATTACACCAACCTACTCTTGTCACTTTGAGCAGACAAATTCAAAAAATTGCCTTCAGATGAATCAGAGTAGTTAGATATGTAACTGAAACATCAGAATCTGTTATTCTAGGACCAATTCTCATTGAACTCTTCAAATGGTACACCGTCTTCACACCAAGAACTGAAATATAAACTTCATCATGATGAATAGAACTTTTGGGGTAACAGAAACTATGAAGATTCTAATCCTTTCTACACTGCCCCTCTTCACATTTTCCATATCCCTACATTTACAGTTAGTGCCCACCTGTTGTTTCACTTCATTTCTGTTTGGGGACTCCCTGGTGGATACAGGAAACAATAACTATATCTTCACGTTGTCAAAGGCAGATTCTCCTCCCTACGGCATTGATTTCGCCCCTTCTGGTGGCCATCCTACTGGAAGATTCACCAATGGCCTAACCATAGCAGATATCATAGGTATGAAACACAGAACTTCTCAAGAGTCACTTTAGCTATATTGATAATTTTGTTGGCTACAAAACTCGACTGTGGTCGTTTGTCGATTTGTTCAGGCGAAGCACTAGGAGCCAAGTCGTTCCCTCCACCCTTCTTAGGCCCTGACGCGGCTGCCATGGCCTTCGACGTCGGGGTTAACTATGCTTCAGGAGGTTCAGGGATCTTGAATGGGACAGGAAGTCTCTTTGTCTGTGTTTTATTTCACTACCATTTTGGAGAATAATTTGAGGTTCATTCATGTAAAACGATTGCCGATTAACGTGGAATTATTTGTACGGCAGATTGGAAGACTGCCCTTGGACGAGCAGATTAGCAATTTTGGGAGAACTAGAGAGTACATGGTGAATGCTGTGGGAGAGAACAGGACAAGGAACATCCTAAAGGAGGCAATTTTCTCTATAACTATTGGTTCGAACGATGTTTTGAATTATTTCCAGCAGTCTATTCCCTTTTTAGGTGGCCGTGTTTCCGCTGCAACGTTCCAAGAATTCATGGTTTCGAATTTGACCATACAGCTAAAGGTAATTTAACCACATTTACTGCAGCTTCCATTCAGATCTTATGTTCTTCTGTTGATTCATGGTTTTGTGTAAAGCGTCTGCACGGATTAGGGGCCCGGAAACTTGTCCTCGTTGGCATTGGACCTCTGGGGTGCATACCTTTTGTTCGTGCTATCAACTTTATTCCGAGTGGAGAATGCTCTGCTAAGGTGAATGACTTTGTCAGCATTTACAACCAGAGACTAAAAGATGAGATACATCAAATGAATCTAGACATGGGGTCTGATGCAGTCTTCGTGTATGCAAACTCCTATGAGATTTTCAGACACATCATCGTTAACTATCGTCGTTATGGTGAGCTGAGTCCTAAGAATCTTGATTTCTTGAATGCTTTGCACTGAAAAATATAAGGTTGAGTTTCCAATGGCAGGGTTTGAGAACAATGATGGACCTTGTTGTGGAGGTTATGTCCCACCATTCGTTTGCTATGAAGGGAAAGACTATGACACAACTTCGGCATTGTGTGATGATCGAAAAAAGTATGTATTTTGGGATGCATACCATCCCACGGAAGCTGCTAATCGCATGGTAGCGGATAGGTTACTGAATGGCGATAAAAATAATTGCTCACCTGTGAACATCCGCGAGCTTTACAATCATGTTTTTGGGTGACAAATGGACTAAATGTTTAAGAAATTGTTGGATTCTGAATGTTGAGCAAACATGTGATTCAAATAAATTATTCGTCTATTTAAATAATTTGCTCTCATGAAAATATCAACTGAACACGATATACGTGGTAATGGATCTCCAAAACAATAGGGCAATCTCAAGCATATTTAGGGCATTATTTGCTTTGCAAAGTTCCACAGGAGACTCTTTTCAGTGTGAAATTGGAAAGGAATATAAAATTTCAAGGTTGACTCGGTGCACATTACCGGGTGCGGGAGTTCCACATGGCAAGATTTTGCAGTCTTTTCAATTAATTATTTTTTGTTTTTAAATAAAATAATTTATCAGATACAAAATTAAATAAAACACCACATAAAATAAAAACTATAAATAATTGGAACCAAAAATAAAATATAAAAAAAATCTAAAAATTTTAGAATAAATATATTTAAACATGTTTAAATTGTAAACTACATCAATAGAAAAATTGGAGTAAAATATTTTCATTGCATATAATCATTTTTTTCATTTAGTAATTTTATATAAAAACTAAATTATTAAAAATTACATTGTTTTACCATATAGAATCTCTTGTTTTTTATTTAATTTAATATTTTATATAAAATTTCATTTCTTTCATTATGTTCAATAACCAAAAAAAATAACTAATATTGTACATTTCAAATGTTTTTATATTATATTTAATTTATAATTATTATTTTGTTTGATCTTTCATTTGATTTTTTATTTCATGTATTTTTTATATTTAAAAACAAAAAATTAATTAACTGAAAATATTACGAAGGCAAAATCCGCCGCACCCGTGGCTGCAGGATCGAATACAATGAGCGCGTTACTTGCTGAATTTACAACTGAAGAACTCACACAGACTATTTAATGTAAACAGCTCATTAATTAGAGAGAACAAAGATGGAGGGAAAGAGTTGTCAGCATGTGAGTTGTTCTTCTGTGCACCATTAATGCCTATTGCCATATACTTCGATCAAATGATAAATAAATTGACTTTCTAAAAGTCATCCTTCTGACGACTAGGAAAATTAAGTTAGGAAGTGAAACTGGGAGAAATTATTACCATTTACCACACGTCCACGGTATCATCTATATTGAACCAAAATAACTGAATCCTGCGAATCTAAATTCCAATGATGACGATCAACTAAAAGGGTATGTAAATCACAGTACAGGATTACGTCCTTGTACACGCACGATCAACTAAAGTCTATGTTTGTTTTCATTTTTGAGCCCATATTTTATAAATGTATTTTTCTGGGAATTTTTATAAAAGTAAGAGATAAAAAAAAAAAATCAAAATGTAAAAATTATAATGATTATAAAGTGTATTTTTGGTAAAAAAAGGAAAAGAAACGTAGTCTAAATTATTTAATTCCCCGAACATATTATAGGATATAAACTTTCAGGGTTGGAGCGTCAGTTTATCTGTAGATGGGAAGACATTAATGATAGGAAGAAATATCAGTAAATATAGGAAGTCGATGGGAGTTGGGGATGATTATGCACTGCAGAAAATAATAATAATAATAAAGTCTAAACCGCGGGATTCTAAAAATGAATTTTAGCTCAAAAAGACAACTGTCGTCTGATTTTTAGTAAATGCGGTTCTTTGAATGCTAATCTTGTTTCCTTCTCTTTCCGTTGATCCTTCGTTACATAATCTTAATAAATGCATTGCGCTGGCAACCACCCTAAGCAGTCACCAGACTGGGCAATACAATGCGCAATTAATACATCCAACCACGTGAAAGGCTATTCCTATTCCTACCAAAGCCAGGGTCGCTTCATATTGGACAAAATGCTACCAAAATGCCAAATTTTTTGGACACATTTGTTCACTCAACTAATATGACTCAAAATGAATGAGAGCTTCCAAAGTCTAGAAAATGGCTATGTTCGTTTTTGTTTTTGTTTTTATTTTTTTTTACCTTCGAAGCACATGCTATAATTGTTATATTGTTAATTTTTTTTTTCTCTTTCTCTATTATATTTATACAACTTTTGACAAAAAAAGGCTTAGCAAGTACTCATCTAAAAATGATAACAAACATAGATGAATTTTGTTTTATTCAGTGGTGACAGAAAAAAACATGTGCAACAAACAAAGGTGCGTGTATGGTTTAGTGATATCTTTCTAAAATTTCAAATATGAAGTTTGGAGTTCAAACAATCTACTATTTATCGAGTGTGTGTGTAAATTAGAGGAAAAAAAAAGTACAACAACAAAGCATGGCAGAGAAACATCGCCACCTCAAGACATAATAAGCCTATTTTTCTTTTGTCGCTTATCATCGTTAAAGGTTGAAAATTCCGTTTTGATTTGAGAGTGGGTATTAATGCATTGCTATTTTTTTCGTATTAAAATCATTGTTTTGAGGGGAATATTTTTCTACATTGCAAAATACAGTATTGCTAGAGATATAATGTTAAATTGGGAACGAAGAGATGAAATGTTTTATCCTGGGGCCGAGCAATTAATGACTGGTGGCATGTGTAACAAAGTGGGATCTCAAGCCCATATTCAATTAGGCGCTTACGGTTGGGATGATTCTCTCAAGAATTCACCTATCTCAATTTGAAAAGAAGTATGATTTGATATTTTTAAGAGTGATGATACACAAATAAATATATTTGACCCAAAAAAAAGTCAAATATTTTTTTTTGGCTTCATGACCCATTTTATTTCCTTTTTCCACACAACACCTATCGTAATTGTTCTTCTGTTTTTCTATGCATTACCTCTCTCTTTTTTATATATATTTTCCAATTTTTCTTCTGATCAGTATGTATTTTCTACATTTTCTACTTCAAAGCAATATCGGTTTTTTTCTTCTTTTCTAAAGTTTTTTAGCCTTTAAATATAATCTTCAGATTAAAAACATACAGAACAAGAATGTTGTACGTTCACAGTATCCAATGACTGTACATGTGCCGACACTAGCTATTAATTAGAAGAATACCTTTCGGAGTGTGCAGTAACAAAATAAAAATTCAATAACT
Organism: Avicennia marina; assembly: GCA_019155195.1. NCBI lineage: Eukaryota > Viridiplantae > Streptophyta > Magnoliopsida > Lamiales > Acanthaceae > Avicennia > Avicennia marina. The sequence goes on from CM032755.1 coordinate 17,569,503, forward strand.
CAACCACGTTTTAGGTATAGATAAGTATGAGTTCTTCACAAGAAACCTGCGAAATTAGAAGAAGAAAGTGTCGAAGTAGTTTAAAGTAATTGACTAAGTATCGTTATTATCACATTAAATTTGAATTAAATGCAACATCATTTTAAAAATAATTTATTTGATTAATTTTTGAAATTAAGAAAAATTATTTGTTAGTTTTGGTGTTGATGTTTTGGCATGATGTTGCATGAAACTTAAGGAAAATATCCTTGTCATCAAGAAAATGTTGTGTTATCCCTCCATGATTTGAGGAGATCCACAACCGATTGCACCTGCTTGAATTTGGACTATCAAATCAAGTGGTAATTCCTATCCGTTTCATGGATATAGCTAAGACAATTTGCCACGTTGGAAAAAATCTCGCCCAAAACGGGAGTTTGAATGATGTGAGTTTAGGCAGGAAATGTTTTATTTCAAATGGTGTGAGGATACTTGTTAATTTGGACTCTATGATTCAAGGGATTAATTAGTCAATCACAACTATTTAATCTGGCGATTTGACCAAGGCATGCGATCTCAATCATTCTTTATTTATAGAGAAGGAAATTTGCTACGTATGCGATGGAATCTCGCCAGATAATTAACAAGAAGAAATATGTTTTCTTTGAGGGGATAAAAATCCGATGAGCTAATTAAAATATTCTTCTAAGCATAAAGTACCAATCATCTCTTTTGGGTCTTACTGCTAATTGCATTTTTCACTTACTGATTTTTTGCTAATCGTATTCTAATCGTCACCTTGTACTTAGAATCAGAGAGCCTTTTTTTTTTTTTTCCTGGGCTGGCCGTCGAAATGGTGGTTTTGATGCGTTGTGCAAGTTATTACCTGAGTAAAATTAAGCATGTGGAAAACGGAGGAAATTCAAGAGTAATAATATAGCTTATTTCTAATAAAAGATAGGGATTTGGCACAATTTCTGCCCTAGCGTTATTATGTCTATTTTCTGGATTATTTATGCCAGATTATGTGCAAGCTAAAGAATATTATTTAACATATTTACCAAATTTTTATTCAGTGCTTGCGAATGTACCATCTTTCGAGAGTGTAAACGAAGTTGAGGCATCGAATCAGACGTGGAGGGTCTAGAAGCTTGCTCTCACCCTTGGCCTTGTGTGAGGGTAGGAGAGATGCTCCTGTTACTATCCAAGTCTGACCCTTGGGGCGCTGGAGTTGGTCAGAGCTGCTAAGTTGAGGATCTTATTGTACCTTTCTTTAGTGTGAAATACAGTGTCAATATTGTAACTACGTAATAGTAGAATCTTAAAATAAATAGATGTGAACTCGCGCGCACCAATTGTAACAAAAAGTTGAACGTCAATTCAAATATTTACGTTTACAAACACTTTCTTAGATAAATTTTCATTTTCTCAGAAAAAGAATAGTGAAGAAGAGATCAACTCTCATGCACACTCACAAACCAAATACCTTTCTAAGGTATCAAATGGTTGAATGCATCAAAACTCTTCTCAAGTTTGTATTTAACTTAAATTATCTTTTTAAACCTAACATTCTCCTTTAAGTAGATTAGTATAATTCATGAGTTGTTACCTCTTCAACATGCCTCGAAATAAGATTGTTTATCACTCAAGCTTTTCAACGCTCACACGACTATTTACAAGGAAGTCTTCGCTCATATTCATTCTCATTGTCAAGTCTAGTATTTATGCTAAGAAAAATTTAGTTACCCCAGTTGATTTTTTTTTTTTTTTCTGAATCAACTTTACTTTGCATCAAACTTGGTTTCTAATGGTTGAAACTAGTGTTGTAGATAAACTCAAACTTTTTCATACTTATCCATTAAAAGTTCTGTACTAATGCGATCAAGGATTCGTCGAATTTTATTTTAGTATTTATTATTTTTATTTTTATTTGTTAATGATTTTTATAAATAAATTGGTCTATATGGGCTTTTAGATTAGAGTCTGATAGTATTTAATATAAATAGTAGTTATTCAGTTGAAAACAGACAAACAAAGAGTTTTAATCAATTCAGGTTTCTTTTCAAATTCTTTGAAATTGTCCATTCAATTTCTCGTGAATTCCAATCTTCAAATTGAGTCATTATGGAGTAGTCTATGTGATTTATGACGCATCAATTAGTGTTCGGTGTGCTGATTTGTAGTTGTCTTCATCGAGTTCAATCTAATTCTACCACGTTTGGTCGGCGTTCATCGCTCGGTTCACATTCCTGAGATTTTTGAATTTGGGTTCGATCACATCGTTCACTGTCCTGTTGCTTCTATTGTAATTCTAATTATGTTAGTTTAGGGTTCTCCTGGAATTCGACGGATCCCTAGTTCGCGCCATACCCTTCCTCTTGAGGGTGAATTATCCTCAATTCGAACTTGTATCCTCTTGGATGAAATATGAATTTCTGAAAGCTCCTTAATTCTTCATCGTATCACTAAAACTTCAGCTTCATCTTTCCATGAGTCCAATACAGAAATATCAGTAAAGAACCATATAAAAGAATATGAAAAAACGCTGACGACTTATTCAGATATGCATGTGTAGTCTTTGCAAATTAAAATATCTTCAACTCCTGTATAGTACAATTGGATAGAGCGTCTGCTAGATGGTCAAATGGATCAACATATACGCGACTCTGTAGAAGTTTAATCCCCCATTTTTTTACTTGTTCTTCATTCTTATATTTGTCATCAACCTCCACTTTTATTTTTATGGATTCTTCATTCTCAATTTTATCTTCCCCAATTTCAACTGCAACTTCTGCTATTTCTTCTAATAGCATATCCTCTACAATCCTTAATTTAGTCAAAAATGGCATATTTACTAGTGGAATGCTAATATAAGTATCAAGTTTTTCGTTTCGACATTCACTCATGCTATGCCCACACTAAAAGAAATTAAAATACAACCAAGATTGACTTTTAATATAAGAATCCGATACTTTGGATGTCTCGTCATACTCATTTTCATTTGATCCATAATCTTTGGTATGATGGTGATTTGACAGTGTATATCTATTTCTTGTCTTTTTGTGTCTCAATATACAATTGTCTCTAACAAGACAATTTTACAATTTATCAATAGTTTTGGATAACTTTTGGATTTTGTCAAATAGTCACTTCTTGTAATATGCATGATCAGTCGATATCTTGTAGAAGTAAGTACAAATAAATTCTCTCTCTTGTCTTTTTTTTCTATAATTTTTTTTTGAATTTTGCCTTTTTTTCTGTTTTTTTTTTCTCTCAATTGGGACCACTCCAGAATGACTCGATTTGGATATTAGAATTTACGAGACATTGAATGCACAATTTCAGGGAATTAAAAATAAACTTGAATTGATTAAAACTCTCTGTCTGTCTGTTTTCAACTGAATAACTATTATTTATATTAAATACTATTAAACTCTAATCTAAAAATCTATATGGCTCAATTTATTAATAAAATCCATTAACAAATAAAAATAAAAATAATAAATATTAAAATAAAATTTGACGGATCCCTGAATCGTGTCATGTGTTAATCTAAATTCCACCAAGTTTTACTCCATGATTCTCAAGACTCTTCAAGTCTTTCATCATCAAAGGTCTTGTCTTGAAGTTATATCGAAGAGCAACCTTTTTCAAGGAATTCGAACATCTCCATCAAAGTGTCCTTAGGACTTTGTTATGAATCTGTTAACGCCATACTCTAGAATATTGTGAATAAATGTGCTAACAACAATGAAGTTAACATTTAGCAATTAGTAAGGTTCGACAGCTTAATTTTTATGTCATCGACGCTCTGCATGTTAGGATTTAAAAATGTCTAGTTAATCTCAACGCTGCAATAGTTTCTTTTGCCAGTTTACATACGGAATATATATTAGTATCTACGTCGAGTCATGTGAACAATGTGAACACTTCGTGAATTCAGGGTTTAAAACGGCCCATTGCTAGGTGAAAGATATCATTCCAAGTCTTATCTTCCGATACATATATGGCAAGGAACTTTGAATGTAGTTTGTGATGATTAAAAAGTTCATTATGATTCCTAACATACAGTGACTGGACCTACATTGTCCAAAAGCTTCTTGCTTTCTCCCGGAAAACTCTCCAATCTCAAATAAACTACATGATGGGATAAACCATACATGCCTCTCCTACCAATTTGCGGTCTTGAGATGCTACACTCGTTGAAGATTGGCGTATGAATTCAACATGCGACGACAGGCGTACAAAAGTTGTTTGAAGTTGTGCAGCCGGAACCATTCATTTTGTATCTAACCGATAAATGCAATCCAGGGGATTGGCTCTCTTTGCCAAACAAGACAAAGCTAATGTCACATGCAGATTTCAGCATTCGTCGTCTCACGTCCACTAGACCCAAGCCGCAGCAGCAATCTTCGTGTCTACCATTCCGTTTCTGAGTACAGTTTTAGCCCCTGTTTGTTGCTCGTGAACATGAAAGAATCCTATGACCGTTCTTGGTTAGTCCCACCATCAAAATTTAGAGAAACGACAATGGCATAGAATTATATATATATGCATACACTACGCGTCTCTCTGTGGTTATGTTATACGGTGGAGACGGTGTAATAAGTGCTTGCAGTCTGATCTACAAAGAGCCGCAAAGATTGTGGATTTTACCTTCCCTTCCTTTCCATCCAACGACGCCGAGTGGACCAAATAAATAGATTTTTAGTATATATCCATGACTCTTTTTGATGGGAGTCAAAAAAGTTGAGCCCAATTGTTACTGTCTGTGTCTTATGTGATTTTAAATTTATTGTTTAAGTCGTATTTTCATTTGTCTCTGTGCGGGCATTTCAGCTGCTTTCCTGTCAATACAGGTTCTGTGGTTTGACAAAAGTGTCGAGTTAGACAACAACATTCATCTTTCCCGCAGAAGTCGCTCTTAAAATCAACAATATTATAGTATTTTTCTTACGTATTGTTCGTGCTTTAGATACTTTTCTAACCATAATTTGTGCGGAATATTAGTCTCTTTTACTGCTTTTGCCTAATAATAATGTGTTCACATTTTACATTTTGGTGCAAAAAATGTTGGAAATGCTTTCCAAATTCCTGAAGGTGACGGTTTTATACTTTATGGTTGGTCCTTTTTCCTTTCGGCGCCGAAATAGTACAAATTGTAACCCTTGTAACAATATCTCATCTCATGTTCTATTAATTCTTTTTGTCATTCCATGTTATTGTGTTTTTTTTCTCTCTCTCTCTCTCTCTCTCTCTCTCTATATATATATATACACACATACATATGTCCTTAAGTTGTAAAATATCTGATAAATAACATTAAATGGTTTCTCTAAAAAACGAACTTCATTAATAGTCAAAAATCTCCATTTTAAATTCCACTCTGACGACCCCAAGACGTAATTAGGTCTTCTGATTAAATAGGAATATTTGAAAATCGATGTTAATACGTTCTTTTGTTTTCTTTCAGAAAGCATTTAAAAAATAACTGACTAAATAAAATAAAGTTAGAAATTGAATGCGGCTGAGAAAAATTGGGGAATCGGAACTGTGTTTTCCCTCGTGAAGCAGGGGCTGTAACACCCGTGACTGACTCTGTGTACCGAAGTGTATGTAAGACATTATGAAAGACATCATACCCCTTTAATTACGCCTTATAACATACCTCAACTTGGAAACCTCATTTCCGGTCTATCCGTTAACGAAAATCACGCAGTCTTCTGAGGCCAATGAAAGTAAACTTTCAGCAACAATTTCTTCCCATCTTCTTCCCCTAATACGAAATTTACGACCGTCTACGTGTTTCCTTTTATTAGGCTTTGTTCACATCCAGAATTATGACATCAAAGAAACTAACTGGACCGTTATCATCTTAAGACTCTACAGAGTTCGGAAATTGTATCACACAGAAGTCTTAACAATATTAACGAAACGAAATTATCAGTCAATTTAGACCCACGTCAATTTTGATGATCATATAGCAAATGCGAACCTATTGTCTTCTTATCCGCCCCTTTAAACTTGTCATTTTCTGATTCAAAATAATTAACGATCATAAGGCGCACCAATTATGGTTAAACTTGCACTCCAATATGAGCTCAGAACATTGCAATGCACTCCTGACTCCGCTTGCCCAATTGAGAAGGTCTTGCGTGCACGTTCAGTGCCCTCAAATATTGTCTTAATCATACAGAATGAGATCCTGTGAATTACAATAAAATTATATCAAATTCTTTCCACCGTTTGGATAACTTTTTGTTTCTTTTCCTTGAAACATAACGTCCGATTTGGCGCAGTTGATCCCGTGACTCAACTATGACTTTCTTCTTCCCTCTCTCACAACTACAAACGAACTCTCCAACTGTCTTCTTCTATATAAAGGAGGCACCTCACCTCACCTCAAGCACTAATATTAAACCTTCAATTCAATCACAGGCTTTAACGGGTCATTCCGAAACGCCTTGCCGCATGCAATCCATAAGCATGCTTTCTGTCACTAAAATTACTTTCAACATGCACATTTTATGTTTCCTTCTTTCCTTGTTCATTTTGCATTGCTCTGCCTTCACTTCCCGAGATTACTCCAATGCACTCGAGAAATCGATCCTCTTCTTCGAGGGACAGAGGTCCGGAAGACTACCACCAACCCAACGTCTCACGTGGAGGGGTAATTCTGCGTTGTCTGATGGCTCCGGTTACCATGTAAAAACCGATTCGTCACTCATTTTCTGCAGTGGAACTTTAGTCGTATATCACTTAATTGATAGCCTGTGGGAAAATGGTTTCAGGTTGATCTCGTTGGAGGTTATTACGATGCAGGGGACAATGTCAAGTTTGGCTTGCCAATGGCTTTTACTACAACTCTACTTGCATGGAGTGTCATTGAATTTGGCAGCTCCATGAAAAATCAGATCAACAATGCTAAGGATGCCGTGCGCTGGGGAGCTGATTATCTGTTAAAAGCTTCCACTGCCACCCCAGGCACCTTATACGTACAAGTAAGGAGATATGCATAGACAGTTCAACTTTACCACATTCATAACAAACATGAGTTCAAAGCATAATTGACTCCTACATTATTGACTTGATGGAACAGGTCGGAGACCCGAACAACGACCATCACTGCTGGGAAAGACCCGAAGACATGGACACAACCCGCAGCGTGTACAAGGTTTCCTCTCAGAATCCCGGATCGGATGTAGCAGCTGAGACAGCTGCAGCACTTGCCGCTGCTTCCATTGTGTTTAGACATTCTGATCCTTCTTATTCCAACAAATTGCTTGAAACTGCAAAGAAGGTTAGGAACCCCATTGCATTCCTCAATATTTCTTTCTCAAATTTTCCATTCCTCCACGACTAATCATGCTTTGAACAACCTTCCAGGTGTTCGATTTCGCAGACAGGTACAGAGGGGCTTATAGTGACTCTCTCGGTTCGGTGGTGTGTCCGTTCTACTGCTCCTACTCTGGATACCACGTAAGGATGTTAGACCATTTCAATCCTTGTAACCGTCTCTCGTATTAAGTACTCACGCCATTGTTTAATTGGACTCAGGACGAGCTTTTGTGGGGAGCATCATGGCTTCATAGAGCCTCACAAGACAACTCATATCTCTCGTACATTCAGTCAAATGGCCACACGCTCGGAGCTGATGAAGATGACTATTCCTTCAGTTGGGACGACAAAAGAGCTGGAACTAAAGTTTTGCTCTCCAAGGTCTTAAATCTAAATTGTTCCATTGCCATCTGTTCCGCCAAACAATTATACATCGTTGGTCTAACGTGTGTTCCATTGCCATCCGTTATTCTGACCAGGCATTCTTGGAGAACAGCATTCAAGAATTCCAGGTATACAAAGCTCATTCAGACAACTACATATGCTCTCTCATTCCAGGATCATCTGGTTTCCAGGCTCAGTACACCCCAGGTGCGACTGTCTCTATTCCCAAGCATTATTATAACTGATAAAAGAATGCTATTACATACACGCGCCCGCGCGTGCTGACACATACATTATATATTGATAGAGAATTGCTTAAATATTGTTTACAGGGGGACTTTTCTACAAAGAAAGTGAAAGCAATCTCCAGTACGTAACAACGTCAACCTTTCTCCTGTTGGCATACGCCAAGTATCTGCGCTCACACGGAGGCGTCGCTTCGTGTGGGACATCAACCATCACATCTGACAAGCTCGTGGCCCTGGCAAAGAAGCAGGTGGATTATATCCTGGGAGCCAATCCAGCGAAAATGTCTTACATGGTCGGATTCGGGCAGAGATATCCACAACACGTCCACCACAGGGGTTCCTCCGTGCCATCTGTACGAGCACACCCCGCTCGCATCAGCTGCAATGATGGATTCCGGTACTTCTACTCGGGCTCACCTAATCCCAACCTTCTTGTCGGAGCCATCGTGGGTGGTCCGGACAATCGAGACAACTTTGCAGACGACAGGAATAACTATCAGCAGTCTGAGCCTGCCACTTATATCAACGCCCCATTGGTTGGAGCCCTGGCTTTCTTTGCAGATCAAACAACGCGAAAATGAACTCCAGCCCACCATATTTGACCATCATATGGATTCTAGTGTGACCAATGAAATATTAAGGTCCCAGGTCCATGTATGCTAAAAATATGAAACTAGCATGCGTTACTTAGCAGACACTGTTTAAGCATCTATAGCGGCCTGATGAGCTGCCCGAGTCAGACGGCTACGAGGGGCCGTTTGTGTTTTATGCCTATTTTGCATTTGACTGCAGAGTTGATCATTTATTGATGTGTGATCAACATAAATTATGAATGAAAACAAATTAATTTTCAGCATCTCAATTATCCTCGTAGTTAAAGCTTCTGGTTGTCGAGCTTGCAATTAGTGTTGTATTAGGACTTTGCTGCTGGATTTCATACAAATACTATACATTAAGAGGATGTTTAGTTAAATTTATTTTAATTGACTTATAATACGATTTAACTAATAAGCTGTTTTTAAAACTTATGAATTCATACTATTTATTTTTAAAATAAGTTAATAAAATATTTAAGTATTAACATCTTATAAAATTTTATAAAATGACATAATAATGATAAAATAAATTAAAAAATATTAATATAATGTAATTCAACATATTTATATTATTTTTAATATATATATATATATATATATAAATTGAAAAAATTAATTTATTTTTAAAAAATTTATGAACTTTCAAATATTTTATAAGATATTTTAAACACCCTGAAAAAAAAAAAAGTGTTGCTTTTTGTCTCATTCCCATGCCTGTTTCCCGAATAGTATCAAATTCAACTCTCATCTAAATGTGTTGCTTTTTGTCTCATTCCCATACCAGTTTCCCGAATAGTATTAAATTCAACTCTCATCTATTTCTTTTCCTTGTTTTTCCGCCATTGGCCTAAGATACTGATGGTGAATCTTGTTCATCTCATATACTTGAGCTGAATAATTATTTTATTTCATCTAATTGTATGTTCCTTTCAAAAGACAAAAGTTAACAATAAAATCCATGTGCTATACAAAATAGCTAAAATGCTGAATAAATAGTCCAAGTTAATAAAATGATTAAACAACACTTTAAAATAATTTTTTTACTCTTATCACATCAATAAAAGTGAATATGGTTTTAGTTAAAAAATAAACAATTTGCGTAGAAAGACAAATTAATAAGTTTAAGAGGGTATTTGGGCTGAGTTTAAAGCCATTAAAACACTGTTTAAAAGTTTATACTTGCTAAACTTTTATTTTTATTTAATAAAGAAACTTAATTCCGTACAGGCTCCCAAAAAGATAGACAGAGAAAAACTTTATACAGCTTATTTTTTAATATCCCAGAAGCTATCTCATTCTACGTGATAAAATGACAAAAGTATTCATAAATTACAGTATGTTACTCTCCTCTCCTTTTTTAATCACGTTATGTTAGAAAAATTGCAATTATAAAATTCAGCAACATCTTGTCAACATTATTATATCCTAATATCTTGACTTTTATCTTTAAATAAAATCTAGAAATTTATAAATTCTAAAAATATTTTACCGTACTCTCTGAATTTATAAATCATAAAAAAATTCGCCAAATACGTTCTAAATCTTTGTAGTATAGTACCGTCTGCAAATTATTTCACCACATAATGAAAGTCTTTAGTTTGTCTCATATATTTTTTTTTCTTTTTGTATGTTATTTCCAAATAAAGGAGCATATACTTTCTTACCATATATAAATTCAACTTCAATTTTTTACAACTATGAAAATTATAAAATAGTTGAAGTAACAATGAATTAGTAACTCAACCTTTAAATCTAAAGCAATTAGTAAAACAACTCAAACATTTTGAACACAAAACTTGTTTATCTAAACTAACCTTAATTACTTTGGTGAAAATGAAAAGTGTATCTCTGTCAACTTAAATTTAGGTTGATCATTGTAAAAATCTTAAATAAAGATATTTTACTACACATAAATAAACAACTACATCATGCTCATTTTTAAAAAAGACAATAAATATTGGTAGCTATTTTCAATCAATGTAACCGAAAACTCATTATTTTAAGAGTTACTGTCTTCGTTCTAAGTTCAAATCATCAAAATATTTTTTTTGTGCATGCTGTATACCTTTTGTGCGTGTATAATAAACTTTATAGGCTATGTTTGTTCTTCATTTTCCATTGTCTATCATTAATTAAAAATCTTACAAATCTTGTCATATTAATTTTATTTAAATTTAAATTTAAATTTTTTTCTCTTTTATCTTTTATAACTGATCAAAAAATTTTCAATTATTATACTCATTTATAATTAAATCAATACATATCTCTATTTTTTTCCTACTCATATTCATTTTTTATTGTTCTTTAAATTTATATATTATCATATTATTTAATCATTATTGCATATTAAATATGCATAAATATAGTTTTTCTACCGATCCAAATTTTACGAACCAAACATAAAATTTCCTTAACACTCAAATCAATAAAATTTTCCTACTCACCCCAATTACAAACCAAACATACCCATAATATTTATGTCACTTATTTATATCATTGTATTATTTACAGGGAAAAATAATTTTTCTTAAGTGTGAATGATTTAAAGTTGAGTTAAGCTGTAAAATGCTAAAAATGCATATAAATGTTATACTGGGCAAAAATATCTGGGCAAAAGGGGTAAATGTTATACTTGTTTGTTTAGGGGCAAAAATGGTATGACAAAGTGTTGATGGGGTTAGAGTGCATTTAGCCTTGTCTACAAATATAACCCTCGTAAGGTTTCGCCTCTTTTCTCAAAAAAATAAATAATAATAATAATAATTAGCTGTAAAACTTCCATAAACTCCCTCCTCAATTATCTATACTCTTCCATAAACTTACCTAAGCTTCGGACGTACGAAAAAATATTATTTAATATTTAAAAAAATATATTTTACAAAATGATACTTTTTTTCTTAAGTCACGACAAATGTAATGTACTTTATTAGTATTGCTCTTCCTTCCATAAATTTTTGATCATATATATATATATATATATATATTATACTGCAAACTTAATTAATGTTAGTGTGATTTGATTACATCGAGAAAACATTTGGCGCTAATTCAATGAGCCAGAAAATTCCTATTGTCAATCCCGCCTTTCGCTCTTTTGCCGGTAATTTCACAGAGCTCATCGATGCATGTACCAGAAGGCGAGCCTTGATTTCTGGCAGAGTGCTCCACGCCCACCTCATCATCAATGGGTTGGCTTGTTCCGCTCGGTTTGCTTCCAAACTCATAGCATTTTACACGCGGTGCCACCAGTTGGACATTGCTCGGAGGCTGTTTGACGAAATTCCCAAGTCAAATATAAGTGTTTGGGTTGGCGTCATAGGATCCTATGCCAGCAGTGGTTATTACCACGAGGCCATGGGTGTGTTTGGGGAAATGCAGAAGGCAGGATTCAAGTATGACAGAATTGCTCTTCCCAGTGTTCTCAAAGCGTGTGGACAGCTTTCTGATTGGAAAACGGGAGAGAAACTACATGCTGTTGCTTTCAAAAATGAGTTTCAATATGATTCTTTTGTGATATGTGCATTGATTTGTATGTACTCCAAATGCAGGATGGTTGAAAAGGCAAAACGAGTGTTTGATGCGATGTTGGACAGGGATTTGGGGTGCTTAAATGCTATGGTTTCCGGTTACATTCAAAATGGTTTTGCTAAATCAGCATTGAATTTGGTTGAGGAAATGAAAGCATTGGGTGTCAAACCTGATATTGTGACATGGAATTCTTTGATCTCAGGGTTCTCACAAGCAAATGATATTGTGATGGTTGGCGAAATTTTTGAAATTATGGACAGTTCCGGGGTTAAGCCTGACGTGGTATCATGGACATCAGTAATTTCCGGTTTAGCGCAGAACTTTCACGGCACGAGAGCGCTTACTGCTTTTCGCCACATGTTGCAAGCTGGGTTGTTCCCAACAGCATCAACAATCAGTGGCGTACTACCTGCATCCACTTGTACTGCAGACCTGAGGCATGGCAAAGAGATTCATGGTTATTCGGTGGTGGTCGGGTTTGAAGAGGATGTATATGTGAGGAGTGCACTCATAGACATGTATGCTAAATGTGGATTAATTTCTGAAGCAATGTCATTGTTCAAGGGGATGTCTGAAAGAAGTACTGTTACCTGGAACTCCATGATATTTGGCTATGCGAATCATGGGTATTGCTATGAAGCAATTGAGCTTTTCTGTCAAATGCTGATAGAGGAGGAAAGAAAACTGGACCACCTGACTTTCACTGCAGCTTTTACTGCTTGTGCTCATGCTGGGATGGTTGATCTCGGTGAAAGTTTGTTCCAGTTGATGCAGGAAAAATATAGCATTCAACCAAGATTGGAGCATTATGCATGTATGGTAGATCTACTGGGACGAGCCGGAAAGCTTGCTGAGGCCTATGGTCTTATTTGGAGAATGCCCATGGAGCCTGATTTATATGTATGGGGTGCGTTGTTAGGGGCATGCAGGTTGCATAATTGTGTGGGTTTAGCAGAGATAGCTGTGAAACATTTGGCTAAGCTTGAACCAAAGAGTTCAGGCAATATTGTGCTCTTGATGAATTTATACGCTGACTCCAGTAGATGGGAAAATGCCACAAAGGTGAAGAAGTTGATGAAGAAAAGGAAATTAAGAAGTTTTCCTAGCTGTAGTTGGATTGGAGTTTGATGATATTCTAAACTAGTCAAACTCATTTTCAGTAATAGGATGTGTTTATTTGTTGGGATGTATGTATTTATTAAGAGTAAAAGTTGATGCCAAAATTTAGAAAATAGTGTATAAGTAAGATTTATTAAGAATAAAAGTTGATGCCAAAATTTAGAAAATAGTGTATTTGTAAGATTTTATTAAGAATAAAAGTTGATGCCAAAATTTACAAAATAGTGTATAAGTAAGAGAAATGAGAGAATTTATTTTGATAAGTTATATGTTTGGACCCTGTGTATTTTGATGGGATAAAAATAGAGATTGAAGGTCTGCCAAACGGTCTTTTCTTCTAATGATAATCTTGCTTTCCTTTTTTTAATTTTTTTGGTAAAAGGAAAATGAATATTTAACATTAACAAAGTTTTGCTTTTGAGAATGATTAACTAACACGTGTCCAGCTCAACTCTGAGCAGAAAAATATATTTTAAATCAATAGGGAACAGCTTGGATAATATATCTAAATATATTTTTGAATTTATAAAGTATTTCTTATTAGAAAGATAATAAATTATGTAATTAAATTATTTGAATTATTGGATGTATAAACTTAATATAAAGAAATTTAGCAATAAAAAAACTTTCTATTTACATGAAAACTCATAATTTAAGTTAACAGAAGACACGAGCTATAATGGGTTATATCATTATCTCATAACAAATCAAATCTACTTGCCTTGATAGCGAACACAAGAAAGTGAAAAATCAATGCTATCTTGATTGGAATGCTTAATCTTTCAATCCTTGTTTTTGTTTAGTCCTCCTCCATTAGAGTCTACGTCCCGATTACTCATAAATTGCCTCTTACTGATGACAAACATTCATCGTTTGCAGCGTAGAAAGTCCTTCTACGAGGAATCCAAAAATCCGAAGGAAAAACTTCAAACGCAAAATTAAATATGTAGCTCCTGTTAACTACTTCAAGTATGATGGGTTTATCATACTTTCCTATTAGTATTTTAACAGGAATGATTGGAACAGGTAAAGCAAGATTATTTACCTTTGTTTGGAAATAGGCGTAGAAGATTCTTCTCCACAGTTCGGCTCCTTTGGATAATCAATAGTGAACATCACATAAGGTTTATTTATATGAAGCATTTGGTTCCTTTGGTTAAGGTTTTCTTTTTCCTAAAAAGAACCTTTTTTTGGGGGAAAAAAATTGCAAATATATAAGTTTTTATGTCTGATAAAATTGTGATACGTGAGATTTATTTATATTAAGTATCAATTAAATGAGTTGAGAATTTCATTAAATACAAATCCTAAAAATAAATAATTTACATTTTAACGTAAATGATCTTGCCCAATCAAATTGTACTAAGTGTTAAATCTCGCATATTTGGCAGAAAAAGTTATATCTTCACAAATTAAGGAAGACAAAAATTGATGTTTTGGCAAGTTGATTCGCATCAATCAAATTTTGTAATTTTACAAAATGATTCCAAGTTAAATATTATTAACCAATCAAATTATGTCACATCATCGGGCAAATATGGTAATGTTGCATCTGTTGTAGCTGCAATAAATAAGGATAGGCTCCACATTCATGACACACAACTTCAAGATTAATTGTAAGAAAAATAAGGAGGCATTCAAGTGAAGAAGTTCAAATTTTATTCACAAATTTTAGGAGTTATACGGTGTTCTTAACAAAATTTAAGACGTTTATTGAAGTATTTCTCCTAATTCAACATTTGATCTTTGCTCTTGGGGTCAAATCTCCAAATTAAGGTTTGCTAGTTACCAAGTCAGCTCCAAGGAAGATCCTGACATCAAATTCTTTTCTAAAGATGTTGAAGGTATCAAAAATCCCAAGTTGAAGAAAGAATAAGAGGATTAAGATAGAAATTAACATTCAACATTTATCAGAGTAATAGTTAGTTCTCACCAATGTGAACTTCATCACCGCATGTTGGAAGAATTGATACATACTCATACTTGGTTTTGAAATGAAGTAAATGATAAATAAAAGCTTTAATTTATAATGTCAAATTAATAAAATATTTTCAATGTGTCTTATATTCTTGAATATGTGATTATTTCTTTACTTTGGTAAAGTGATTTGCTCTACTTCGCAAGGAGGATCTTGCGTTAGTCCTATATTGCTTGATGAAGAAGATGTTGGTTGTGTTATAGAATAAATTTAAAGTTTTGATTCATTCAATTTGGACAACTCCAATTGTTTATTTAATTTTTATCTCAACTTTTAGTGGGGCTGCATTTGACCTATTGCATCTTTATTTTGTAAATAACTTATTTAGGATGTTGTTATCTTTATTTTTATATGAAATTTTGCTATAATTGTTATGTTAGTGATATACCCTCTAACACCAATATAAAAAGGGAGAGATTGGTTATAAATGTAATACTTTGATTAATTAATAAAATATTAGTATTCTCTTTGTATTAATATTCTGACTATTTAATCATGCACGTAAAACTTTTATCGTGTAGAGTTTTGTATGTGATCATATAATTATGTTAAGCATTCTTATTTATAAAAATACAAATATGAAAATAAAACTTCTTGGTACATGATCATTAAAATTTATTCGGAAGTCACAAATTCTCTAAATAGGCATTGGAGAATTGGTTTGACTTTCACAAATCTATTTATTTGATAAGTGTTATGTCATTCAATATTAAATATTAAGAAAATATGTGTGTAGATATATTATTAGAGGATAAGTATTTAACTCGAAGAAGAAGCAAACGTATGGAATTTACTCTATGTTGTCAATGTCTTACTTAGCTATCATGCTACATGCATATGGGCCTCAAACTAAAGACGACATGGATATTTTGTACGCATGATAATCATCGCGTTATTAAGTATTAAAAACCAACATATATCTTAATATAAGACAAGTTTATACGCCTAACATGCCGATGCCCATGCGCGTATTATGTATGTGATCATGAAATTTATCTCATTGCAAATGAGTAAAGTATTTATTTTATACAATCAATATTTTATGAGACAAAAACCTTTGCCCAGGGTAATAAAAATCAAAAAAGAGTTTTCAGTTAATGGGTGGTCATTAGGCTCACGGAATAATATTAATTTAGTTATATGATTAAGCCAGTGAATTTGACAATTCATGACTTTTGCTTGATTGGGGTAAAATAAGACAAAATATTATAATGCATAGTATTTACGGTCGGAAAAGCTCATGTGGTCCATTCACTTTGTTTTAATTGGGATACGATATAAGCTTAAGTTAGGTGTGATTCATATCATTTGGACAATACTTATTGTCAATTAATGATAAACGCAACGAATTATATACAAAAAGATGGAATAAAAAGTAATTGGGAAATTAGTTTAGGGCTTAAATAAGACTTAAGAAATTTCGTTGCAAAATCTATTTGGTCACAATTTGATTAAACCACATATAATTATTTATTTTTCATTATATTTATTAATAATGAAATTTTAATTGGAAATATGATGAGCCTTTAATTTAATTAATGAATTCAAGATACTAATGGAATTATTTAGTTCCTATTATGTTTGCTAATAATGCAATTTTTAAGTTAAAAAAATGAGCGTTTGATCTAATTAATAATTAATTAAAAGATATAATTTAAATGAACTTTAATTATTAATAGGATTAACAATTAACCGTGGAATTTGCTTGAATTAATTAAATGCTCATCTATAAAGCTCGTAAAACCCATTCCATGTGTGACCTGGGTGTTTACCTTATGTTGAATTGTGTTTTAAAAATAAATAAATTTTGAAGAGTTTCAAATTATAACAAATCAGATTTTTCATCAAAAATTTCATGTGCCCCTTCCAAATAAAAGAAAAAATACCTTCTAGCCTCTCATCTTATTTTTTTTCTTGTTCAAAAGTTTTCCGTACACAAAGATATTTGCGCAACGCCCTATCATATTTTGATGATGCACATTTGAAGCTGAAGACCTAGCTTAAAAGCTCGCAAGCTGGCTTGTAAAGGTTATTCTTTTCTATTTTACTAAATGATTTTATAATTTTTCTATTTTTTACATATATATTTTAAATATATTTGATAACAATCGCATTAAAGTATATTAAATAATGTATTACATATAGTTCTATACAGTAAATTTTTTTTTTTATGTTAACTAATAGTAACAATGTGATAAGTTTACCAATATATTTTAAAATATATATAAACCCAAGCTCTATCAATACGAGATTTTATAACTCTCATTTTTTATTAAAAATTGTTTAATATAATATCTATAATTTATTTTTCTTTTCTTTGTACCAATTGTAAAATCATTTTCAATATCATTGCGTAAATTTTCTTATAATTTGTGTACACAATTATATGTGCCTTTTTAATTAACACTAAAAAATAAGATTAAAGAACGGATCTCATACTTTTTATAAATAGTTATTGAGTGTACTCTCCAAAATGTATATTTGTTGATCTTCATATCAATTTTTAATTTATTATCAATATGTTTGTACAAATTATCTAATCATGTAAGCAAACAATCATATGTTCCTTTTATAACTTAATTTGAGATAATATTTTGAAAAATATAATTAACAAATAGTATACTTTAAATAATAATAACTATATCTATTTATAACACGTATTCCTTTAAAAAATGCTTATCTGTGTATCATTCAAATATCTTCATACATACCATTACAATTAACTTTCTATAAAATTTAATTTGAAATAAAAATAATATTATAATACACTTATTTATAAAATGACATTATAAATTTAATTTTAATTTTTTTAATTATTCATTCTGTAACTTAATGTATGCATAATTCAGCTGAACTATTATTTTTTATTAGTGAGGATTGACATAACTTTCATTTGAAGTATATGAATATTTACAAACGAATACTAAATTTATAATTTTGAACATTAAATTCGATTACCTGTCAATATCTATTGCACTATTTATAAAGTTTTTCATATTTAGTTAATAAATTTTTATTAAAAAATATATGTAAAAAAATTAATTAACTCAAGTTTCAATTTTAACTTTAAGTTTTGAAATTGATTGAAGTATTTGTATTTTCTTTATTGTTTTTGAACTCTAATTCTAAATTGAGTCAATTAAATCTGAACTAAGTTCGAACCAAGAATTTTTTTATCCAAATTACATCATACTCGATCGATTCGATTCATTTGCAGCCTCAGCCATACATGTATATGATACCTGCCGGCAGGAGAGCGCTTCACATGACTCCCGGAGGGGGGGCCGTCAATTTGTTCTTTGTGGTGGCGTTAAACGGTTGGCATCAATTGGGTGACAGAAAGAGAAACTCGAAGCTTTTTTTATGGTAAATATATCTGAAATAAATGTTTGGGTTATGATTAGGAGCACTATAAATCCCTTTAAATGGCTGTGAGATATGGCCCACGAGCTTTCAATGGTAGAATGATCATGAGTCGTTCTCCGTAGGTGGGGTTTGTCGGTAAACCTATTCGTGTGCCTAAAATTCGAGGATAGTACTAACCAACCAATTCCTTTAGGCTCCAGGGTTGTTCCACAATGTAATAATACACAAAATGTTAGATAGGTAATTGGAAGATCTTAGAATCTTTTCATGTCCATCAAAACAACCTAACGGGTCGAAAAGCAATAAACATCAAGATAAGATGTTGAGTTTAAAGTGGGACTGAAAACGTATCCTTTCCCTCAAATGTTGTCTGGATGAATTTCAATTATGAGGGTAGAGGGCACTTTGAATTATGTTCATTTAAAGCTGGTGAAATAACTGGATTGGGCTTCGTTTCATATTCGCATCTCTCGCTTCGCTTCGTCCAAATTGTGAAGGATGATTACAGCGTCCGAACAATGTAGAGAGGGAATAGACAACTCCCCTTCAGCTAGACTTAATTATTACTTGAGGAGAGATTTTTGTAATTTTTCAAATATAAAGATTTCTTTTGTGTATATAGTCCTAACTTTAGAAGAAGGCATTGTAATTATTCTAACTTTTGATTATGCAAGAAATTAATCTCTCTTGCTACGCTTATAAATTCACACTACTTTTATACAGATAGAACAGTTGAAAATGAGAATTCAAATAAATCAATGTGCTTTGACACAAAGCAAATGTTACATGATTCTTTCTTCTAATAAGTAAACGTATCTCACACCTTTTATATAGATATGAAAATTTTATTTACGGACCAAGGTGTAACCAAATTTGGTAGAAAATGAACCTGCGATCAATCGGGAGTGCTGGAGGATTGATCTAAGTGACGTCAATTAACAAAGCATGCATCAACACTTTCTTTGAAGTTACAATTTAGGAGGCTTAGATCAATTAGAAACATCTCGATTGACAAAGAGGAGACAGCAAGGTCTCCAAAATTGTGATTTGGGTGAGATGGATCAACCCAAATTGATAGGGGGAAGTATAGATCAATCCAAAAAGGCATTAAATGGATCCACCTACGGGATTTTATCTTAGTTGCATATTTTGACTAAGATTCTTCATATTTTTACCTTGAGTTTTCTTATCTCATATAATAGGATGTTTAGGGCGTATTTTCTAAAATTGATGAGAGCTTATATGAGTGGATTGTAATGTCATTTGAACCATCTACTGCAGTCAATACTTTTATGAGGTTGATTAATGCAGTATTAAAGAGCTTTATTGGTAAGTTTATAGTGGTGTTCTTTGATGTTATCTTAATTTATAGCCCCCATCAAGAGAGAATATTTGAAAAAATGCATGTTTAAGTCGACAAGCCTAATCTTCTTAGGCTTCATTGTCAGTGCAAGAGAGATTCAGGTGGATGAGAGTAAGATTGAAGCAGTCAATGAGTGGTCGATGCCTAAAAATGTATTGGAGGTATGTAGTTTCTATGCCTTGGCTACATTTTATCATATATTTATTTGGAATTTTAGTGCCATTGCAACACCATCAATGGATTGTACAAAGAACGAGAAGTTTAGTTGGGGTTCAAAACAAGGGAAGAATTTCACAGAGCTTAAATTAAGCCAACAATGACACCATGTTTAGCCCTCGCTAGCTTTGAGAAGTTATTTGAGGTGGAGTGCAATACTTACAGTGTAGAAATTGGTGTTGTATTATCACGAAAAGGCCATCCTATAGCTTTCTTTAGTGAAAATTGGAGTGAGGCGCAATAGAGGTGGTCTACGTATGAGTACGAATTTTATTTAGTGGGGAAGGTGTTAAGGCACTAGGAATATTATTTCATGCCAAATCAATTTGTACTATACATGTATTATCAAGCACTTAAGTACTTAAGTATATTAATAGTTATAAGCAAATTAGTAAGATGCATGCAAGGAGGATTGCATATGTGCAACAATTCCCTTTATTCTGAAGCATAAGGAAAGAAAAAAGAATAAGGTGGCATATGTATCAGGTTGACGCGCAATGTTGTTTATACCCATGAGTCATAAGATAGTGGTTATTTGAGGTATTGAAGGAGTCATCTGTAGATTACGTGGGTTTTAAGGGAGTATGGAAGACTTGAAGGAGTATGGCACAAAAAGATTATTTTTAAATTTACGGTGGGTCTCTACTTAAGTGGAACCAATTGTGTATTCCACATGTATCACTATGAAAAAAGTTGATCAGTTACTTACATTGTAGAGATTGAGTGGTCACTAAATTAAATTTTAGCAGTATAGTGTATCTGCAGATAGATAGGCAGATGGAAGTGGTTAATTGCACTTGGAGGAATTTGATTCATAGTGTTTGTGGTTCAAAGCCAAGATAATGCATTGGGCTTTATCACAAGCGGAGTTTGCCTTTAATAGTGCCATCCATAGTTCAATTGGTATGTCACTATTTTTCATAGTTTATATCAAAGTTTCTAACCATAAAGTGAGTTTGGAAAAATTTCCTAGTGCACTAAAAGTTAGAATTGTTGCTACTAAAATGGCTATGGAGGCTCACGCATTCAGCTGGAGGGATGACCCAAATTGGAGGCAACAAATGGGAAGTACAAGACAATTGTGGATGAGAAAAAATGCCATGTAGAATTGAAATGGGAGATCAAGTGATGGTGTTCCTACACAAGGGGAGTTTACTAAGGGTACAATACAACAAATTACAGCCGAAGAAGATTGGGCCTTATAAGATCTTGAAGAAGATTAATACGAATGCCTATGTTGTTGACTTACAAAGTACAATGGAGATTTCTAGCATGTTTAACGTGTGTGACCTTTCTCTCTTCCAATCAAAAGATAATTCATTATATCTAAAAGATCCAAACAACTCGAGGGGTTGTTGTTGTCAAGATGGGGCTCGATGTAGGATGAAGCTGCAAACAAATTCGATAGAGAATGGACTTAAGATCGATTGAGAGCTTAGGGAGATTGATTTAGAGCAAGTGGGTTGATCCCAAGAAAGTCAATTGACATAGCAAGGATTTAGCATTTTCTAAAGTTACAATCCAAGAGGCTCACATTGATCAGGACCATCTCAATTGAAGAAAGGAGAGAGCAATCCATGCATTATAATATCCTAAAATATACATGGAACTCATGGATGTTATGAATATACACACACACAATTATTTCAACAAATATACATAATATTAAAGAATGCAATTTGAGACAGATTTATTGTTCGTCCCAAAAATTTTGGTTTTTTGGGATATATTTATTGTCCATTCCCAAATTCATAAATTTTGGAATAGATTTATTGTTCATTCCAAAATCCAAAAAATTTGGGATGGTCCAAAATTTGGGGATGGTTTGGCCGCCCTTCCCAAAATTTTTGGGACAAATTTTTCGTTTGTGCCAAAATTAAAAATTTTGGGACAGAGTGATCATGCGTCCAAAATTGGGGTGGTTATACAATTCTTTCCAAAATTTTTTATATGGGCCTCAAATTCATCACAATTTTGAAGTGGATCCCAAATTCATCCAAAATTTTGGGCTAAATTTAGCACAAAATTACAATTTATAATTTTAAAAAAATAATAAAATATACTTTGGAGTGGTACCTGGGATGGAAATTCCATCCCAAAGTTTTTATTCATATTTGGAATAAATTTTATATTTGTCTCAAAATCGGCTCAACTTTAAGAAGGATCTTTCTATCCCAAATATTTCCGTCTCGAATATGAATTTTTCTTGTAGTGAATAAACACTCAAACCTTGGATGGTGTGAACAAAACATGGCCGCAATGTTTTAAAATAGGGGACGCGAATCCAAAGTGAATCGGTCTTCAATCACAAAGTTATTTTCAAACTTTCTCTTCCCATCCATTCAAAAGGTGAGAAAAATGAGGATTATTTATTTAAAACAAATAATGATTACTGGCTTATCTGGCCTTGGGATTTGATGTTTTATTCCTGGAATCTTACAAACGATATTTCAAACAATTTTTTGACTATTTTCACAGGGAAAATCATGATACCCTCTCCTGTCCCTCTCAAACGGCCTTGGCATTATCATATGTGCTGTTTATATTATTATTATTATTATTATTATTATTATTATTATTTTACTCTGTCTATCGTAG
Organism: Avicennia marina; assembly: GCA_019155195.1. Taxonomy (NCBI): domain Eukaryota; kingdom Viridiplantae; phylum Streptophyta; class Magnoliopsida; order Lamiales; family Acanthaceae; genus Avicennia; species Avicennia marina. The sequence continues at coordinate 17,592,216 of CM032755.1, forward strand.
CATGTCTCTGTTATCTTTGGAATAAGAACAAAAAAATTTGGCCGTTAGGACAAAATATGATCACATTCCTATATCATGGCTGGAGCAATTGGTCAATTAAGAATACATTGCAAAACGGGTGAACGAAAAATATAAATTTTTTTTATTTAGAGGATGATCATCTGAGCTTATTATAAAAGTTTATGAACTCTTATAGCTTATAAAATACTTTTAGGGTGAATTTGGATGGGAAGATTTGAAAGAATGGATTTTAAATACATAATAAAAAAAATCATTACATTTGTTTGAATGATTAAGCATTTCAATTCCTTTAATTCTTATTCTAAACAATATTTTTCGCAATTGAGGTGAATTTAAGATCTTTTGTATTTGGAGTCATTTAAAATTCTTGTTTAGATCTTATGCTCCCTTGTTGAATAAATTATTAAAGTGTCATATTAAGCTTATTAACTCTCAAAAATTTTGTTAACTAAAAAAAGTTGGTTGAATGCTTGGAAAATATTGGAAGCAAATTGTGTAATGTTGGATCAACGTTGGGAATGCACATGCCACCAAAATAATTAGTACTAAGAGTGAGACTCACAATATGTTCATGTAGTTCGAAGTTACTATTTCTACATTAGCAAGCTTCGCTCAAATAATTATAATTCCACTATCACAAAATAAAATGATTTATGAAACAATCCTTTCTAAAACAATTCACTATCCTACACCCTTGGTTTATGACTAGTTTACGTAACAAACACAAAATTCTCTTACTTTGTGTATTGATCTAACTTCTTCAAGGCATCAACCTTTTGTCATAGTGAATTTTATCTCTAAAGATTGATACATGCTCAACACATGGTAAACCAAGTGATAGGTGGGTAATGATAATGTAAACTTATCATTTTTTCACCCAGGATTGTGCCCTCAATCTATATGGAGGCTCGCCCAAATTTACACCACACAGTCGCCTTGGCTGAAAATTGTGCAGAAAATTCTCTCCAAACTTCCTACAATCGTCTGGAAATCCGACTTCTATTTTTGACCTCTATATTGCAACACTGAAAGTTGATGAAGTTTAAACTCTTAAATTTTATCCATTTTAGTTGTCTAGCTTTTTTCAACATCTTCTTGGACATTTTTCAGCAACATTCCTCATGAATCATCAAAACTTCCCAACAAGTTCAGTAAGCATAAAAGTTCAAGAGTCCGCCCTAGTGAGAAAAGTAATATGTCAACCAAATTAATCCCAAAATAACAAAAACTATTTTGAGAAGTTTGTGTCTTAATTAAGTCAAACATGACATTATTTAACATAAGCTTCTGCATTCAATGTTGTTTTGTTTGAGACGATTTTATAATATTTATGGAGGCTTTGAAATCGTCTATGATAATATTATCATTTATGGTATTCTTTAAATTGAAGTTCTCATAAAAAGGAATACTCTCCTAAATATTTTTCCATCATGTTATTATTATCTTTATTATTCTTGGAGAAAAGCTCTGATTAACCAATCAAAGGAGGAATAAAGGAAGACAAATAAGAAAAATGATTTACATTAGTTTATTAAATCTTTGTTCACTTTAATTAAAGCATATAATTGAATGTTTATTAATATCTTTTTTTTGATACCATGTCCTAATTTATCTAATTTTTTTACATTATTATCCATATTATAAATAAATTAAATTAACTATCATTTTTTAAATTTGTTTCCATTCAAAAGTTGTCTCTGAAAAAGTCTACCAAGATATTCCTTCGGAAACGATCCCAAATACCTATAAAAAGAGTAATCCCAAAAAACAAAAACAAAAAAAAATCCCAAAATAATCCCAAACACCACCTGTAAAATAATGTTCCAAAGCCTTTCTAGTAAAAGTCATCTAAACACCATCCCAAAATTGCTTGAGAGAAGTCGTTTTAGAGCCATTTAAAAATGCCATTCCAAAAAGAAACGAAAATAATCGTCCCAAAATAATTCAATGTCATTTGAGGTAACTAATTTTCGGACGGCTTCATTATGTTGTCCTGACCTCTCTAAATTTGCAATGATTTTGGAAAAGTTCTCTCAAATTGATTTGTAATGTGGTGTTTTGGTATGACTTCAAAGCTCGCTCAATTTAATTTGAAACGACATTTTTAAAAAAATATATCCCAAAAAGTCGTCACCAATTTTATGTTTCTGTAATAGTGTATGGAAAATAAAAGGATAAAAATTATCTAGCATTTCCTACAAGAATTCTAGGACGTGTATATATTACCCAAAACAACAGAATGAATTGGTAAAATTATTTATATAAAAAAAATATATAGAATTATTTAAGAACATAACTTGAGTCTGATTTAAAATATGCACACACACACACACATATATATATTCCCCAATAACTAAAAATCAAACTAGTTAACGTAAAACGAACCGATTTGGGTATATTTTGGACTAGATTTGTTGGTTATTGAATTAAGAATTATGCTCCGTCAAAATGTACTGTATTGTTTCATGTGAATTTGTAAGCAATGATGATATTAATATTTCATTCATTATAGTATGTTTTTCAACACATACGTCATTGGTTGTTTCACTATGATATTTTACATTTGCACAGTGTAGATGCGCATGAACCCAATGCATTAATATTGCCATGTCAGTCGTGCTACTGCCCTCTCATACATTTTAAATAGGTGGCATCATTACCAGCGATAAAATGCATGGCTACGTTTGTTTCTAAATTATTCATTACCACTTAAAAAACGTATAAACTAAACATCTTATTATACAAATTTTACTCAAATTTAAATTTAAAATTTTCCTTTTCTAGTATTTCATAACTAATTAATAATTTTTCAATCATTATATATACTAACAATCAAATTAACACAAATCCCTATATTTTTCTACTCACAGTTATTTTTTATTAATCTATAAATCTATATACTACCACATCATTAAATTATTACAAAATATTAAATATATCTAAAAATAATTTTTTTCTACCCACTCAAATTTTGTAAACCCAACATAATTTTCATCCTCATTCAACTTTTCCTCCCATCCTAATTAGGAAACAAACATTATTTTATTTTTTTATTTCTATCAATTGAGATTTAGGTATATTTTATTTTTATTTTCAGTTTAGTATTTCTTAATTGGTATATTATATTTTTTACCAATTTTTCCTCATGTACTAAAATGTATTTTCTCAATTAATATATAGAAACAAAAAAATTGTGCTTCATTGATGAGATTAATGTACCAAAATTATTAATTCAATGAGAGTTATAGGATTGACTTTCCTCTACCTGCACAAATAATGATTAACTATAATTAAATACAAATATAAATTAAAATAAAGCATGGTTTTAATATGTTTTTGTGGCATTTATATTTACAATTGTTCAGTTATAAAATAATTAAAAAATTTTAAATCTATTTTAAAACTTAAACAGCTATAATTAATGCCAATAAAAATAAAATTTAAATTGAAGTCTTTAATTCATTTTTACTTGTGCAAACACACTTTAATGTATGTGAAAAGGGTAAACAATAATACGCCAATTAATAAGTGTTAAATTGAGAAAAAAAATAACTAAACCTAAATTGATAAAAATAAAAGATTAAAATAGAAAATTGAATTTTAAATTAAAATAACAAGAATTAATAAAAAAATTAAAAGTGGAAAAGAAAAAAAAACCAGTCAAGATCTGCTGCACCCGGAAACTGTTCCGGGTGCAGCATCGAATTGACCCAAACATAGCCCACAAATCGCCGTGTAGAAAAAATCTATCCCAATCATAGATAGGTGAGGTTCATATGAAACATTGTTGTGCCTAGTTCGGCAATGATGCTCCAATTTGAAGCAAGGATATAATAACGTGGTTGGCCAATCAACATCTCAGTCATGCACGTTGTGAGGAACTGCATTCGTTTATATTTCAACACTACAGTGTAACATGTCGGTCTGTGTATATATATATGCTCTCAAAGTATTATTACAGTATGAAAAGACCTACAGGTATGTATATCTATGCACTAACGTCTTTTATACAGACAAGTGGCCGAGTGGGTCCAATGATGATGATGATCGGGCAAAGCTCCAAAAATCAGTACTGTCTGAACTTGAGATCTGATGGTTTGGTCCATCTGAACCGTGCATGTTCAGCAGTTGAACCTCATCATCACGCTGATCGAAGGAAAACGAGAAATCTTCATTACTAAAGCTGGAGATTTGCTGGGAAGGCTGCCCATTAAGCTGAGAAGCCACCAGGCGGTCCATCGCTGCCCAATCAGAAGAAGGTACAATCTCTGTTATCATATCCTCAGGCGTGTCCAGAGATTTAAAACGGGAAGGCTCGACGGCCGGAGTTTCCAAGCGTGGAAGATGTCCAAATTCTGGTGATGGATTAGGAAGTTTCAGATTCTCGTGGTTGTTGGATTCGCGTTCTCGCTTGCAGGAGGAAGCTGATCTCCCCATGTACATGAGTATCTGATCCAGAACGCCGTCGTTTTGCGACAGGATTGACGTCGATGAAGTGATGAAAGAGAGTTCTGTGGACGTCTTTTGATAGTTCCTCTTCTTGAAAACACGGCACACCACCCACCCTTCTTCTGGCCCTGATGTGTCCCCACCAATATTTGAAGCCTGCAACTCTTCATCATTAGTGCTGTATATTGTTCACCAGGATAATAATTAGAATTCACGAATAATCTTGATTCTACTGTCAACAAGTCCAAAGTCATATGGTTGTACATTTCCAACGTGCGACCAACTGCTAATCTCCACATATTTAAAAATATGGCCGGCATCCGATGTTGTGTCATACATGAATACTGTACCTGTCCGAATACTATGACAAGGGGTGTATAGTCGACGATGCACAGCCTAATTGTTAATCAAACGACTAAAACGAAGGCCAGAAAGCGTTAAGGATTAATGAATTACATAAGTGGTAGAGTCGTGAGCCGTGTTGTCATCCAGCCTGTACTCGTGCATGATCCAGTCTGATTTCTGCCCGTGTGGAGCTCTTCCTGTGTAGAACACCAGAGTCTTCCGCATTCCAATTCTCATGCCGTGGCCGTATATCACCTTGTCGCGGCCGGTCGCCTTCCAGAAGCCGGCGGCAGTCGCACGGTTCGTTCGTGTCCCGGTGGGATATTTCTTGTCCTTGTGACTGAAAAAGTACCAGTCGTTCTGTGGGGTCGACCCTATCCTGCATAACTCTGCACATGTACAACAATAATTGTTCTTCCAAATCAAAAGGCTGCGTATCATTTGTCTTTACCCAGCTAGAAATTGGTGAACTTTGCTGAAATCAAAACAATCGATTACGTACCTTGAATATCCCAGGGCTCGAGTTTATTGAGGTCCACGTCACGTATGACATCAAGATCGATTTTCTCGCAGGCCACTTTCTTTCGTAGGTAATAGTGCAGAAGTTCCTCCTCCGTTGGGTGGAAACGGAACCCCGGAGGCACTTGGGACTGTCCATTTACGGATAAATTCACGTTATCCGACATTATGTAGGTGCTAAATCGAATTTTGTGGAGGTAGTTTCGGGGTTTCGCCTGTCAAGAAGAGAGGTCACTACAGTTAAATTGGTTCACTTTTGACAGAAGGAGACACCTTCACCGCGTAAAAAGATCTGAGTTGAGAGGGAGACCTGTTTGAGAGGGCAGGAGGTGTAAGCAAAATTGCTTGGACGACATGATGATTTATATGAAGTGGTAGGGCTAACATGCATGAAAAGTTTTGGTATGCTTAGAGTGGGGTCCTGCTAGCTCTAGATTACCAACCACCTATATAAACATTGTCTGCAACAAAAATTTCTATGACTCACGTATGGAGAGGGACGAAAAATAATCTAACCTTTTTTAGTATATGAAATTTATTAATACGCCATCGACAACCATCAAATCACTTGAATCACACACACCTAGGTATTAAAAAATTACAGACACCTCGTATATATTAGTTTGGTCTTCATTATAATAAGAAGTTGAAACCAAAATATGAAAGAATGGAAGTGCAATGGAAATAACATAGACAAAGACGTATTAATGTAATGAAAAGAGATCATTCACTATCTAGCGGGCAAACATACAGACGCATAGATGTCCCTAGACATTTGCCATCTAGCGAGCAAGACGGCAAGGTAGGTAAACACAGATTGAGGGTCCCAGATTGGACGTTGGAGGTGTCCATAAGTCCAAGGTGAGGGGCAGAGGCATCAATTCATGACCCACGACACTCGACCTAAAAATCCCCCCAAAAAGAATAGCATCTTCAGGGTAATCGTTCATATAATCATCTGAGTGTTCTTTCTCACACAGTTGCTCGTTTTACTCGTGTGGCTTGTAACATCTCTACCGGCTTTGCTTCCTTATAGTATATGCCAATCAGCCCAAGTCTCCACTTCCTTTTGTTGTCAGTATCTTTCCACCAAAAGCCTACTTTGATTTTTGTTTTCTTTCTAGCAACAGCAACCACTGCGGAAGAGATTTTCAATATTTACATCAATTTAATTGAAAATTGAGAAAACAATAATCTAAGCAGGGTGATCGATCCGACCGCTGAAAGTGGGCAACGTTAATTTTCGTATGTTGAGTTTATTTCGAAAGTCGGCCATAACAGATTTCTACATTATCAGTGACTTGGGACTACTTCACTTCTTAAAGAGATATTAGGATAGTTTAAAGGAAAAGATGCCACTTTGCAATGGACAAAAGACGTATGTATATGCAAAAAAATTAATTAATTAATTAATTAATATAATAAAACTGTTTTGATAATTTAAGCTATAGATAATATACAAACATTAGACTTACTTGATCTAACATTCGTTGCAAAAACAAACGGATTAAATCATGACTTTTTGTTCAAATGAAAATACGAACTTACCCTAAAAAGAACATTTTATATTTTTATTATATAGGATGTGTGAGTGCACTTGAAAAGGCAAAATACCTTGTGTCTTTACACTTAATAATAAATTAAAAAAGATAAAAAGATAAAAGTAATTAACTCTGAGTCCGATTTCAAAAAATATGATCGGTTAATTTAATATTAGATATTAACTAAAAATAGGGTATACTTGGTAAATCAATAAGAGACAAAAGATAGTTATTGTAGGGGATCTGAGTTTAATAATATATTATAGATTAACTAAAAATAAGGGTAAAATTGGTGCAACATTAAAAAGCCAAATGGTAGTTATGACGAGGATTGGGGACTTAATATTATAGTATAAAATTACTTATGAAGGGTATTTTAAAAATATTATTAGAAGACCAACAAAGGTCATATATAAGTAATATAATAATATATAGATGTTTACCAAACAAGGAACCCTTTGCGAAGTTCACCTTCAAATCTTGAGTTAAATAAAAAATATATACTTGTAATAATGGTACATCCAATGCATGTACAATATTTTATAAATTGTCCACACAAACAAGTCAAGGGCAAAGACTCTAAGCACTCCTCACAAATACTCCGTAAATTTGAATAAAACTAAAGAGAAGAATAAGACAGGGGACCAGAATTCTTTTTCTCTCTCAAAAATATAAAGTGGACAGCCAGAGGTTGTTTTTCCTTAGGATTGGAATTAATTCCATTCTTATTTATTCCAAGTCATAATCTTTTAACTTATGGGATGAAGGAATCTTTCCACAAGTTTGAGTCACGAGACATGGAAGGAACTTTAAGAGGCTTTTGCATGTACCTTTAAATTAATTTAAGACTAAACTATCTTTAATATTTAATCCAACTAATTATAAAAGCTCAATCATATCTTAGCATTTTAGTTAATCCCATTAAGTAAATCAAAAATTTATTTTGTTTCTAATTAATAATCTTATTACTAATAAACATAATGAAGAATAAATAATTCTTCTTGGTCCAATCTCATTGTGACCCATATATTTGATCCTTAGAACTTCTCAATTCTCAACCAAATCTCCCATGAAAAAAATTTATCATCTTACCGGTGTCTTGTTCTTATGTGTATAACTTTCTAAATTTATTTTTAATTGATAACAAACATAGCTTAAAAGATATGGATAACAAACATAGCTTGAAAGATATTGATAACAATTAGTCTGTAGTCCATACTGTATCTCAAATAAAATGAAGTGATATGACCACGTGACCATTTTCAATCATGAATGACATATGGTATAAACCTTTTATTTTATTTTATCTTGATCAAGCAAAGTCACAAATTTAGTCAAACTCATGAGTTATATCATATAAACAAATCAATACTTGATCCCTATGACTTATATACAGGACTGCACATCGAATATCTAGTTCTTCATTATTCTACATGATATTCCATCAAAACTCATGTTTTTTTAGGTGCCTAAACATATGAAATTAGCCTCCTTACACGTATAAATGAGTAACAAAAGATTGAAATTTGAATTTACCTTGAAACAACACATTTAAAGAGACGAAAACTTTGCGAACACTCTCTGGCTGCTATCTGCTACTTTCTAGACATGAATAAGGTTTTCTTGGCCTTCTTAACTATCTACTTATACCCTGATTTTAATGAGGGTGGCCCAGGTACCCATTTAGCCAATTTTTGGGTTTTTATGTGCAATTTCCCATGTTTCTAAAATTTCCACATATTTTTATTTGAATTTTCTTATAATTTATGCCTCAATTTATACTCCTCAAAGCATGAAAATTTCAATACTCTAATGCACTTCAGAAAATCCATGACTTACAACCATGCTCAAATAATTGTGTACTAAGAAATCTTATATTTATATTTATAACTCATATAATATGATTTCTTAACACAATTGTACAAGTACAACAATTATATAGGTGCATGTAACACTTTATAAAAAATCAAGAATTATAAGTATGAGTAAGATTGCTAGATATTAATAAAACATTAAGTCAAACTATTAATAATCTCGAACACTTGCAGCCAATATTTTTTATATTACAAAAATATTAGCTTTAGAGCGCAATGTCACAAACATAAAGATCATGCAACATAAGTCCAATACTCCATAGATATCTGGAGAACTTTGGAAGTGAATCTCGCATTCCAGTTGATCAGAAGGCAAACAAACAAGACCTTTTTAGTCCTAAATGGCTATGATTTCTCTTCACTATAGTTAATGATAAATAAACAAATTTTGTTTCAAAGAAAAAAAACGGGAATCATGATTTCCATTCATGTTTTATTAAAAGATGTCAACAGCAGACTGTTTTCCTTTTCTTAATGCCTTTTGAATAGGATTAAGCTATTTGAAATCTGCATCAATTAATACCAACTGAATTCCAAGATGTCCTAAATTAAAATAGTCTTCGTATTATATCAAAACTAGAGTAAAACACGCACAATGCATTGTAGTTTCAATTTTAAAAAATATTTTTCAAAAAAAAAAAAGGCTAAGATAATATATAAAGCCATCATACTAAATTTATATTTGAAAGATTTTTTTTTTCGAAGTATCAATTTATTTTCTTTTAAACTATTTTAAGTTCATGTACACGGTAACTTTCTTAACCATTTTAAAAATGCTTGTGCAAAATAATGATTCAATTTTTCACTGAATTCATATATATCATTCATCAAAATAGAATTCAAATTAAAATATTTCAAAAAAAGAAGAAGAAGAAACAACAAGTTTTATTTAAAAATATCTTAAAAAGCGTTAATACACACACACACACACACCTCAAAATGATTATTTCTAAATTTTTATATATAGTAATGCAATTATATTAAGTTAATAGCCAAAACTTTGGGACCATATATTACATTATATAATTTGAGTAACTGCTTAATTGGAATATTAGTTACTTGATTTGGAAATCATTTAAGCAGATTCATGATTGACAAAAAGAAGTCAATAGGGAAATATATTTAGAAAAAAAATCAATTAATAAGTATATTTTTATTAAAAAATCTCAAAATTCTGAAAATTCATAAATTCGGTCAAGATTAAACTTAGTGGTCAATGAACCACCTTGCTATTATATATATTACACTAGCGTTTTGACACAATCATGTGTGTAGCAAAGAAAATATTTCATAAATAAATTATTTGAATAAAATATGCTTTTTATAATATTGGTATAAATTAATATATTGAATATTGATAGAACATTTTAGAAAAAATGAAAAATAAAAATATACCTAAGATATATAATATGAGTTTGAAATAATTATTTTTTAATTAAGAGGATGATATGTTTTAATTAATAAGCTCTCTATTTTATTTTACTATTTGCATTGTAAAGTATAGAGAAACCATTATAACTGAATTTATTAAAGGGAGATTTCAAAAAATATACTAAAAAATAAAACAAAAGTCTCATGTATTCTGAATAATTTAGATATAAATTATATATAAGAGTATTGTGGAGAAAGAAGATATGGTAAATGTCATGTTCCACACACACACACACATATATATAATTTATGTTCTAGAGAGATTGGATTAAGTGTGAAAGGGCACTTTAGGAAATTAATTAAAAGATTAAATGGAGTCTGAGACATATAGGCATAAGATAATTGTATAGAAATGATATATGATCCGAATACAAGTTTCATATACTAGGTTTGTACGTTCACCTTTTGGTGTGCATATGTTTGCATCAAAGATATCTCTTTATATGCATTTAGTAAGGATTAGCAAAGTTTATAAACGAAGAATACATGCATTATTTTGGTATGTGTTGTTAAATATACGCAAAACATCATTGATTTTCATTCATGAACGTCCCATGTCTTTCTTTTCATTTTGCCAACTAACTCTTCTAGAAGTCAATCAACAACAGTCGTAATTAATCATATCATTTGTAGATGAGTTCCTAACACTAACATCACTCTCTCAACCATGACTAAGCAATATTTTGGGCTGATTTTGGCACCCAATATGAACTGTCATTTAAAGAATTGGCGTCTGTTATATGTATCCCGAAACTCTTATATTTTAATCAAATACATAACCATTGTAATTTATACTTGAAAAACAGAATTGAAGAACTTGAGAAATTCATCATTTGAATAAGCTCTCATTTATGTATTAACGCTGAGAGGAGGTTTAGCTAAATTTATAAGCTCCACAAAACCGTTTATTATATTATGTTTGAAGGCTTATAAACCCAAAGGAGTGTTAAAAATTTATAAGTTTCAGAAAGCAACTATTTAGAACTTTTTGTGGGTTCTATGAAAAACTGTAATCTGCTTTCTCAATTTATTTTGAAACGTCTTATAATCAATTTATTATTTTGTAAAATGACAAATATTCTTAATTATATGGTATCCATAAGAGTGTATAGGTTTTTTAGGTTTTTTTAGTCACTGTTATACTAGTAAAATTATAGTCAATTATATTTACAAAATTTAATAATACTTTATAAGTTATTGAGCATTATTTTATCCAAACACATTGAAATCTTAATTTACAATATAATGTAGAAGCTTATGAATTTCAAAAATATTTTATAAGAGAACTTCAAAAATACGATTAACAAAACGCTTCAAAGCATGTGTGCAAAAACTAATGGGGTCAAGATATAACTATTTTGGGGACTACGTGCTCAAGATTTTTTTTTTTTTTAGCATATAAGTTTATATCCGAAGTTTAAAAAAGAAAAAAGAAAAAAGAAAAACCAACAACATCAACAGTAACGCTGGCTAACGCTTTATTAGTTGGCGCGTTAATAAAGGATTTAAAGACAATTCAAAGGGATGTAATTTCTTAGTGACCACAAAACGTTTCAAATAGATAGTGAAGACTTCGAAATTTGTTATTTAGTGGCAAGTTATCAATAATAATTATTTTCTCATAATCAATTTGGTTTTTGAAAAAAAAAAAAAAAAATTTGTGCAAGTTGCAAGGCCTTTTATCTTTTGCACTTTATTCGAATCGACATTATTTATCCCTCCTTTTTAGTTGAAGATTTGCTTCTTTTCTTTTCTCCATGATGTCAAAAATATCCCATCTGAATAGTTTGTCAATAATGGAGTAAATTATTTTACTATAAAGTTAGAATTCAAGTACGCCAACTAATTAATTATGTCCACCAATCTTTTCTCTATGTAATCCACCAATCTTTTTGAAGTCCTCCATTTTAAAGATTATTTCACGGACTTACGAATCTGAACCTTTTCAAACATGAAGCACTACTAACTAACTAAAACATTTATTCTACGTGGACGAAAGAATTTTCGGACACCTTTATTTGTGTATTGCTAGAAAAGATATCTGTGTTTATATAATTAGTGCTGATCATGATCATTATTTCTTTTTTTCTTTTTTTTACAGACTAACGAAAATAACATTCACTACTGCAAAATACCGTTATGAGGTCATTGCCATTTTCTTAATACAATGATGATCCTTTTACTCCTAATTTCTAACATTAATCATGATTCTATCCAACAATTGACGAAGCAACCACTTCCCTCTTTTAATTTCTGCCCCTTCTTTAATCTCCACTTTTGTTACTTGTTGGTTGCGGTTGAGATTGTCAACACTGTGTAACTATTTACTCATTAGCATGTGTAGTTACGAGTAAATATTAAAATAGATTACATTGGGTCACATAAAATGTTTAAATTTGATTAGAATTCTTTGTCGAATGTGAAATATTATTTTCAATTTGATTTATCAAGTACATAATCATGTGTTATTTAAATTTAATCGAAAGAATCCAATTGAACTTTTTTAATTTATTAAAAAAAATTCAAAATCTCAGATCTAATTAATTTTTATCTACCGACATCTCGGATTCGGGCATAAAATAATAAATTGGTTGAATCTTCATTCCCAAGTTATATATGTTCTAGTCACATTTTTCTCACCTACATCAACAAAAATTTCCAAGACAAGTTAGACAAGCATTGACGTGTAGTGACGACACAATTGAGCATTATTGAGACAACAAAGTCTAGAGAAATTACTTTTGATACTTATTGTAGTTTTGCGTGACAAGCAATCTCAGAATTTTGTATTAATGTCCCTCTTCTGTCATTCCCTTTTCCACCTTACAATTGAGAACCTGAGGAAGCCATCAAACGGTTGATCGGACTTGAGGACACATGGCAGTGATCTATTTATAGTTTTATACTAAATAATTATCAAGGATAAACTTGATTTAATGAATATTCGGTGATTTAGCATACTTTGTGTAGGTGTACAAAAATTTAAACTAAATTATTTTCTAATATAGTAAAATATTACAGATAATTTAATAATAAATAAAGCATAAACACCAAATCTATTTTACTTAATTTGAATAATCATACAAACATCGCCATATGTTATATTTAATTTCAATTCAAAAGGTATAATAATTTTACCGTGATATATCTTTTTTATGTAGTTTATCTACTATGTCTGTGTGTGTGTGTGTATGAATGTGGGATAATATATTTTTTTTTTTACAGAAAATGGTAAGATATCAAAATCAGTGAATGAAAAAATCAAAATTGTTAGATGGAAACAGATTAATTTATTGAACTTATCTTGTATTCTTTAATTAACACAAAAAAAAATTGAAGAAAAACTTAAAATGACTGAAAGTAGTTACTAAAGAGTAATGACATATTTGAAAAATACATTAAATACTTATTATCAGGGGTTTAGCATTAATAATGTGGTATAAATAAAACAAATTAAATAAATGAAACATATTTCCCTGTTTCCTTCAATGCATTTTATTTTATTATTTTTTCTGTCTTTAGTCTTATTGGTTGATATTTATTTTCCTGTATGTATTTTTGCGTTGTTCACGCCTGTGTTGTCAAGGAATTTTGTGTTTAAGTTACCATTCAAAATTAGGTCTATTTGTATTATACTAGAGTTATATAATTTAAATATTCGTCAAAGCATATTTTCATTGTTCATTTTTAGAAAGAAAAGCAAAACTCCATATTTTGATTGGAAAGATCACACAATTTCTTGATTAAATACAAATACGAAGAATTCAAATCAAATACAATATTAAGAGCCCAAAATCCCGTCTCAAGTAAAAATTTTATGCTTCAACCTTTCAACACAACGAATGTATCTCCAACTCTCTTAATTTTGTAACACTCAAAAAGGTTTCTAATGAGGCCACAAAATAACAAATTAATGCAGCATTTTATATACGGTAGAGCTCTCTCTCTCTCAACAAAACAATGACGAGCATTTTTATTCGGTAGAGCCAAGAGGGATGGAGGGGATTGCGTCAGCAATATCATCCCCTTCGTCCTCATTGTACATACATGTCGTCTTTTCAGCAAATGTGCTGTATCCCCAAAGTCAGAAAGATGTACTCCTAACGTCATGGGATAATGGCCCCGAGAATGCGCAACAGCAGTGCGTGGGATTAATCTTGGTCGTCAACTGAACGCAATCCCCTACGGCCATGTTTTTTGATTGATAATATAAGATGGGTTATTTTATTCGATTTAATTAAATGTTCATTTTAATTAAATAAATAAAGGTCTGCTATTAAATTATAAAATATAGTATAAATAATCTTATATGAAAATTATGATTAAATAATCAAAGAGTTAGTAATTTTTTATATATATATATATATATATATCATTCAAATTACTATTTTAACATTAATATTATTAATTGAATAATATTCATAGTAAGGTTATGTTGAGAAAATAAATAAAATCACCTTAAATAGTCAATCTTAATAAATATAATAGTTAAGGATTAATTGCTTCATACAAACTTTTTATCATTTAAATTATAATCCTATTCGAGAAAATGAATACGGCTTTCTTGTTCATTTTGATAGATAAGATTAAAGCCTTAAGAATTATTTTTAAAGATAAATTAATCATATGATAATTTAATATTGAGTTCATTAATATATATTAGAATATAGGATGACTCCATAATGAGTACGTCAAATGAACCAATATGTTTGAAGTATTTTATCACACTTGTTGAGTTAAACTATCTTTATCCAACATTTTGTTAAATAATAATACCATACTCATATTTGATTAGTTTTGATAAATTAATTTATTAAGCCTAGCCTTGAAAGTGAACGTGTTCTACCATTACACTAGAGACCAAAATTGTCTTTTTTTAAAAAATAGTTAAATTATAATTTACCTTAAAAATTTAAAAAATAATTTCAACTTAATCGTTTGATGAAATTATCACAGTAAATTGCCTATGTTTTATATCATAGTAATTTTACATTATTTAATTATAGACACTATTCTTTTCACAAGAATACGTAAGTTTATTGAAAAGATAGTTTAATTGGTTTGTTAATTGAAAGAAAAGATTTTTGAGGATGTATTAATTTAATAAAAATTAAATTCCAATTTAAAGCATATAAACACTTTAATATGCTTAAAATATTGTACAATATATTTACATTTATCTGTTAAATTAGTATTATTTAACTAATTTTTATGTCAAATATTAATTAATAATAATAAAATAGAAAATACTCTTAAACTATTTTTATAGTATATAAAATATAATTAAATTTAGTTGCGTGTGAACAACTCAAATGCATATTCAATATGGATTTTTACAAAAAAATAAAAAAAAAAAAACTAATTGCTATTTGTAATTTGATGGATCATTAAATATTAATAACTTGCTAATACTAAATTATTTATATTGAAAAGCGATATATATTGACTCATATAAAATAATTCATACCATTTCTTATAAAAGTGACGAGGAATGTAGTTTGTCTCCTAGCTTTCCACTATTTATGTCATTTTAAAATCTTACAAATTAAATATCTTATCATATAAATTTAATTTAAATTTAAATTTAAAATTTTCACTCTCTTACTTTTTATAACTAATTAATAATTTTTTAATTATTATACTTTTGTACAGTCGAATCCAACACCTATCTATATAAATTTCTTACTTACATTCATTTATTATTACCTTGTTAATATAAATACTAGTATATCATCCGATTAATATTATATATTAATTATATATAAATATAATTTTTTTACCCACCAAAACTTTACAAATCAAACATAAATTTTTCACCCATTTAAATCAACAAAATTTTCTTACTGACGTTAATAACAAAGCAAACATGCCCTGTGAATTTGAGGGGCCGGGGCTCTGACTCATTTCCCGTTCCGTCCGTGATCCGTCCTTGGTTCCAGATGCAAACACTTTTAAAATATTTGAGAAATTATAATATGATGTACAGTATTATAAAATACTTAAAAATGAGCTTATAAGATTTCTTCTAAAAACTAAGAAGTTTCTAGCTTATTATAGAGTTTTTGAGTAACCAAACTACAAAAATTTTCATTACTAACTAGCTATAAATTACATGATTTTGTACTATCCAAACATTTTTCAAATTCTACCAATCTTAATTGTATCTCGCTTGTTTAAATTTCTCAATAATTGTTTACTTTTACTCACTATTGTTGGGGGGGGAGGAATCTCAAAGGTCTCATTATTCAGTCCTTATATTAGAAGAGGAATTGTAGGCTTTCCTATTCCTAACTATTGTAGATCGGCAATTCATGCATTAGAAATGTCTGTACAATTATAAGTATATATTGCACTGCATAGCATGCTTCATAAGCTATATCTATCGAAAAAATCAATTAATCATTGAAAACCCTTTTACAGACTACAAAAAGAGGCATACTTAATCAGGTGAAAACTTGATAGGAAGCAGCTTTTGTAAAGACGGCCAAAAGGGGTGCCTGTACAATACCAATTATTGGCAAATGGTTTGTCGGTAGTGCTGATTTAGAGCAAACATCTGCAGCCAAATGCATAAAAAAAAAGAAGTAAGAAATTGATTTTGCATTTATGGTAACCTGTACTTCAAAATTGTTTGGTCGGCTAAGGGATGCCCACGAAGCGGCCGTAATTTGAATTGACCCTAGGTGAAAAATCACTTTCATGGTTTTTTTTTTTTTAAAAAAATTGATATAGGGGAATAAATGTATATCTAGAAACTCGATTGAGCTCAAGAAAGCTCGTAAGTTGGCAACAAACAATAATATATTTATATTTTTGATAATACATTTGTAACTTTTGTAATTATTACTTTAAAAATATTTTTTATTCTATAATTAATATGTTATGTAGTCGATCTTGATCATATTTTCTATATCAAAGCTTTCTAATATTTGTTAAATATATTATTTTATATTTATTAGCTACATTTTTAATCATTATACTGGTGTGTGTGTGTGTGTGTGTGTTACATCCATGGGGATTAGTAAAATTATTAGGGCTATAAACATCATTATCTCAAAATTTTTCAAGTTTTAAATGAGGAATATAGGTTTAAACATACAAGTTAAAAGGGTGGTTTCTAGGCAATGAAGGTTCTAACAGGATTAAAGAGGAAAGTGTCTGCCTTCACGATGCTCAGGAAAGTGGCACAATTTTTAGAATGAATAATGAGATGCTCAATGTTTACATTGTTCTTTCAAGAACATATATACATTTCCAGACATGGGCTTAAGTTTGCTTTTTGAGTTCTCATTGCAAAGGAAAATTTTTTCAAGATAAATACTACATATTATATTCTTTAAAATATCTTTGTTTCCTTCCACTCACATAAAATACACATTTCAATCATTATACTTTTTTTTTTCTCTTACTTTTACACAATTTAAAAGAAAAACTCAAGATATACACATAAAGATTAAAGAGAACATAGCCATTAAGTGAATTCTTTAGGTGCAGTCAGGACTGACAATTAGGAAAACTAGTTTAAAATGGCATAACTAATTTCATTGAGTAAAACGTTCTCTTTGACAAATTTATACAGAGAAAAAATTACATTAGAAAACTTCGTTTGGTCGAAAACCTTTGAACATCAGCAGTCAGCTGTAGAAGCCCACAGTGTACCTGGACTTGTAAGTCATTTTACAGTATTAAAATTCAAGTTGTTTAAGGGTGACTGATTCAGGCCTGAAAGGAGGCCTTCTTTGCTCTCGACCTACGTTCCCTAGGAAAGGCCCAAATCGAATATGGAAAGTGGAAAGTCATGGTTTGGATGTGGCCTAAATGCCTAATTACCTGGGATATAAATGTACTTCAACTGCAAAGACTAGACAAATAGGACATGAAAAGACAAAGACAAATCGGTTGTCAGCTTGCAATGTGGTGAAATATGCGCCCAAAGCTTTCAGACACCGAAATTTAAGGCAGTTTGCTTCCAAATGCACAACCAATCTCAGTTGCCTCATTTGAAAGATCATAAAAAATGCAAAGCATCATGCATGTTAAATTTTGTTTGCATTCCTGCCAATCCACGAAATATATCGCTATGCTTGGAACACTCTCTCTTTCCTTTTATTCATAGAATAAAATGCACTAATTTTAAATATATTATTCATCAAAGTTAGCCTTTTCTTCTCTTTTTATATAGGCAGATTTTCACACTTAGAATACATAATTATCTTCCCAACAAAGGGTTCCAAACATAGGCTACTGTAAAGTATGCTTAGCTTTCTGAGGAATGTTTATTGACGGGAAATAAGGGAAGGGCATGGTATAAATTTCCCATTTCAATTCAATGGGGGGTTATGTGTGGTCGTCAAACATCACCAAACAATATTAACAATAATAATGACACACTCAATACATATTTAAACTTCTCTAATGAATTGTAATTGTCTTAATAGTTATAGCAAATTATAATAAAATCAAAAGTAATTTAAAATTGAAATTATATGAGAAACTTTAAGAAAATAAGAGAAGATAAAAAAAGAGTTAACAGAAAGATATAAAAAAATATTTGAGAAAAAATATAGAATTCTATTAAAAGAGAATAAGAAGGGAAATTTTAAAATCTTTAAATAAAAATATTATAGGAAATTAACATTGTAAAACAGAAATCATGTCTTTAACCTTATTATATAGTATAAAATGAAATATATAACAAATAAAAGAAATGACAAATTTCAAAATAAAAAGTGATGTGTGTTGTTAACACACTAAAATTTAAATTTATAATGACTAGTACTGGATAAGTATTAGTGTCATATCTACAAGGAGAGCTTGTGTGTCTATTGATTTAATCGAATTCTTATTAATTAAGCTTCAAGACTAGAGTGAAAGAAAGAAGTAAAACTAAAAGCGAATACTAAGAACAAAGTATTAAAGTGCCAAAGACTGAAGAATCTAGCCACTTGTGTTGTGTTGGTTTTCTATGTACGCCAAATTATATTAATTATCAATTTAATTGCACTGGTTACATATTGTTACTCCTAAAGTCTGCAAGATATTCTTTTGAATTTTCTTGTAGTTTTAACTCCAGATTTTTGTAGGTATTCCCAAGCTAAATCGAGTTAAGTGTTCAAGTTGGTAATTAACAATAGTTTCCCTTATTAGCTCTACGATTTCACTCTCGAGATTCTCACAGAATTAGTATTCACAAATTGTATGTTTAGCCCGCAAGTTTCACTCTCGTTATTACTCGTACTGCCACAAATAATTAGAGAAGTGACCAATTCTCCCCCCACCCCCTCCCAATTACTATCCAAATTTACAATTGTGAATAACCATGTAAAGATAATTAATTAAAATTCATGCACATATCATACACCAAGTACAAACCCAAGCAACCAAAGAAGGACTTAGAAATTTATGGTAAATTCAATAAAAATAAATTTTAAATCATTTATCATCTATGCAAATATCAAAATAATAGAAAAAACTATGAAAACTTATTCCTACGACTTTACTTTGCATGGAAAAACGAATTGTCTTCAATTCTTGGAGTGGATCCCTCATTTGCCAAGCTTTAATATTATATTCTTATGTTCTAGAAGTTGAAAAAGAAACTAAAACCTAAAAACTAGAAAAATCCCCCTTTTATGATACGGATCTATTATTTATAGTGCAAAAAACTCTAGGAGACGTATAAAAGTGTAAAAAATTTACAAAGCTCCTAAAAATTATGAAAAACTAGAGTTGAATGTTTCCGGTATTGGAATGCCGCGATCACGCCGCCAAGGACTGTGATCGCGGCTCAAAACCTCGCAATTGTGGCTTGAAGTCACGGTATTTCCAAAACATATCGCGGTCCAGTTCTGTGATCGCAGCTTTGATCGCGAAAATTCTAGTGTGTTTGACTACTCTGGCGGTATACATTCTTTTATGTGTAACTTCTTCGATATCCGATTGCCCTGATTTTTGTTCCATTAGAAATCTAATTCATTTGTCTTTTATTTCTCAAAGTTTCAACTCAATTGCATGTTTTACCAAACGTAGCATCGTTTTAAAATCGTTACTTAATCTTTCCTACAACCATGATAACTTTCATTCCAAAACACACACATGACAATTCTCATTCGAAGACATATGCATGATAATATTTAATATAATTCATGTATGATAACTTATTTTCTTTATTTTTACTCACATATATGCATAAATTAAGCACAATATGAATACAAATATACATATCATTTCACATGATATCAGAAAATAAATAAAATAAATGAAAATTGAGGGAGTGGAGTAAAAAGTTATAATAAAAATACTTAAAAGTTGCACGTTATGTTACAAATTTCTTTAATTATTTAATATATAATATAGATTTACATGTTACAAGTTTGAGAATTTCTAACAAAAACATTGTGACTTCAAAACCTAACTTAAATTGACAAGCAATGTATTTATTGGAGTTGGAATGGTTTAAATTAAAATGAATATAAAGATAAAATTTAAATTTAAATTTATCAAATAATGCATTGTAAGTACACAATCTCACTCAAGTTCTTTTTAGTATATTTTTTTCATTCAACATCTGATCGAAACATTGCTTGAGCATCTCATCCCTTTTGTGATCTTTAACCAAAAAAAGTGAGTGATTCTTCCTCCAAAAAAGCCACAACATTCAAAAGTTAGAACCACTAAGGAATGCAACTATGTTCATGAGATCGGTACAAGTGGCTTTAGGGACTTTCACTAAGTTTAAGATCAACAGCCTAAGTATGTAACATTGATAAATTGCTAGTTACGGTAAAAATAATGAAAAATTAAAATTAAATTCACATAATCTTATCTCTTGTAATGTGATGCCCTTTGAGTACTAAGATTTTTCATGCTTTGTAAAGTCTCATAAATCTTCTTAGCCTTCATGTTTACTATTCAGGCCACTACCAATAGTTATAAGAAAATTTGATCGCCACAACAAAAAAGTTAGTTAGCCACATACATCACCTCAAAAAATTTATCAAACAATCCGTCAATATAAGTGATACCAACATTTGCCCTCCCTCTATATAGTGCATTATTAGTCTCAACATTGTCATAATGACCTTCATTAAAAGAACTTACCCTAACGTATGACGTATTTATTCTTGCCTACTAACTAGCAACATCATACACAAATCACTAATTCCCAGAAATATGTTAGTTTGCATTATTACCTTGATCACCTATATGTGAAATACCTTCTACCAAACCATCCCTAGCTATATCATAATACTTTCACAGTGAATTGTCCAATTGCAATAGTTACCAACAAATTTTTTTCTGAACAAATGCACCATCACCTATACATAAGAAACAATTGTTCTTGCATTGAGAATAAGAACATCTAATTTTGTTGCCATCCATAAAATCAATCTTCTTGGTTGCCTTGTTAATGAACTCATCAATGCCATTTTCAAACTTAGTAATCAACTCTCATCAACCAAGCATCTTCCTTTCGTACGTTCAAGTTTTAACACGACTTCTTATTTTCACTCTAGGATCTACTATCAGCATGAAAAAGCATTATCCAATGCACAATTGCACAGTGTAAGGTCATTTTTATCAAAACACGTGCAAAGAAATGCTCAAAATGTACAACACTTTGCTTGCCTATTGAATGACTGAAAAAAACACAATTCTTGGATATTATATATAGATACCCACTCAACATATATGAAATTTGACGCGATTCAGGGATCCGTCGAAATTTATTTCTCAGACTGCGGCTGTGGCGGCGGCTGTGGCTGGGTTGATTGCTGCCGTGAATCGGTTGAACGACAGCAGATTCGTGGCGGCAGTGGTGATTTCCTTTTTTTATTTTATTTTTTTAAAAATTTTTTTTGAACTCCAGATCGTGTATCGAAATAGAATTCGATACAAGATGGCTCTGATACCAAACTGACATGATCAAAGATCGCATTGGATACAACGGTGTAACCAAACCCGAATCTAATAACCCTAGGGACGCGAACCGGGTGAAAAATACAGACCCAACATGGTAGGATTGGATTGAACCCGATAAGAAACGGCCACAATCAGCACACCGATTGCTGATTGATACTAATTCGAAATGACTCGATTTGAGATAGAAAACTCATGAGAAATTGAAAGACTCAATTTTAGGGAATTGAGAAGAAACCTGAATTAATTGAAAACTCTCTCTGTGTACATTGTCCCATCTAATGAATAACAAACTACTATTTATACTAAATACTATCAAATTATAACCTAAAAGCCTATATGGCCTAATTTATTAATAAAGCCTATCTATGATAAAGTTAAAATTAATAAATATTAAAATAAATTTCGACAAATCTATGGATCGTGTCAAAATTGCAAACCAAACAATTCCTACCAAACCACACAAAATGGGCGCATTCAACTAAGTATCTAAATCTAAATCTTCAATAACTATATAGATTCCACACAACTTGAAATCTAACATAGTCGAAACCAAAATCGATAAAAACAAAAAATATGAACACTCACAAGGACATTTTCTCTAAAGGAAGATTCTCCCCGCTATGATAATTTCACGTGTCCAATAAAAATACTATGCCATAATGGGGGTTTGGATGCAACGTTAGAAACTCAAAAATAACACTATTACAAATACATCTAAACATACTTAAAACAAAATAATCAAATAAAATAAAATCAAACATATATAAATACAAACATACCTACAGAAAAATTTGGGTGGGAGTCACTATGCAAAGGAGGAAGAGAGATTTCAAGTCTTGTTAATGAAATGGACAAGAATGAGGGTTTTAAAGTATTTCGCACGTTAGGATGACTAAAATGTCATCCCAATTTGGGATAATTTTAAAATCATTTTAAATTTTGGTGCAATTTTTGAAAAATTGACCCAACTTGAGAGAAATTGTCAAAGTCATCTCAATTTAGAACGAATTTTTAAAATCTTTCTAAAATAATAAGACTTTTAGAATCTAGCTCAAATCATGAGATGGATTGTGAAAACTATCCCAAATGGAAACAACTTCTTTTTGGAGCAACTTCCAAAGAACTGTCCCAATTGGGATAAATGAAGGCCAACATCTCATTCTTCATAAGTCTCAAAAATTTGAATTGGTTCTGGGACAATTGTGAAATAGTAATACAATACTGTCATAACAACATTCTAAAGCGTTTCAAAATAATATCGCAATTTAGTAAGTTCCTCGTAGTGTGTGTGCGCGCGCGTGTAAAGTTAAAGAACAATTATATCAAATATACTCACTTCCTAGTTTTACACTATTTATGAACTCTATACGAAAAAACACACAACTTTTCTTAACCCTCAAAAAAAGAAAACAAAGATAGGCAATGTTTTTAAATTGTACATCAAGTTATATTATATAAACTTGATTCTTCTGAAGCAAAATTTATATGTGAAAGTCCTTTTTCATTTTTTTGGTTTTCCTCTTTTTGCTTCTCTCTCTACTTGTGTGAAGTATCCAGAATTCTTTCTTCGGTAAAAAATTTGCCTAAATTTGTTTCCCTCTCTTCACATATTTCTTAGTTCTCCAGGACTAAGAAATTCAAAATTAATTAAAAAATCTAATCGTATTATTCCTCATACATTATTATTTTCTTTATTATTTACTGTTTTGTAAATAATTTTTTCCATAATTGATAAAAATTATGAATAACACGGGGTCATGCTTGTGAGTTTTATGAGGGAATTTATTATACTCTACATATTTCTGCTTTCCCTCGCATATATAGTTAGATGCCAACTACTTAAGAAAATCGCTTCAAGATTAATGCGAAAGTTAATTGAAACACTGAATTGCATAGATACAATAATGTTTGGGTGCAAATTTATAAATTATAATCATTTTTCACCCATCAAAATTTATACTTTTAAACATATTATTCAATAAAAATAACTGTCTTCTCCCCACTTTTGCAGTATTTCTAAAGTTTTTGCTTCAATCTTTGTCCTACCATAATCTACATCCAAACATTTCCAATTCTTTTGAAAAAAATAAAAATCTTGAGAATTTTAAATCTCAACGTATCCTTCACTTATTAGCATTGCAATGAAATTCTCTTTCTTTAATTAAATCTCAAAACAAAATAGACTGCAATAGTTCTCACGACATTAGAAGATTAAGCTGCCATTAGTAGTGTTTACTATAAACTGATGGATCGAGATTTAGACATTATAGTAAACTCGCCTTAAAGAGTACTTGTATATACTATGTTTCACAACGAAAACCACAATTAAAAATTGAACTGTCACTTTCTGCAATATTAAAACTATAGAAGCAGTTAACAAACAAAGGCAACAAACTAATTAGCTAGCTGAGTAAATGAAAATCAAAACTCTAACAATGCATCTTTGTTGGACGAAACCGCATTCCTGCTGCTCGAAAGGCTCCACTGATCCGAAAACCCTCCCAGCCCACTACCACATTTCGCCACCGTCCTAACGCTCTCGATCAGCTCCTCCGTCTTCCCCTCCTCCGCCAGAATCTCCACCAGCTGCTCCGGGCTAATCACAAGCTTCACCTTCCAGAACCCATCCGCCACCTTCTTCGGAGTCGCGTCGTCCGGCGACCTCTTCGTCAGACCTCGGCTCTCGAACGACATCCTGTACGGCGCAGAACCACGCTGCGGCGGCGGCGCGCTGTTCGATCTCACGTGCCCGACTCGCGCCATCGGCGGCCCCTGGTTGGCGGCGTCCAGCAGCGGGAGCAGATGATACGACTCTCCCGCGAGGAGCAAGTCGCTGTGGGGGAGCGGCTTCCAGAAGAGGTCGTGGCTCCGGAATACCCCGTGGCCGGGGAACTCGTCTGTGATGGATTCCACGGTCACTGGCGAGGAGAATTCCATGATGCCGCCGTTTGAGTTGAATACTCTGATGACCGACCGGTTGCCATCTCCCATCCCTCCAATCAGGCAATTCCCCATCTCCTATAATCTGACTAATGAATCACCAAAATTTGGTTAATGTGTTGGTAGTCTATGCTTCCCTGTACAGTGGGCATCGATTCTTTTTGGAGGGTGATTTAAATAAAGTAAAGAAAAGGGCGGAAGGGTGGCGGGGGTTGCATGTTTTTTGCTTTAGTCCTTTGGTGACCAGACCAGCTTAAAGTATGGAAGGAAAGAATTATATTATGACCAATCACTGTCACAAAATGCGAATTCGCAAGAGAAGTACATAGATATTTTTAATCTATAGTCATTCATAGTTCTACACATACATACATACATACATACATACATATATATATATATATATATATATATTTGTTTAGTCGTCACTCTTTAAGGCTTTCATTTACTAAAATAAGGTCTCCCGACTGCATACTATACTTAAAAGATCAACATTATACTAGTGAAGACAAGCATGCAAGAGAATGCATTTTCCCTCAACTTCTAAATTCTAATAATAAAACTGTGCATTGGGTGAAAATTTGGACAGTGATTATCGTAAGATTAGAATTTGGGCTCGTGGATAGATTTAGTAGAGGACACATGACAGTCAAATGTTGGGGGCATACATGGCCCTGCCTTTACTTTTTCTGTGAGCTTTCATTTTTTGGCCCACTTTGACGTTGTATGAATGTTTTGTAGTATTTTGTACGTAAAAAGTGAAGCCGACAACAAATCAAGAGCTTAATCGGCCTCAATCAATGTGGCCTTTTTCACTTGTTTCTGCAACTGCATTAGATTTTTTATATATTGTGATTATTTTGGTACATTTTTGCTCTTAAAATAATGGTTACAAATTAGCGCAGTTACAATTCTTTCACGCGAAACTTATTAAAAGGCGGAGGGGGAAAACAATCTACTTTATAAACGTAAAATATTTTTTTTATATTTTAAAATACTCTATAATATACATCAACCATTGCGTTATTATCAAAACCATAACACGCAAATCACTGCATCATTTAAGATACATATACTCACCATAACGACCCATCACATAGGTAAACAAAATCCATATCATAATTGCTTGATTGTAAGATATCCACTTTACCATTGAGGCAAAACTTTATAGGCCGAGAAATTTATTTTAACATGACTTTAAAATAAAATAAAAGTTACGAGGTTAAAACACCAAAGAAGGTCATGATTTTCCTTATTTCTTTTTACTATTATCATTTTCTTAATGAGGGCTTGAATTCATCATGGATGAGTGCTTAAAACATTTTTAATATTAAAACTAAGAGACGGGATAATCAAACAGATAAATCAATGTAGAATTATTTTATTCTTACTTGATATGAGTGGCCGACCCTGGAAACTTTAGGCAGCATTTCATTGTTGGCACCTTGTAGGAGGTGCTCCTCCCATTAACCTCAAATCCCGCTTTGTGATGAAAGACTTAGATAAATGGTGTATTATTTTCCTACTTTATAAAATAATAACAATAACAATAACAACAATAGCAACAATAATTTTTGCTGTTGTTAATAGCAGTAATAGTAGTATTGTCACAACTACTCTAGCAACGACATTTTCTACCTTCTTCGTTCCCTACGTCGTGGGCAATGCTGGACACTAAAAATTAAATTACGTGAATTGGGACGGCTTTTTCATTAAAAATAGTTCTCAGACCATTCCTAATGTGTATGTGTACACCTACAGACCCAAACAAGCCCTCATTTTCCTCATCTTCTCCTACCCAATCGATCCGCATTTCCTATTCAATCCGCTTGCTAAGTTGAAGCAAAATCTTAATCCCCATCATCTCCAACTGGCCGTTTCATTTTGTTTAGGATATTTCATCATCTTTTACACAAATTCGACCAATTGAATTTGAAAAATCTTCGTCAAATTTAGGACACTTCTCAAAATTAAGGTAAGATGCATTCTTAACTTCTTTATCTATTTTCTATGTACGTTTTCATGATTGAACACTTGAACAATGCAGTTAATGGAAATAAAAAAATCGTAAAATTTTAAAAGACGGAGAGTCAAATTTCTTGAAAGTAATGAAGTCAGGACAAAATATTATATTTTAAGGTTTCTTCAACCAAATGATGCTTTGGTACAACTCAAGAGAATATTTTATTGTTTTCAAACTTGGCTTACTTACCCACGCGGACTAAACCCAAAAATATGCGTTTACATTAATGCTATTAATTCTGAATTTTCTATTCAGGCGTTTTTCTGCAATCATAAATGCTTACCATTCTTATTTTAAGAAAACAATACACATAGTGTTTATTTGTAAGGTGGAATACATAATAAAATATCTACTATGCAAGTTATGAATGCAACTACTAGAAAAATAGCTTTACAACACGGACATTATATTCATAATTATTTGGGCTACATTTGTTTTCAAATTTTGGGCTTAAAGCACGTACATTTAATTATTATATTTTTAAAATTTAATTTTTTTCTCTTTCTAAAATTTAGATAATTTTTAAAATAAAAACATACATCAAAATTTGAAAACAAACATAACCTTACATACTATATTAATATTAGTGAAATATGTAAGCACACATCATTGGTAACAAATTATAGAAATGTCAGTCTAATTATACTCGCATATAAATAACAGAAAATACAACAACAACAACTCATATATTCTCAAGCTCTACTAAGTGGCTTTGGTGTAAAAGAAAAATAAATGTAAGGAGAGAAATTATTAATTTGAAATGAAATGATACTATTTTCAAGTAATTTTTAAAATATCACTCTCATATATTTACAACATATTATAATTATAAAGATTTTATTTTGTATCAAATATGTGCTGACCTCTTCTATCATTAGATGTATCAGATACGTCAAATATCAAATTTCCTATAGCTAGAATATAGACACACCATGAGGCATATC
Organism: Avicennia marina; assembly: GCA_019155195.1. Classification (NCBI taxonomy): domain Eukaryota; kingdom Viridiplantae; phylum Streptophyta; class Magnoliopsida; order Lamiales; family Acanthaceae; genus Avicennia; species Avicennia marina. Next base: position 17,620,225 of record CM032755.1, read on the forward strand.
AAGTACATATCGTATCCAATACAATATGAACAATCTTTATTGCTGAAATTATTACGAAGTAAAGGACACTCAAATGAATTGACCTACAACCAAAGATATTCGACTTTAATCTAATGGAATTGAAGTTACGAATGTCTTTGCAGAATGGGTCACTCAAAGGTAAACGTGCGAGTTTGGGACAGGTACTTAGTCTCAATCTGTACCTTTACGTAATAGTTTGATATACAACACACGTAATCTAGAAAATGTGAATATATGTGTTTCAGCTATGAATTGCAAGTTAGAAAAAAATTGTTTTTTTTTTTTTTTGTTTCAATGCCAAGATGTTCAAGAAATAGCCAAATGCAACCAGCAAGATAATTTGCAGAAATATTGGATATTTAATCGACTGTTGTACAAATCTCTATCTAATTCTAGTTCTCTGTTATACAAAAAATTGTATTAGGTTTGGCCACTAAAACTTTCTTTCTTGCAGCAGTCTTCCTTTTCTTCCCTTTATTTATTTAAATTTCAGTACAATATCATGCTCAAAATTTTTAATTTGATTGAGGTTTTTTATCCTTAATTTTTTTTTCTCATCATTTTTTCATATAAGAGTATACGGTATCTTAAATAAAAATCAGGGTTTACAAAAATCGAAAATTCTCGTGCCAATCATGTGGGTTGATAGAACCAATGAATTTGGGGAAGTTTCAACCATGCATGTAAGGTGTGGTTCAGAAATTATTTCCAATTAGTTGAATATTCAACATCGAAAAAATGGATGAAATGTGTGCCTATATCTATTCTTTATCTATTTTTAATATTTTAAGAAATTTCATCCTGATTGTGATTCAGTGTTTCGTACAGCTCTGCATAAGTGAATTCTCAAATGCTTTGACTTACAATTAAGGGTATTCAATTTTAGTACAGCGGGATGTTAAGAATATCAGGTGTTGCTGCTAATATTTCCTCTTCTTGCAACAGTTCCCCTCTTATTTTTTCTCTCTTATATTATCTGTATAAATGTTATTTTCAAAATTTTTAACATACACACATATATGATATATTTGATTATTTATTTTTTGTTTTTTTTGATCATTGTGTTTATTATATGGGGATATATGGTATTTTGAAAAAGAAACTATTTTTACAAAAGTGGAAAATTTTCGCGTTGCAAAAATTGTTTGGTCATCGGTCTCAAATATCAAATTTTGATTCAACCACAGCATGTTTCAACAAAAGTTCGAAACCAAAAAAATTCAAATGTCAATTAACAACAGCTGCATATTTAAAGCGTAAGGCATTGAGTTACAAAAACATCGAGCAGAAGGCCATAAACTATCGAACAAATAGCAATAGAACGATGGGCAAAATAGTTTAGACCTTTGAATAGAAAACAAAAATACAGAATATGAGCAAGTACAAATCCAATAAAATGTGACATCAAATTTAACATAATTCACCCTTCAATGGGTGATGCTTATGAGGCTAACTCTAAAATTGATTTTCATCCGTTGAAACAACATAGGTATAAGAGAGCTTCTCTATAATCAATCCAATGACATAACCCCAAAATAGTAACATTAAATTATTTTTAAAAACACTCAAATAAAATCTAACTAATTTTGTCACTTATAAGAAAATTCTTCACAATTTTCTTATTATTGTAGTTTCTATGCAACAAATTGCTTAAGCCTTTTCACTTATTTTTACATTGTTTGTTCCTTTTTCTTGCTTGCCTTATTTCAAGTGAATTGATATTTATAGTTAAAGCTGAGATGGTCAACCTCATTTTGATTATCTAGAATAAAGGCGAACCTTGCTTCTAATTGGCTAATTATTGGGGCAAATTCTATTAATTGATTTGATTGGCAAATGAGATAGGTTAGCATGCGCATGTAAACTTAGTTTTTTAAGTTTTTTTTTCCTCCCTTTTTTTTGTTACTATAAATGTGTGGATGTTGCCATTTAGGAGGATTCACTATAGATCTCCCTCTCTTGACAACACGAGTCACACACGTTCTTCTTGTATTGATTAAAATTTGTAGTTAATAAAAAAAAAAAATTTAGATTAGCACAGGCTAGGGTTCGGAATAGGGCACTTACCTTATAGATGAAAGCTGGCCATCCAGATGTGGACTTTCTTTGGTCAACACCACAAGTCATATTTCCATTTTTGTTGCTAAATTGTACAAGTTTCTATCTTCAAAGCACAAATATATTTTAGAGATTCATCAAAGGTATTTGAAATCCATTTTACTGCAACCTATTATTCCCTATCAAAATTTTCATAGATTACTTCTCAAATGGCCTTGATAGGATCTAAATTGAACCATTACACTAATACTCGCATAGATGTACCCCTTTCCCTCTTTACTTGCCTTCATTTGATTATGGATATGGGTTCGATTTTAATCTCTCCAAAACTGTATAGGTGTAGTAATTCTAGCATAACTTTATCATGTGGATTAACTCTTTGTGTCAACTATAGTACATTAAAAACTGGATAGATTTTAGACTCTTTAGGTAATTCAAGTTCATATCTCATTTTCCCCACTTATTCTAACGTTTTGTAAGGCCCAAAGAACTTTAAAGCTAGTTTTTGGTTGGATCTTGTAGCCAATGACTATTGTTGGTATTGTTATAATTTTAGATAAACTTGTACCCTTAAATTAAAGTATTGCTCGACACTTTTCTTGTTTGCTTGTCACTTCATCCATTTTTGTGCATTGTGTAGCTTGTCCTTTAATGGTTTTAATGATGTCCCATGGTCTTTTATAAAGTTTTTGCCTCTTTGTGGGAGGTGTGTTTTATTTGTGGATTCAAACCCTGGAGATTGCCTTGTGACAGTGTTGAGAGTAACTTCTCCTTCTACATATTAATCTTCCTTACTTGGCTTCACTTAGTACCCTTCAAACTCGTTTGCTTCTTCTCCTTCAAGTTGGTGTACAGTCCTCTTCTTACACTTGTTCTTAGGTTTCACTTTTCTCTACGATGAAAACGTTCTCCCATTCTAAACTTGTGATTCCCTTTTTAAAGGGTTTTGACAGTTGTCTTGATTGTGTTCCGACTATTGCTAATGCGTGGTTTGGCTAGAGTTGAATGTTTCTTGAGAGCCTTAATTTTCTTTTCCTTAATCTTGGTCAACCCATTTTTTTCTTTGAGTGTAACGCGATCTAGGGATCTGTCGAAATTTATTTTAATATTTATTAATTTTAACTTTATTGTAAATGGACTTTATTAATAAATTGGGCCATATGGGCTTTTAGATTAGAGTCTAATAGTATTTAGTATAAATAGTAGTTTGCCATTCAGTAGACACATATCAATACACAGAGAGAGTTTTTAATTAATTCAAGTTTCTTCTCAATTCCCTAAAATTAAGCCTTTCAATTTCTTGTGAGTTTTCTATCATAAATCGAGTCATTCCGGATTGGTCCGTGTGATTCGTAACGTATCAATCAGCAATCGGTGTGCTGATTGTGGTCGTTCCATCGGGTTCAATCCAATCCTATCACTTTGGGTCGGCGTTCTTCGTCCAGTTCGCATCCCTGGGATTATCAGATTCGGGTCCAATTACACCGCTATTTCTCCGACGTGATCGCGTCATACCCCTCCTTTTGAAGGCGAATTCTTCCCAATTCGAATTTGTGTACTCCTGAATCAAACATGAATCTCTGGAAGTTCCTTAACTCTTCATCGCTTCACTGAAACTTCAGCTTCATCTTCCCATGAGTCCAGCATAGAAATACCAGTAACAAACCATATAAAGGAATATAAAAAAACACTGACGACTTATCCAGATATGCATATGTAATCTCTGCACATAAAACTATCTTCCTTTCTTGTGCAGTACAATTGGACAAAGCATCTGCTAAATGGTCAAATGGATCAACGTACACGTGACCCTGTAGAAATTTAATCTCCTAATATTTGGCTTGTTCTTCATTCTCGTGGCTGTCCTCAACTTTCACTTTAATTTCTATGGCTTCTTCCATCTCAGCTTTATCCTTTCCAATTTCTACTGATTCTATTACTTCTTTCCGTTCACTTTTCTCCTCAATTTCTAGATGTGTGCTATCATTGCCATTATCTGCATGTTGTACTTCCTCTGGTGGCATCTTCTCTACAATCTTCACTTCAGTCAAAGATGGCATCTCTATGGATGGACCTTTCTTTTCTCTCATAACTTTGCTAATGCCGATATGAGTATCAACTTCCTCATTTCGACATTCACTCATACTATGCCCACGCTGAAAGCAATTAAGATACACCCAAATTTGACTTCAATATAAGAATCCGATACCTTGGATGTCTCGTCGTACTCATCCACATTCAATCCATAATCTTTGTCACAATAGTGCCTTGACGATGGATGTTTATCTTTTATCCTCTCGTGTCGCAAAGTACGGTTGTCCCTAACAAGACAATTCTGTATCTTACCCACAGCTCTAGATAACCTTTGGATTTCGTCAAACATTATCTCCTTATAATGTGCATGAGCAATCGATATTCTGTAAAATAAATACAGATAGATTCGCTCTTTTCTATAATATTATTTTTTTCACTCTTGTTTTTCTCTTCCTCTACTTTTTGGCATTTTTTTTCAATTTTTTTTCACACTTTGTATCTTTTTTTTCTCTCTCTTTTTTTTTGCCTCTTTTCTTTCTCTCTGTTTTTTTTTTTGCTCATTTTTTTTACCTCTCTCTCTTTTTTTTTTGAAATTCAGCAACCAAACAGGCCTTAAGCTAAAACAGAAATTTTGCAGCCAAACAAGCCCTTAGGTGGAACAGAAATACTGAAACCAAACACGGCCTTACCATGTCAGCGCGGACAACCCATCCCAGCAGCAGCTCCTGGTGCAGCCCAATTTCTTCGGCCCAAAATGCGCCTCTGGCCCAGCCACAGTCTAGCCCAAAGTAATTTTAGCCCAATCAACTCCAGCCCAACTGATTTTTAGATTTTTGTTTTTTGCCTGGTCCAGTTTGCAATTTGGCTCAGATCTTACTCCTAGGCCAACTCGATCCTCGGCCTACAGAATTTTTTCTTTTTTAAAAAGATAATAAAAAAAAAAATACGCGAGCGGCGGCAGCGAAATCGCGACCGGCTGATTTCGCCGGCATTCGTCCGCGGTGGTGGCCGAAAACGATCGGCCCGACCTAGGCAAGCCCTGGGGAAGCCTCGGCAGTGGTGACGGGTGGTGATTCAGGCCGTGGCGGCGCGAATTTCAGGCGGAGATTCACGCGGCATCGTGGCTGTTCACGGCCAGATTTCTCCTAATTTCGGCAGCATTGGCTTCAATTGATGGTGGCGATGGAATGGGCTTCGGGCAGAAGTCCTTGGGCGGCTGAATCCCGGCTTGAGATCGGCTGGAGAAGGTGGATCGCGGCGGGAATTTTCAGTCGGTGCGGCAGTGCAGATTTTTGTTTTTTTTTAATTTTTTTTTTACTTTTTTTTTTGAAACTCCGGATCGTGTATCGAATTAAAATTCAACACAAGCTAGCTCTGATACCAAATTGACGTGATCAAATCGCGTCGGAGAAATAACAGTGTAATCGGACCCGAATCCGATAATCCTAAGGACGCGAACCGGACGAAGAACGTCGACCCAATGTAATAGGATTGGATTGAACCCGATGTAACGACCACAATCAGTACACCGATTGTTGATTGATACGTTACGAATCACACGGACCAATCTGGAATAACTCAATTTGGGATAGAAAACTCACGAGAAATTGAAAGGCTCAATTTCAGGGAATTGAGAAGAAATTTGAATTAATTAAAAACTCTCTGTGTATTGATCTATGTCTACTGAATAGTAAACTACTATTTATACTAAATATTTTTAGATTCTAACATAAAAGCTCATATGACCCAATTTATTAATAAAGTCCATTTACAATAAAGCTAAAATTAATAAATATTAAAATAAATTTCGATGGATTCCTGGATCGCGTTAGAATGTTTCATCGTTAACTTCACTTATAAAACTAGGCACAAAGAATTGCTTAGTCAAGTTGAGATTGAACTCTATCACACTTGCCTTAAGGTACTCAAAAGTTTTAAAGTATTTTGAAGTGGTTATTTCTGCCGAAATTTGTTGAAAGTCTTAACAAAATGTTCCAAGTCCTATTTGTTATACTTTGTGAGTGTGGCATGTAGTAAATTTGTCCAATTAATGTTGCCCTTGCCAGTCAGATAATTTTGAAACTAGGGTTCCACATTTTCAACAAAATAGTTCTTCTCTCATACTGTGTTATAGTATTGAAAATGCCACTTGCATTTGGAGATCCAAAGCCTAGCATTTGATTCGTTGAATGTAGTCGATTCGACTTTGGGCCTTGGTTGCAAGTGATGACTTTGCAGTTCGATTGGTCGTGTTTGGCAAGTACCAACCCCTTTTGTAGGGTCCATCTGGTGAACTAAGGTTTCGGATGATGTATATGTTTGTGCTACTACTTGTGTTCCTTCACTAGATCCTACATTGAAGGCTGCTACATTACTGCTCATGTTTTGGAAAGCCGCTATTTACTAATCCATTTTTGTTTCAGTAGTAGAGTTGGATGCTTCTAATTTGGGCATTGAAATCCTTAGTCATCTGCTCGAACCTAGTCTCTTTCCAATTCTTCGTTTCTTGGATTTGCTTTTGGTTATTCTTTGTAGCCGTCTGTTGCAATTTGATTTTTGCTTGTTTTAGGTGCCAAGAAAGTGCTTTCGCACCAACTATAATAAAAATATGGCCCAATAAAATTATTGATTTGAAATTTTTAGATGATGGGTTTATGTGAACGATGATGGGACTTTGGCCACGGATTTATCGAAGCATGGACACCCTAGTGTTAAAGTTTTAATTAAAGACCCAGTTTGAATGAAAAGATTTGAATTTAAAGAAATATTTAATAAAGAGAATTTTAAATGACATTAACATAAAAAAAAATTAAATTCCTCATAAGTGCATAAAATATAATTTGAAATGAAAGATTGAGCATTTGAAATGCATTTTCATTCAAACAAGTGCAATAAATTTGTTATTATGAATTTAAATAAATTATTTTAAATCTTCCGTCCAAATACATCCTTAAATCTTTCATTAACTAACTTTAGTTGTATCTAATATCACAATTTGTATCATTTTCCATTTTTCATTTTCTTTAACTATATATATGCACATGTGAATAAAAAAGGCAAAAACCGGCGAAAAAGTTTCACGTACAGACAGAGCTCTCTGGTTTTCTCTCTCCATTGTCTCTCCATCTAATTATCGATCGGGAACATAGAATTGGGATTTCAATCCTTCGTCTCCTGAAATCTAGGGCTCCTCATTTCACTCTTCTTATATAGATACGCGCCAATCTGTATCTGAATATTGTTATTTTTGTATTAATCGTTCGTTGCTTTTTCTGAACCTCGGGTAAGCTTGAGTTTATTGATTCCTGTAGTATTTCGAATTTTGAGGTTTGTTTCTTTTGTTGATATTGATCTGATTCATTGATGGACGCTTGCGTGTTTTGTGGGGATTACGTTTCACTGGAGATCATGGCGATTCCAGATTCATCGGGGTATGACTACATGATGGAGAATGGATCCATAGAATTGCCATGCAAGCCGGAGGAGGAGAGGAGGATTGTTCAAGAATTGAATTCCAAGGCCGAGTCTAATTTGCGTGAGGGGAATTTGTATTATGTCATTTCTAGTCGGTAAACTGTTCTTTTTTTCTGCTCTGTTACTATAGTTAATTAAGCAATTGCAGTTAAATCTTTAGTTCTGTGCTGCCATTACGGTGGTTGCTTTCTTTTATTTTAACTACAGAAACAGAGGAACAATTTATCTCTCTGTTGTATGAAGAATCTTTTTATGTGTTATACATTTGAGGATATTCTATTCAGAAGAGGATTCAATTAAATTTGTTTAGTCATGCTTGCACCTTGAAATCCCTCGTCATCTAATTGTGGTTTCCTGTCAATTTATCTTCAAATTTAGATGGAAATTTGTTATGTTTTTTGATCAAGTAGAATTCTTTAAGGAGTTCTAGTGGTCTTGAATGGCCGATGAACGTTCCTGTGATGTTTAAGTAATAACCTTTTAAATTGTTCTGGCTCAAAAAATAAAGGTTGTGTTGGTTAAGTCTAGCATGAGTACTATATTCTAGAGGCTCAGAATAGTCTCAAGTTCTTTTCCGACCTGATGCTTGCAGACTCAGTTAAGGTCATTGGTAGCTGTCCCAACAAAAGCTCTCTATCAATAAAGTCTGGTCGTTAAAGAAAAGGGTTGATGGACAAATTTAAGAGAAGTGCAAATAAGGGTACGTGAGTTTTGTGCATTGAGATGTGGTATTTATATCAGTAGATTCTAACAAGTGTGACAAGAAGTATGCTATTCATACAAGAACCATGGATTAGCTTATGAGTTGGACGCGGAGGTGTCTCCACATGTCCAAGGGATGATCTCATGTGTCCTGGTTGATCCAATTGGTCAAGATGGCACAGATCCAGGAGCTTTTGGAGATTTTTAAAATGTAAATAAAATACTGGCAACTTCTAACCATGTTTGTGAGTGAGGTTATAATAGGGACAGGGGCTGTGAGATAGAAACTTAGAGAAATGAAAAAGTAAAGGGTACATGAGTTACCCGCATTAAATGAGGTTATGTATTTGTTGTACTTGATTCTTGCATAATGAGGTCATAAATGGACTGTAGATTACCTTGAGTTGGATGGTGAGGGTGTCAACTTGTGTCCAATGCGGGATGATCTCACATGTTCTGGTTGATCTGATTTCATAAAGAGGGCATTAATCCTGGAGTTTTAGGGGATTCTTAATTAGTATTATTGGTACATTGGTACATTTCTGAAAGGGTAATTGAGCCCTATATAGTAAATGTTGTTGATTGATTGAAAATTTGGGAATTTTCTCCTTTTCTTTCAATATTAATGGCAGCCTTCTGATTAGTCTGTATTTCTGATGAGAAATAAAATCTGTTTTCTGAACTTTATCGTGACTTGACCCTTTATTTTGTTCCTGGAGGATAAAGAAGAAGCATGCTTCTTTTAGCTTAGCTAGAGCTATTTTATTTTGCCTCTTGATGGTACTAGAGTGCAAGAGAGAAGTGAGAAAGGAAGCAATGCAATTGAGGGGTGCATGGGAAGATCATTTGTTCAATCCTTTTCTGGATTTTACCTGAATGTTTCCTTTCTTTAGTTTTTTTTTTTTTTTTACCTCTGATTTTTGCCCTGATGCTAAAGGAGATCTGTAACACATCCTCCACTTAAAAACAGTTCTATTTATATGTTGGATACCACATCCCATTCAAGAATTCCTAGGTCTAGTTTTGGGCTTCAAAACATTCATTTTCATATAGATTTGACAGAGAGCTGACACTGATTCCTTTTTTTTTTTCTGACAATTATAGTTGCATCTACATATAATTGAGACTCACATTTTTCATTATATTATTTCGTTGTATGTGGAAGTTAATTTCACACATGGTTTGCTTAGAATATTCAACATTCTAGTTTGAAATTGTTGATAACTACTTCCATTCTTTTGGTTGAAACTTGAAGCTTGTCCATAAATCAATTGATATCAAAATTTACCTTACTTCTTCAAAGATTATTCTTTAGAGATGATCTTATGTCTGATTTGCATCATTTTATGTGGGAACTTCTTTCAGATCCACATGTTAATGTATGTTGGTACCATTGAGTGTAGGATGGAAAGTTCGATATAGATAGCTTGTGGTTGACTATGAAAAAGTTTCATCTAAATGTCCAGACCTTCTCATGTTTATGTTGCTTTTTGAATATTTCCTAGTTGGTTCATGGCCTGGCAGAGCTACACTGGGCAAACTGAAGGCATATATCCTTTCCAAAGTCATTCTATTGGATCTCAACCTCCACTGCAGTCAAATATGGGAGATAAGCCAGGGCAGATTGATAACAGGGACATTATTGTGAATGGAGGGAATGATAAGGATGATGACCCTCAGCTTATTCGAACTCTGGAAGACGGGCGTGATTATGTATTAGTTCCACAAGAAGTTTGGGAGAAGCTGCATGAGTGGTAAATTTACACTATCATTTTATCTCCTGTCTTTTTATTGATATATCCCCCAAAATAAGGTTTCACCGATTAAAAAGCGAAATTATGAATAAGGTTCTTGAAATAAAGTGCATCCACCATTCATTTAATACTAAGATAAGGATTCAGAAAAAGCATTTGCACAGGTAATCTTCTACATGCTGCTCTCATGGAATCATAAACACATTCTGTTTACATTTTTAACAACTCTTTGGTGATGCAACATTTGAAGGCCCATTCTTTATTAAGAGGACTGGGTTGTCACATAGTTTACAACCCCCAAATGTCCTGTTTGTTGAATGTGTTCTCACTTTTTCGTCCTTAGGTACCAGGGAGGGCCTATGTTGCCGAGGAAGATGATTTCAGAGGGGGATCAACAGAAGCAATTTAGTGTGGAGGTATTCCCTCTGTGTCTCAGGGTAACTGACTCTAGAGACCAGAGTGAAATAGCCATAAGGCTAAGTAAAAAGGTACCAGTTCCCTTACTTGATCTATCGGAGAAATAATGATTGCCTAGACATCTCCATGCGTTAAATGTTGACTTATTTTGCATGCACATTTTATTTGTTTCTTCCTTTCATAGTTCATGACAGCATATTTTAAAGTTTAAACTTTTTTCATTGTTATTTTGTGCACTTAGAACTTTGTCTCAGACATATGCTGTTTATGTTAGCTGTCATGTATACTCTTCCTTTTGCCTCGGATCTTTCTGTTCAAGCTCTTTAACTATGCACTTGCTTCTCTTATACATGCATGTATCTTTGCCCATATAGATAGACACTGACTTCATTATGCTTTGTTAACATTAACGATTCTCATACGAAGTCTCCCTGATTAAACATTTCATTGGTATATGCTTGCTAGAGCCCTCTCTCTCTCTCTCTGTCTCTCTCCCTCAGAAAATCTCTTGACTCCAATCTACATCTATCTGATTTTGTTTCAGGCTTCTTTACATGATCTCTACATAAAAGTCTGTCAACTGAAAGGTTTACATCCAGAAGAGGTGGGTTCATGCAAAAAAGTATTAAAGTATTGCCTATATTGAAATCATGTTAGAATGTTCATAGATGGATTTTCTTTTTCCAAATTTATACAGGCACGCATCTGGGACTACTTCAATAGGCAGAAGCATACTATATTAATTTCTTCAAGCCGAACTCTGGAGGAGTCTAACTTGCAGATGGATCAAGATGTAAGTTCATGATACCATGTTAGTATCAGAAATGATTGTGATTGTACCTTTTGTTCCTTAAAATTTTTGTGTACATTATCTGTTTCATTTATTTGTATCTTCAAAAGTTCCCACTGCTTAAACATGTGGCATATGGTAGTTTAATTCTACTGGTATTTCACTTTGGTGGTTGAAATCTTCTGTGTAATAAATCAGTGGAAGTCCTATATTTGTGGCCCGCTATGATCCACATGCTGTCATTTTATAGAAAACTATTTAGGAGGATTGCTCTCTGAATTTCATTGAACCCATCTTTTCTGATATAAAAGTTCTTTGCTTTAATTGGGATTAGGTTTAAAAACTAAAAATTAAGCACTTCACCAAATACTTTAGCCTCAATGCTCCAGATTACATGTTCATATCACAAGGCTTCTGTTTAGCGTCTCTACCGTTGTCTTTCATCTGCTTTTCATAGGTACTTGTTTTACAACTGCTTTTTGAATGTTTTATTTCTGAATGCAATTTTTCCCCTATTTGTAGATTCTTCTTGAGGGACCAGCTGGTGGTTTTGGCATGGATTCAACAGGGAATGGCTTAGCATTGGTTCCAGTGGAACCTATAAGATCACCTTTTTCAATTGCTGGTGGCCCAACTATGTCTAATGGGGATTCAATTGGTTATAGCTCCAAAATATACCAGCAAAGTACATCTACGTATGGAGATTTGCAGGATGAATCTGATGGTTTGAAGCCCTTATCAAGAGTTGATGGGAGAGGTTTGGCAGGATTGCAAAATTTGGGGAACACTTGCTTCATGAATAGTGCTCTTCAGTGTTTAGTTCATACACCGCACCTGGTTGAGTACTTTCTGCAAAACTACAGTGATGAGATAAATAAGCAAAACCCTTTGGGAATGCATGTAATTTCTCTGTTCTACCTTTAGTGCAAGATTTCACGACAGATGATCTTGCAGAAAATGTCCTAAAAATGATTTTCATCTTGCAGGGGGAGCTTGCAGTTGCATTTGGTGACTTATTGAGGAAGCTCTGGTCCTCTGGTCGAACTCCTGTTGCCCCTCGTGCATTTAAGGGGAAACTTGCTCGTTTTGCTCCACAGTTTAGTGGATACAACCAGCATGATTCACAGGTCAGTTTTGTTCCTAAATTGATTTTAAAAGCTAGATATTTAAGTAATTTATGCAATCTTTTCTGTCCTATATATAATATCATGTTAGTTTGTCTAGAGGATACTCCTTCCACATTAAATTCTGTGAATGCAAAACTACAGGGCCCTGATGTTTGGAAAGAGCATTCACTTAAGAGTTCCATAATGTGAATGCGAATAATAAGATTAATGTGTGTTTATATATTTTGCTCATCCAATAGCTGTTGTGACCCAATATGCTGTTATTCTCTCTTCCGACTTTTCATTGGATTTTCAACCTCCAGGGGGTCTGAATAAATCAAGTTTAATATGCTTTTGGCAACGATCTTTAGTTTTTATCAGAAGATACTAGTAGGAGCCAGTGCAACTGTAATGAATAGTGATATAAAATGAACTACATTGACACCTCTTCTCTGGTTGCTTGCATTCTGTCTGCAAATCTGAATATAGATTTGTCTATTTAGATACAAAACATAACATTGATCTGATTAACATGGTAATGTACATTTGTTCCTCAGGAACTCCTTGCCTTTTTGCTTGATGGGCTGCATGAAGATTTAAATCGTGTGAAGCAGAAACCATATATTGAAACAAAGGATTCTGATGGTCGGCCTGACAAGGAAGTTGCAGATGAGTTTTGGAGATACCACAAAGCTAGAAATGATTCAGTAATTGTAGATATTTGCCAGGTGAATAGCTTTTCGATTTTATGTTTGACCTGCATGCCAACATGCTTTCATCTCTGAACTTAAACTGTTTGTGCTTGTATGGATTATCGATGGTATTATACAGGAAAACAAAAAACTAGTTGTTTTTAGATGTGAACGTGTCCAATAAGTTGATAGACATTAAGAACCACTTTTAGGACCTGTTCTGCACTCCATGCATTTATATTTTGTCAGATTCCTAGGAATATTAATTTTGTACTAGAGTTGTTAAATGTTACAATACGAGGTGCAAAAAGCTTCTTCAAATATTTCAAACCTAGAATTTAGGTAGCAATATGAAATCAAAATTATCAAATATTCTAACAAATATTTTAACACTTCCCTCCATTTGAATATGATAAACTTCATGAATGTTAAACTTGGATTTGAGACTTGAAAAGGGTGAGTTTTTAATAAGGCAACAATCAATAAATTTTTGTAAAGAAAAAACAGGTACTATTTGCAAGGCGATGCTTGAATCTAGTTTGCATGCTTTAGCCCAAAATCTCCATCCCCAAGCTCAATTCTCATTTATAGCTCTCTAGGTTCGCATCATTCCTTTACTTTTAAGGACGAATCCTTGATTCGAGTGCATATCTACCAAATCAAAACCGAATCTTCCAAAGCCTCTTAAAGCACCACAATGGGCTTTCTCCAAGGCTCCAAGGTCAATCACATGTGCGAAACTTCTTTGTAATGCTTTAAAGCCAGCAATAATTGCCTAACAATTAAATATGCAGAGTAGTATGCGTGCTCATTGACACCTCATTGGAATGTAAGCATGGAAGCTCTTTGGCTATTAAAATCATCAATTCTTAGGAAATGTTAATAGATGCAGAATACAAATGAGAATCGAAATGGTAGACATATGAATAATCCTCTCAAATTAGATTTTTTTACTCAAAATTTTTTGACTCCTTTTCTTTACTCTCTTCTTTTCCCTCTCAACCCCACCCTTTTCTTTAATCTCTCTAGTAATCTCCCTCTTAATCTCTTCCTAAATTTCCTTTCAACCACTCTCAATTTCATTTACAATTTCCCTTCAAGTTCTTGCTCAATTTTTTTCCTCTTCCCAATACCTATCAATATATTCTCTATCCTCTCTGGCTAATGTTAGTCAGCTAGTGATAGTTGTATATGCTTGATGTGACGACCTCTAAGTGAAATATTTATTAATCTCATCATAGCTATCTCATTAGTTGTACTGCCATGGTCTTCTAAGTAATATATGATTGAATTGCATAGGAATCATGTTGCACAAAACTTCATCTTCATAGCTTCCAATTCTAAATGAAACGAGCACACCCTCTTGGTCACTTTCAAACCCTCGCCATCGTTTAACCCTGCAACCGACAATGCTAAGGATGATCTAAGAGTGACAATGACATTCTATTAATAAGAATAGTACTCACCAAATTTATACAACTCCCACCACCAATAACCAAGCTACAAATCCTACCTCCGACTTCACACATTGTTTGAAAAATACAGTCATGTTGCTTAACGGTGTCCATCTGCAAAGTTTCATCATACTCTTTATTAATTGTCATATTTCTCACAAGTCAATTGTCATTTTCAAATGTTCAAAGCAATTCAATAGACATACAGTCGGTGATGAAGATATTTGTGACAAGCTATAGTAGATAGTGAGATTGATCAAGGAAATAAGGTTATTGAGCTTGGGCTGGTAGGAAGCAACGATTGATCGTAGTTAATAGTGATTAATCTCAGTAAAGAAGGTTGGACGCAATCACTTGCAAATTTTGTTCAAGCGATCTCAAAAGTTGGATATGATTGGACTTGTAATTGCAAAGGAGCACGATTGATTGAGGTAAGTTGAACTATGCAATTGTTCGCAGATAAGGACGATTGATCCAACCCCCTTGAATCAAATCAAAATTTCTCATAAAGCTTCTCACAAACTATAATAATAAAATCAATGGAAATTTTGCTCTAATTTAATGGGATTAAAAAATTTACAATGTTTCTGCAGATAGAAGAAATTAATCTAGAATCCTAGGAATTCAATCAATATTGCAACATATTTTCAATTAAATATGGAAGTGTAGAAATAAAAGATAACTGCTTAGACTTGAATTTAAGCGGATCCTGATGTGCAAACCATGTAATTCATGGCCCAAATGAATATGAAAACTCAATTGAAAGTCAGCCATAGCTAACTTGCCTGTTTGGTTGATATGTTACGAGTCACTTAGGCATCTCACCCACATAATTTGATTGGAATGTGCACTGGATTTAGGAGTCCTCAACTAATTCTAGGAAATAAATGAAACACTCATTCAAGGGAAAAAATTGAAAACACCATTCATCATTGTTGTCTTATCTGTGGATAAAAGAGGTATTTGTAGAAAAATATGCTAAAATCTAAACCTAGAAAAGTTCAAGAAATGTGTGGGCCTAAAAATAACGTAAAAAATCCCATTAAAACCTTAAAAATCTGATTTCCCGTGCAGTGCAACTGATCCAGATGTGTGATCGATTGAGTGATCAAGATTGCTTCTTACGAGTCTGGGAAATCTTTGGATTATCAATCTCAGGAGGCTGAGATCTGCAGAGGTTGAGATTGATGCATTGTACTGAGATCTATATTCCAGAATCTCATTCTCACTTGATTTCTTTAACTTTTGAAGCTCAAAATTTGCCACAATATGCCATTTTTCATGCCGGCTGCCTACTTGAGCACAAAATATTCCTACTCAAGCTCTATTCTCATCCGTGGCTCTTCGAGATCGCTTCATGAATACTTTGAAATAGGTGTCATAAAGCGACACGCAACAGATTGTTGCAAGGCAGAAAAAACTAGTCAGCATCAATAGTTGTCATAAGGCGACAAACACTAATTAACCATTGACATGGAAAGTTGACTGAAGATTTTCTGTAGTTGACAAAGAAAATGAAATATTAAGGGACCAAATGGCAATCAACCAAAATTAAACAGCCTGATGAAAGTAGCTTGAACCCAAAAAATTAAAAGCCCTAAACATTAAGCAACCCAATTCTTTTTCTTGCTTCAAACCTGCAAAATTGCTCTAGTCTTGAAACTATTGATCCATGTTTTTTAACTCTGCTGATAACTTTAAAAAAGGGGTCCAAAAAATTAGCCCACCTTTGGCCTAGAAGAGAGGGCAACCTGGAACAATCTTTGCCTAATTTAAGAAGGCCAAAATCAATGGGTCAATGGCGGCTGGAAGCACTGTTCAAGCATGTGATTTAAGGGTAGTAGCAGCTAAAAGGGCACCAAGTTAAGATTGGGTGTTGGAGTTGTTAGCTTTCTGTGGGGGGTGATGATGAAGTGTTGATCGCTAGGGTTTTTTGGGTGGCGGCAATTGCTGTGTCAATTTTAGACGAGGGAACGTGATGGGGTTCCAATGAAGATGGCTGATTGGGTTTCAAATGGGCTTCTACTTTTTGAAGAGGGATTTGGGTGTTGGTGTCATTCTGTGATTTCTGGTGGGCGAAGGCCGATAGCTTAGGGATTTTCCTTTTTTCTTTTTTGGGCGGTCCTGGCACGCATTAGGAAAGAGAGCACCAGTGGTGGTGAGTGGTGGCATCAGTTTTTCATAGTATCTAGGCTAAGGTTTCCTTTTGTGTGGTGAACACTCAAGCAGAAGGTAAGAGCCACTAAGAGATGCAACATTGAGTGATGGGCTACCAATTCAGCGGTTGGTTTACTGGATTTTTTGCCCATACAGAGTTGGGGGCAGGATGGCTAGGGTTTTGTGATATTGATTTTTAAATTAGGGGTTCTTTGGGAAAAGTATTTGTTATGATTGGACATTCTTTTCCCTCTATGAATTTTGACCGAAACTATTACTACTACTTCTCTCTCTCTCTCTCTCACTTTTAGATGGCGTTGTCTCCATTTGTGGTGGTGAATTACTTGTGGCACGCGGTGGAAAGGGACCAGGAATGGTTTTGATTGAACTAGAATTTTTGGGAAAGAGATGCATATTGGAAATTAACTAGAAGAATTGTTGTGTATTTCATTACTATAAAGAGGTCCCATACTATAAGTATTAAGATACCAAAAATAAGAAATAATTTAACATAGAATTACTCCTATAGATTAGAAAACCAAATATTCCAAATCTATAATCTAGGTAATAATATGAAATCAAATATTGTCAAATATTTTAACAAGTCGTAATGTTAACTATTTTCAGGAAACAGAGTTTCCAAATTTTAAGAAGTTGTAAAAGCTTTTACACAAGTAAATGACTTTTGATATTTCATTGTAAAGAAATTTGCTTCTGAATTTAATTCTACCTGGTACTTTGTCTTTGGGTGGTATCTGTCTAATGGTAGGAAAATTTGACAGGGTCAATACAAATCGACACTCGTTTGCCCTGTTTGTGAGAAGATTTCAATAACATTTGATCCTTTCATGTATCTGTCCTTGCCTCTTCCATCGATGGCTACTAGGTCCATGACAGTAACAGTGTTCTATGGTGATGGAAGTGGACTTCCTATGCCATTCAGTGTTACTGTTCTGAAGCAAGGGTGCTGCAAAGATCTCAACCTGGCATTGGGTATTGCATGCTGCTTGCGCCGCGATGAGTACTTGCTTCTGGCTGAGGTAGACGTATATTTGCATTTTGTATCTGTTGATGATTGTATGTGAGTTTTTCCATTAATACCCTCTGCTCCAGTTTATCTGATGCCTCAGACTTGTGATATTTAGGTCTATGAACATCGGATATATAGGTACCTGGAAAATCCATCTGAGCCTTTAGCTACAATTAAGGATGATGAACGTATTGTTGCCTACAGGCTCCCTGGAAGGGAGGCAGATTTAACAAGACTTGAGATATGCCACCGATACCAGGATACGTGAGTTCTCTTTTTGGTTAGCAAGGTTACAGAATTTATATGCTACATTCCAAAATAATTTTCATTTTGTAGCATTATGTGGGCATGCGGTTGCTTTGTGTGATTTATTTGTGTTCTACTCTCTTAAGATTTCCAATCTTTGTCTGTCAAGATGCTTTTGATGAAAGCTGCTGCTAAGCCTGGATTTTACGTTGATCTTATGTACTTGCATTTTTGTCCCCTAAAAAGAGAATCTTAAGAAGAATGGTGGGGAATTGTATGTATGGTTGTAGTCATTTTTTTGCCTCTCATTCACCCAGCCCAATGGCCTATTGGATTTGAATCCTCAACCTCTCCCTTGAGGTCATGGGATTCAAACCAGTAGGCCACATGCAGACACCCAGTTGTCATTATTTCAAATTACCTGGATCAGAATATTGATACAATGGCACTGGATTTAGCCACCAATATTACAAATCTCTGAAAAATTAGGACAAAAGCATCTTAACTTTGGAAAGCATTCGTTGAATTTCTACTTTGTTGTATGATATCTGGTGGCTGAATGATTCGCATTATTTTAGTTATTTCTGTGCCTGCTGACCATTAATAAACCCTTTTTCTTCAGTGAAAGGAGGCTGT
This sequence comes from Avicennia marina, assembly GCA_019155195.1. Taxonomy (NCBI): domain Eukaryota; kingdom Viridiplantae; phylum Streptophyta; class Magnoliopsida; order Lamiales; family Acanthaceae; genus Avicennia; species Avicennia marina. The sequence goes on from CM032755.1 coordinate 17,638,796, forward strand.
TCCTGACTCCATTGGTTACTATCTTGGAGGACGCACAATCTGGAGGTGATATTGAACTTGCTGTTGACAAAATGCTTTCCCCACTAAGGAAAGCATTTCTCTCTTCAACAACAATCCACAGAAGCGGGGAAAACGGCTCTGCTTTGAATGCAGTGGAAGAGCTAGCAAACAGCTCTAGTTCCCAGCTGGATACCATGATCCAATCAACAGAAGAAATAGAGCCTGAGGGAGTCTCCAGCAGGGAGTTGTCATTTCGGCTTTGCATTACTGATGATAAGGGTTACAGCTGCAGGCCTATAGTGAAGGATTCACCCATAAGGTGTGGTCGTACAGTAAAAGTCATGCTGGACTGGACCGAGAAAGAGCACGAGCTATATGATTACAGCTATTTAAAGGATCTTCCTGAGGTTTGCAAGTCGGGTATTCTTTCAAAGAAAACCAAACAAGAGGCCATATCTCTATTTTCATGCTTGGATGCTTTTCTGAAGGAGGAGCCCCTTGGCCGTGATGATATGTGGTATAGTAAAATTTCGCAAATGTTTTTAGTTGCTATGAAAATATGTTGACATTATTGATTATTCTTACTTGTTTGACATAATTGGATGCAGGTACTGTCCTCGATGCAAGGAACACAGACAAGCAAATAAAAAGTTGGATTTATGGAGGTTGCCCAACGTTCTTGTCTTTCACTTGAAACGATTCTCGTATAGCCGATGGCTGAAAAACAAACTTGACACATTTGTCAATTTTCCCATTCATGATCTTGATTTGAGCAAGTATGTGAGGAATAATGATCCATTAGAAGGCTCACATATTTATGAGCTGTATGCCATCAGTAATCACTATGGTGGCCTAGGTGGAGGGCATTATTCTGCTTATTGCAAGGTAATTAGTTAATGTGTCGGGTTTATTATTTATCTATACGCTTGATATCATTTCTCATGATTTTGGTTGGAAAGCTGCTCAGGAGCCCTTGATCTGTATGACTCACGTACCTTTCATTCAACACTTGAATTGCAAAGGGCTTTCTGGTTCCGTGGACTGTTAGAAGTTCAGCATAGAATGCATTCATAGCACACACTGCCAGTTTGTTAGCCTCCCATTCATAGAGAGCGTGATTTATTCCATTTTCTTGCAGTTAATTGATGAGAACAGATGGTACCATTTTGATGATGCTCATGTATCCCCCGTCAATGAGTCTGACATCAAAACGTCTGCTGCTTATGTCCTGTTCTACCGACGAGTTAAACCTACATCCAGCCGAACAGTGGGTGAGCCATAAGGTCATAGGGTTTTCTTAAAGTCGTCTGATGTTATTTTACTCTTTTTTACGTGGCACGGTTCGTTCTTATGTTGTCCCCTTGGTTAAAGCCATTAACGACGGGTTCTTTCGACAATATAGCAATGGCATGCCATTTTGGCCCGACAAAATGGCAAATTAATGGACATAAAATTAACTTGCTGAAGAGGATCGCGAGTTTGGTGGACATAGGATAAAATTATGTTCGCCAGGAAAGATGGGTGACGTGCTGTATGAATGCAATAATTCTTTTTGTAGGGAAGTAGAAGTTTTGGATGGACAATCAAGTATATTAGAGTGATCTTACGTGTCTGGGATGCATTTGAGATGATGTAGTGTAGCGGTCCCCTTGTCTCATGCAGAATTGTGAAACGCTGAAACCATAGTTCTGGTTTACCTGAGGAAGCCTCAGCTACACCAATGTACTTTTGAAGGGTGTCAAAAATTGTCAATTAAGTTTGGAAAGGTGGTGTTAAGTTTCAAAAACTAAGATGTTTGAATTTTATTAAGTGTTTTTAAGGAAACAAGGAATTTGTGTTTTTTTATTTATTTTTATGTCAAAATCAAACATTGGCCCTTGTTCTTGAGATTTCTGTTTGGGGGTGTTTTTTCGATTCATTGTATTTAACATGTTTCTAATCCATGTCCTGCCCTCAAGAAGAAAATCCATGTTTCTAAAACTGTATCGAATTAAAGAACTAGCCCTACTGGTTAGATTGTTTTGAAAAAATATGTTTTAAATAATATAATAATATATAGACACCCACACACATCAATATATATATATATAGCAATATTAAATTAAGTTCATAAAATAAACTCAATTTAGTTTTTATAATATGCCAGAGGATGAATTTTGCATATGATGCTTAAAAATTTAATTATTCAAGGCAAGATCAAAATGTATAAATATTGAAAAATGGTTTTGTAAAATAAAAGATCTCAATTAATAAGAAAAATTTTAAATTAAGACAATATTAAAATTTTCAACTACTCAATTGGAATAGTATGTTGATAAATATTAAATAAATAAAAATTTCGTTAAAAAATTGAAATTAAGGGTTACTTATAATTTTTATAGTAATGATCGACTGGTTTAAAATCTTATTTTATTACAAACAGAACATCCCTAAATTTGACATGTCATTTAAGACATTATTCTCCATCATAAAAGTTTGAAACGAACATCAAGATTTAATTAATAAGGTATAATTTGTCATAGTGCTTTCCTAAAAAGTTAACACGATATATATTTACTAGTTACAAACACTCAATTGATGCGTGTGTATTTTAGTTCAATATATAATATTTTTTAAAACAAAGAATTTTATTTTTATCATATAAATATATTGAATATGTTACACATAAGTGTGTGTGTGTGTGTTATAATTTATCACTTGGCAGCAATTACATATTTTATGAGTTTACATTGTATTTTAATTAATGATAGTAAAACTTATAATTATTTTATAAAGAAATGTTTCAAATAATATTAAATCTGTAAATATTGTTTACAAATATTTCGGTTGAAAATTAAATGTCAAATTGATGATACATACTGAGGGGATGTTATGCCATTCTCTATCCAATTATCTATAATGAGAGGTACATTGACGTTCCTCCCCCATGAAGATATTTGATGTGACAACTGATTTCTCAAGTCCAGGTTAACATTGAGCAACGAAATAATATGTCCAACAAAAACATGCAACAATTCTACATGGTATCTTCGGTTGCAGCATATCAAACATTCATTTCCTTTAATCAAAAACGGAGCATCAAAATTGCACTTTTATCGATGCAGCATCATCTCGTGGCACGACATCATCCATTATTGTCCTTAAGCGTTAGGTTTTAATAGTATGATTTGCACGAACGAATGAATTTTATTTTTTTTAATTTTTTAAACTCACAGACCCACCTAATTTATGAGGACTTAGCTCAAAAATATTGGAGTGTTCCCTTGAAGTGAACAAGAGAATGAACCTATAAATATAATATAGATGTAAAAAAGAGTCGTATTATCGAAATATGTTTTTTATAATTGGTGTGGGAAAGGAATCTAAAAGGAATTGAGTCAATGTTTACTAAATATTTCTATCCATATGTGTGGCAAGAAACAACATATAATATGAATGGAAACATAAAAATTATTTTCTATTGAAGGTATATTATTTACAAAGTATTATATTCATTACAATTTTTTGTTGTCTCGATATTTATTCATATTATATTATTAAGAGTTTAAAACTAATTTAGTTCTAGGATGTGAACTTACACTTTTAACCTCTACTAAATAATGTGAATCTACATAATTGTCCTTGAACAAATGTTACTTGTGTTTTTATCTCTTCCTCTACTATTTCAGACTTCTTCCCATTGTTCTGTATTCTTTATGGCAACTCCACCCTATCGTGCTTTGCTTCCTCTCAAAACTCATTTCATGGTGACGTGTAATTTTAATTTTTGATAGCTTATTTTTATCACTAAATTTTTAAAAATATAGTAAATCTATATTTTATTATAAAATTATGATAACTTACTTTTATTATTAAATTTTTTAAAATATGATATATTTATAAACATTAAAAAAACTATGTACACAGAATATGTAATTTATTTCTAAGTGATAAGGTTTAGAATAATGCGCACACACACACATATGTATATTTAATATATTTTTAAAATATTTATATAATAAAATAAAATTTTATGTATGGTTAAAATATTGAGCTTTGAATTAAAATGCAAATAAACCAAGTGTACTTCTGTTGCTAGTATATATTTAAGCAGTTATAAATATTATATACAAAAATTATATATTTATAATATATAATGACATTTACTAGTGAAACACATATGAATGACAATGATAGATGAAGTACAAGATATATATGATTCCGAATATATATTATTTTCCACTATAGTAATATTTATATATATATATATATGTTTATATACTGAATTACTAATATATCATGCATAATATGTGAAACTTCTAATAGTTTCTTGAAAATTATATAACTTAAAATTTATATAAACTCTGTTTTCAAGTAGATGCAAAAGTAATTACGTCATTTTATATAATTATACATGTCTGAATATTCTAAACATCACATTTTTAATTATGTCGATATTTACTATATCTGATAACATTTGTGTTATTATAGAAATTAATATGAGACTTTCGTAAGACATATATAAATATATCATATTGTTAAATTATACATTCTTGCTAAAGTGTGGATCTACATGGATGGATATTTATGAATAATTATTATACATATCGAACATAGATTTCAATAATATTACATGGATAATTAGATATACAACATATTTGTAATATATATGTATTCATTTAATTTTATATGTAATTTGGATTCTATTTTCACGAACTTATATAAAACAAGATACTACACATATGTTGGTTCACAAGTACTTTAGTTTAAGAAATTATTTAAAACATAAACAGAACTTTTAAATTATGACATTGAAAATAAAAAATTAGAGTGAAGATTATCATTTTAGAGCAGACTTGTGATGAACCCAGACAGTAACATCTATATAATATCTTATTTGATATAGAAGTTTAAATCCATATATGTGTACTATTACGGATGTTATGTATATGCACATCTACTATTTTATGCATTGTTTTATTGTATAATTTTTAAATTTGAATTTTTCAGGTCCAGTTTTAAGTATTTTGGACACTATATAAATAATATAAAAATCGCAAATTTATACGAAATTAACTTATATAAATAATTAATTATCTATCAATGATGCATATGTAAATAATAAATAATTAAATTAATTGCCTAATAACAATAAGTCCAAAATAATATCTTGAATAAATAACTTCCTAACGTAAAATTATTATTCATCTTTCTATGCCCTCGAATGCTTTTCCTTAATATCATGTTAATACTCACGATTAACGTGATAATAAGAAAAGCATTGAGTGCATAAAAAGTGTATAACGATTTCAACTTATGATAAATTTAATTTATTTTGGTCGTATTAATACACACATGCATCACTGTTATTAGGCAATTAATACAACAACATATCATTCCATATATTAAATTAATTTTCTATATAATTTATTATACATTATTTGTATATTATTTAAATTATTTTCTAAACAATTACTTAAATCTGGGCCTTTAAAGTTGGATTTTAAGTATTAAACAATTACAAAGAGAAATACGTAAAGTAATAGATAATTAGATACATATAAAGACATAATAAACATGTGCAAAGATAAAATGTAATACACATGTACATAAATATACTTAAAACTGAAATAAAAATAAAAAAATAAATAAAAAACTATATATATTTTTAAAAAAATGTATTTTAAGAATTTGATTTTTAAAACAAAATTTTTAGACTGTGGTTTGCTATAACATTTTAAGGTTCTTTAAAAGTACAGTAGTTTATAAATTTTTAAATTAATTCATTATATCAAAATTAATTAGCCAAAGAAGAAATTTATCAACCCATCAGGATCATTAAAACAAAAACCCAATGATAGACAATTGTGTCATGCACACCAGTCAAAATATGTTCTTGGAAATAATAAATTGAAGATCCCTACAAGCTAAATATAATGGAGACAAGATACACCATTTATCATAAATTGAGAGAACGTCCGAATATATAAGAATTATGAGTTAATGGCAAACATAGTACATTACCATATAATTATTATTTCTTCAATCGCCCCTGTGACATACCTTATATCAGCCTCGCTCAAAATGCTAGCTTGTGAATAAGTATTTTTAGAGCTACACAATAGAGAATTACACGTAGCTATGGAAGACTCCTCTCTATCTTTTCTTTGTGAGAGTTGGATGATTTACACATGCGACTCTGCCCGCTATTTATATTGGCCAAATTATGAAATGGACGGCTGTCGCAAAAATAATCCAACGTGTGATAATCGTCTTCTAGAGAATTCTTTCTAGCGTATTTCAAAGAAATATTCCTGGGAAACTTTTTCACTAACAACTTTTTGCATCCACACTTACCCACCACATTCATCCGTATTTAGGGAGGTTCACATCCATTATTTTTTTTTATTTTTTACCGAAATTACAAATGTTATTTTAATAAATTATCATTGTTCTTCAATTTTTGAAAAATATTATGACGGAACAAAAAATGCATGACATGCCGAAAATACCCCCCATTATGATGGGCTTCTTCATGTTTGATCAAATTTGACCGGGGCTAAAATATTGTTTTGGATAAAGGGCTTTATTATCATGTATCAAGCAACTTAATAATTTTTCCAATATTATTTGCCTATTACAATATTTTAATATATTATGGAAAAGATTAATATCAGTAAAATAAAATATTATAAAATTGCTCCAATTATTCTTTAAATGTAAATGTTATATCTACCAAGTTGACAACTTGTTTTCTGCATGATCAACAGGAAATGATAATTTGAAGAGGTTGAAAAGATAAATTTAGAATTCTAAAATTCGAAATTTGAAAAATAACACTATTGAGAATAAACTAGTTTAAAAAAATTTGAATGTTTAATTAATTTTTAAAATTAACAATATACAATTGAAAGCTGAATAATTTATTAATTATATTCTTATTTCAATTTAAGATAATTTTACATGAGAATGAACACACACACACACACATATATTATGAGAATGAGCATATTGTATGTCCCAAAATATAGAAGAAGGAGAAGAAAGAGGCAGAAATATAGCTTATGACTATATTTGTTTTATTTTTATTTTTTTTGTGTTTTTAGGTATATTTTATTGAAAATTATGTTAAAGTAAGATAGAGATAAAAAAATAAATAAATTTAAAAAATATAATGATTGTAGTTTATATTTTTAAAATAGAAATATATAAACTGACATAGCCTATGGTTCTTTTGGGGAGAAATATAGCTTATGCTCTTTCAGGGGACATGAAAATTAATATGCCATCCTGAATTTAAATCAGGCTTTCACTACACAACAGAAGAATTTAACAATATATAATTGAAAGCTGAATAATTATTAATTATATCATTATTTCAATTTAAGATAATTTTACATTTATATGCTATATGGGAATGAACATATTGTGTATTCCAAACAGTATATTTATAGCTTATGCTTCTTCAGGGGGCACGAGAGTTAATATACCATACTGAATTTAAATTAGACTTGTGTTAGCACTGCCACCAATCATCTGTAATTTTCCAAGCTACCTCAAACTTGAATATTTGGTTTAATTATACCTATACCATATTACAAGACCTAATTTGATTACTATTGTAAATTTATAATACTGCTCTTCGTTAGTTAATTTACACCATTACCATTGATTAACAAGACAAAGTACATTCAAATACAATTACTAATATACATTTATTTTTTTGCCTATCCTATATATCCATATGTACTTATATTATTGTGAAAGTGAGAATTTTATAAAATTACAAAAATAAGTTGATCAATTTTGAATTTTTCTATCCTTTTTTCTCTGTTGTTTTAACTTATTACTTTTATATTTTTCTTCAAATTTTCTCTTTTGAAAATATTTGTTATCCTTTTTATTATTTTTAAAATTATTTATACATTTACTCTATATATACTATATTATTATGAAAATAAGACTTCTTAGTTGCACGTTATAAAATCAGGCAACTACCGTTAATTTTATTTTTAAAATTTTATCCTTTTTTTTTTAAATTATTATTAAATTTTTTTTTTCTCTTGAATTTCTTCTTTTTCATTTTTTTTATCATTTACTTAGTTATTAATTTTTTTTATATTTTTACTTTTTAATATTTTTTATTATTTAAAATGTTATGACTTTATAATTTATAAAAAAGAATTTCCAAGTATGTGACTTTTATTAATATTATATTCTTAAGTGAATGAAAAACAGAATGTGAAAGAAAGGCGAGAGGAGACTAAAAGAAAATGCAAGATAAGTGACAAGTGACCTAGCAATACGCAAACCACGAACCATCTTCAGCCCGCGACTTGTTAGATAGCTAATGCTTTATTCCAAAGGCTAGCAAGAGGAACTTGTGTTCGTTTGCCCTGCCCCAAAGGGTACGATCCCTCTGCTAATTAACGCATCCAACCATTCACGAAAAGAAGAATCGATCAGTTGGGTGAATAGGTGTTGGAAAGAGACGATGGATCCATAGCTGGAGATAATAGCACAAAAACAGACGATGCTGTAGAAGAATCGACCAGTTGGCTGAATAGGTGTTGCAAAGAGATGGTGGATCCATAGCTGGAGATAACAGCACAAAAACAGACGATGCTGTAGGTAGACAAGAGTGGAGCCTCAAGTTAACAAAGGAGGAGCATTATTTATAATCAAAGGCAGACAATCGTCACTATGAATTGGAGGGAAATCAAAGTGTATCGCTATCTAGATTTGGCGACACAGCAAGAAACAGCAGACGCCCAACAAATAGATTCATTGAATCAGTGTTTTCCGTATTTGGGGATGGTAGTGTTACTCCACTGAAACAGATGTCAGGGAAGGGAAATTATGATTATTTCACATATGTTGACTAGGAAAAGGGTAACGGCATATTTGAAAATTTTGATCACCTTATTTACTGATTTTCTATGTTTCCTTTACATTTTTTTTGAAATATTGATGCATTTTATATTAAATAATTTTTTTCCTTTTTTTTTTTTTGGTGGATTAAGGTGTTGAATGTTGATCAGTCACGGTGTCCGTAAATTGACTGAATGTAACTTGTGCACCTTGATGGGGAAAGGGAGATTGATTTAGCTGACATGGTGGAAAGGTTGAATAATTCACTTGAATAAAAGTTTGGACTAACTTATTCAATAGTTGAAATTGATGGTTCCTCCCAATAGTATCTTAATCACGTTGAGCAAAAAATTCTTCAAATCAATTACAGATAAAGCAGGGATTTAGGAAAAACTGTTTGAATTTCTATGTTTTCTTGTGCTTTAGCGCTTTTGTAATATTTCAACCAAGACGAGTTTATATTTCCTTTATTTCCTTCAGAAACAACTCATCCTCGGGGGAACTCTTTTTTATTTAATTGCACCCATGATGATCGATAAACACAACACCATGTCCCTCAAACACACCACACCTTATCGTCTGTCAATTACCAGTCAACCATAAACAAAACCACAGGCACACCGCCAGCCCTCACCCCAGAGCTTGAGAACACATACATGTATATGTTCATCAGCTGATGCACTCCTAATCCTCATGCCCACTAGTCTAGTACACGCAAAGCCAATCAAAAACCTACTGGTTCCCACGCCAGTCGCTCTTGTAAAGATCAGTAGTACGTTAGTCCAATTTGCAGAGCCAGTCTTGAGGCGTGTCCACACATCGCCCTTCAAGGAGTGGCAACATTTTCCTTGGCAAGTGGAGCAATTTCCTCGCCTTCAATACCAGGTTCATTTCCGGCCACGCCCAGGCTTAGCAGCACTAGTTCCCACTTCTTTGCAGGTCCCTGTAAATTGTGACCAATCCCATATCTCAAGTTCCAATCAAAGCAAGAAATTTGGAAAGTTAGTAGGCGGCCAGAGGCTACCTTCCAGGAGAGATCCTGTGACATGCAATTTTTGAGCATTTCTGCAAAGGCAAGAGTGCCATACACAGCAAGAGCTCTAGCAACGCCTGTGACTATCTTCATCACGTCAGCTGGGTCAACCGTGGCGCACTGCTCACAAGAGAACAGGATTGATATCCCAAAAGAGTTGCAAAACAGGTTGAATACAATGATAAACAGTTTACCTCAACATTGAAGTCCCCCATATGGAACCCAGTATACCCTTCCTTCACAGTGTCAACAAGGCCACCAGTTGAAGCACAGATTGGTATCTGATCCAGGCAGTTTCATGTCAAGAATGCATCACAAAAAAAATTCCACAGCTCTATCCTGCTATTAATGCTTTTGCAGAAGATAAAAAGAAAAAATCAGCAGCAAATAATTTGAAATCCCTTACCGTTCCATATCTCATGGCATGTAATTGGATGAGACCACAAGGTTCAAATCTGCTTGGAATCAACATAAAATCAGCACCGGCAGTTATCATGTGCGCCAGGGGGACGTTGAATTTGGCCACTCCTCTTGCTTTATTAGGATACAGCACCTCAAGCTGTTCAATCTGCTGCTCAAATCTCTTCTTGCCAGTTCCCTGATATAAACAACAAATGAAAATTATTGCAAGACTTTGTACAAGCGGCCGTGTTGTAGACAGAAATCAATTTACTACTTACAAGGATTATTATCTGCACATTCATTGATATAAGCTTAGGTATGGCAGCGACAAGAATATCTGAGCCTTTCTGCTCTTCGAGTCGGCCAATAAATCCAATGACAGGAATGTTCCTGTCCACAGGCAACCCAACTACTGCTTGAAGAGCTTCCTTCAACAAAGGCTTCGCATCCATAACCTGAAAGCGGATTGATAAGAAAACATCTTCTACAAGGCCAAAGTGGCAAACCATATAATTCATAATGAATTAAGACAAGAAAATTCTCTATCTTAATAATCAGTGAAGACACTTCGGTAGCAATAATCAGAAGTATAAGAATCTTACAGTGGTGATATCATAGTGATAGTCAATGTATTTATCAGTTGCTGGATTCCACTCTTGTGTATCCATGCCATTTTCGATACCGGTTATACAAGCCTCACAGATTTCATTATGCAATTCAACTCCTTTTGCTTCACCAGAAACAAGTTCCTTAGCATAGTGAGAACTGACAGTCAAAAGTCTGTGTGCTTCTACAATTGCAGCCTTCAGCCAGTTAATTTTCCTTCCCTTAACCGGCTTATCATACCTGCAACGGCAATGTATACCCACACAAACTGAGACACTTAATAGGCAGGTAAAATTGTGATTTTGCTTCTTTGGGACTACATTAGCATAATGTTCATACCCATCAATGAAATCAAAAGAACTTTTGTATTGATCAGGAAGATTGAGAAGATGGAAGTCTGAGAATGCAAATCTTCCCTGATAGGCGATATTGTGGATGCAGAAGGCAACCTGTTTGTTTGTAATTAAGCCAAGTATCAGAACAAAATGCCACCTAATACTAGTTTTCAGCAACATGCACAAAAACAAATACTTGATTTTCTTGACCTTTGCATTCATGTAGATTCCTCTGGATTGGTACATAGACTTAAGGTAGCAGGGAAGCAGAGCTGTGTGCCAGTCATTAGCCACGAAGATAATATCCTCACCTAAAAAATATGGAGGCTAAGGTGCAGTTTCTCAATTATAATCTGCAAGCAGAGGTTTATTATAAATCAAATTCCAAAGCTACCATATGGCCCTGAGAAATATTCGCTGCAGTTCAGGTTCAAGACTCTAGGAGCCTCCAAAGCAGCCTGAAAAGTAATAGCCAAAGAACTTGTGAATGCCCATTCAAATGAGCAAAATCGTGCATAAGCAGAAAGAGCAGATGCCATTAAACACCAGGGATAAGTTCTGATGCCCAATTGTTTAAGCAGAAAAACCAGAGACATGAAACTATAATAAAGTGACAGCAGTAAATTCCTCCACAGCCATTGATGATTTGTGTAGCATTTCTACTTCCCCTTTTACTAGTTAATCATCAAAGAGAAAAAAGCTGAAACCCTGGAGTAATTAAAAGTCACAAAGAAAGCTCACCTGGCACAACAAGCTAAATCGAAGTTGGTTGTCCTCATAATCAATTCCAGCTTTAGGGCCATAAATCTTTGATTTAGTTTTCCCCCAGACCTTTAGAAATGCAAAATTACAAACATCAAATACAAATTGTCAAGCAAAATTTAGCTGTTGATCTAAACATTTAATTAATCATTATCCACTGACCTTCTCCAGGAACATAGCATGATCAACAAAAACGCGGTCAACTCCACGCTTATAGCAGTGAAAAAATCTGACTGTCTCAATTCTATCTCCGACTTTTACCTGTAGTACAGTAATGATTATTCCATTCACTGAACTTCAAAGAGAAGCAATTAGATATAACCACAATTAGAAAAAAGAGTTAACCTCAACAAGCACACCAGTGTCCCAAGCATCTCTGTACTGATCATAGCGTGGGGACACTGTCATCACCCTGTGCCCACATGCCTAGATATAACCAATTGTATAAGGTTAGTAAGACAGGCTTAATGACTTGGCCTACAGCCAATCATGATCCCAAATTCTTCAAAACGTCATCCGTTTTAACAATTAAAAGCAAGTAGAGGGAACTACGCCTACCACCAGAGCTGGAGGCAATCCTGCAAGAACATCACCAAGCCCACCAGTCTTGCTCCATGGACCACATTCAGCTGACACAATACACACTCTCATCCCTCTTCCGCAGATAATTTTTCCGGGTGCCCTGTCATTCTCAGTTTTGTTTACTCTTCTCTGTTTTGCTTTCACTTTCACATTGCTTTTCTTTTGAAGCATATCAACCTTGTTGGCTGTTCTCAACCCATCATGAGTCAGGGGTTGGTTCCTTCGGCCAATCTGGGCCAAGTTTGTCTTGGAATCCACTGATGCTCTTCCTCTATGAATATGCGACACAAAGTATGAAGCAGTTACAGTTGCCATAGCAGACACCTGTCTCTGAATAACAAAATAAATAAATGGCAATCAGAAAACTGAAAACGTCGGAAATCTCAAACAGACACCATCTCCACTAAGCTCAGGCATTCAAGATTTCATAAATTTCAACCACTAAGTTTGCGGAAGTAATCTTTTAATTCTTGAAGAGAAAATCCTCACCCAGAATTCCCTCCAACAGCAATTACTGATTGGGTTACAACTCTTAATTGTGGGATTGTAATGTTACTCCTTGTCGCAAATTACAACATTAAAGAAATAATGCTACTCAAGTAATAATTTGGGGGAGTAATTCTATTTAAAGTAATGATATTTGAACTAATAAATCAAAGCGTCTAAAGGGAGTGTATCATCGCACGGTCAATGTAAATAACAGTCAGCAGATATTAACGATGGCAATTTCATCAGAGTAGCACTCCAAACACATTTTTCCAGATTAACATGTCATATAACAAACTCTATTTCCAGTTCAAACCCATCTAATAGAAAGTAAAGAAAAACTATATCATCTTTACAAATCTCAAAGGAGAAACCTTGACTTCTGTGCAGTGATATCAGCACATTATATGGATAAATCACGAAGTATGCATTTCACCATTTCAACACAAAAAGTTACAGTAACCAACGCGAAATCACACACTAAGATGATTGTCTTCATACAACACAAGGAATAAGAAAAGCCGAAAACAGTGAGCCCAAAAGAAAAAGAATAGAACAGTCAAGATTTGGAGGCGATAAAAACTCGGGAAACGGTTGTTTACCGCTTCATACAGCAAGAGGTGGAAGACAGCTGAGCCTTGTGAGAGCGTTACTGGCTGCGAAGGAAGGCTGATGAATGATTGACTAGCTCACGCTGGCAATTTGTACTAGTGTGTCGAAGGGTGCACCCGCCCATCCGACGCGTGGCACCAGAGAGTGGCAGGGGTGGCCCACTCACCTAAACACCGCAAATATTATTGTTTCACGGGAAATGAACCACATGCGGGTTGTCGAATGTGGGGTCCGCAGGAGAAGGCCATATCGGGAAAATGCGAGAGACTTGAGGTGTTCATGTGAGGAAGCTGGAGATTTTTTTCTCTGAGAAACGACAACCGAAGAGTTGTTATTGTTCACAATTTTAATTATTCACGGCTGGAGTTGAAGTTGGGCCTTTTGTGGGCCACATGACATAAGAGAGCCCATGGGATACAAGTTGTGGGTAATTGTTGAATTTCATTTTAATATTTCTAATTTTTTTAATTGTGAATAGGATTTCTTTAGAATTTGAAAGGTAAATGGGTATTGCTTTTTGTGTTAAAAGGGTCTATACACTAATACAATGCTTTAAAATTTTAGGAGAAGGTTTGAGGGATTTTATGGCTACGTTTGGGGGAGAGATTTTTGTTGAAAATGATGTTTGTTAAGAATTGTATTGAAATGTGTAATATGTTGGAAGAAATGTTTTGATGAAATAAATAGTGTAATTTGTTGAATATATGTATAAAATATATAATATAAGAATAATGATTTTATTTTAGACTGTAAATAAAAATAGATATGAATATAAGTGTGATATATATATATATATATGTATATTGATTTGATAGGTGTAATGATTTGAAAAAAAAATAATTAATTATATATAAGAGATGAAAATTTTAATTTTGAATTTTGAATGTTTGTTAAAATTATATGTTTGATAATTTGAAATTTGAGAATGTTTTTAGGTTGAAAACTAGGTTCCAAACATAACCTATGAATCTATTACTATTTATAACTGTTGAGCATCGATACTGTTTGTTCGTAAAATGTAAAGTTACGAAATTATCTTATTATTTCTGTGTAAAGCTATTTATAAAGCATTAGGATGCTATAAATTATTTAAAATCAATGTAAGAAGACCCCAAACTTAATATTGACAAAATTACAAACGTCAGACTTATATCATTCGTAATTTTTTTTTTCTATTCAACTATGAACATGCGATATTAAGTGGGTAGTATGATTTCCCGAAATGATATATGGAGTCATAAAATAGTAATACCGTTAAAAAAGGGTGCTTTGTTTTAAAAATTAAGCCGAAACTAAGTGTTTCATTTTAAACCACACAAATTTCACAAATAAACACGCATGCTTTTCCATGGCAAGTTTTCTACTTCTAAATTGTAGCAATTTGGGCTTTTCTTTTGATCAACAACCAATCAATTCCTTGTTTAGATTTTTTCTTCCACCATTCATTTTTTTAACCATTCATTTTGCCACTGACGGTTGACACAAAAGACAAGTGTTGATTAGTGTTTCGTGGAACACTAAATTGTAAGAATTGGATGAACACGAAACAGCAACCAATGGCTCTCATCGTTGCTCCTCTTGTAGCCAAGAAACTCTTATTTGCACGAGCTTCATTATTTGGACTTAAATCAACGTTAACATTTCTGAAAATTATATCCACCCCATCTATTTTAGTATTCTTTCTACTTTTGTTTTACAACTTTTTACTAAATTCGAAAGGAACTGAGTGTTGACTGTTCGATTAAAAATTCTTCTAATATATATATATATTGGTATGGATTAAGCATTGAACTAGTATTTTATTTCTTTTTAGTATTAATTTCTGTACTTTTGGTGATTCTCTTCGTTTGTTTTGTCTTAATTACAAAAGTACTAATTGCATAATTATTTGAATATTTCAATTAAGAGTTTCAGTAATTTGATAAATAATTGTTGAAATCTTAACGCGATCTAAGTATCCGTGATGTTTTATTTAGTTTTTGTTATTTTTATTTTTATTTATTATTAGACTTTATTAATAATTTGAGTCACGTGGACTTATGAGATTAGGACCTAATAGAGTTTAGTATAAATAATTATGTCATTCAGTTCAAACAAAAGTTCTTTAATATTTTTGAATTTAAGAGTCATAAAATCACTCAATTTTATTTGTAGATAAGAATATTCAAATCGATTCAATATAAGTGATTTCTAAATGAGTCGTAACGTATTAATCGCTCTTGACGTATCAATTGTGATCGTCTATCACATCGGCTATCCAATTTTTGATTCATTTTGATTTCATTACGTTAGGTCGAACACTTTGATGCATAGTTCGCGTCCTTAAAATTCAAATTGAATTCGATTAATTTTCATTGTTCCACTGTCCTCTCCCTCTTATCACATCAAATATTCTGTTTGGGTTTCGCTTGTATTGAATCATGGTGAAAAACCTCTTTTCTTTTTCTTTTTTAAGAAAAGACATACTGAAACGAGAAAATGTCTGTCAGCAGGTGTTCTTTATTTTATCTTTTTATTCTGATTTCATTTTAATGCTACATTATTTGGCCCAAGTCAAGTTTACAACATTTTCTGCATTTTATTTTACTTTTTTCATTTTGAATGGACAGAAGTCACCGTCTTTGTTAGAAAGATGTTAGTAACTCGTGATTTATATTGTATAAATAAAGTGTTATAAATATATTATAATCTTAAAACTTATTATTAAAGATTCTTGGTTACATTAAGATATTCAATACTATATAAATATTACCTAATATTATCATAATACGCCTTGATGGCTATCCGTGTAAGCCAATAACCTACCCTTATCGTCTTACAAAAGTACAAATAAATTGTTTTAATAGAAAGATGAAAAATCGAAATGCTTAAACATAAATTTAACTTTTGTATGGATTATTCAATTTGACTTGATATATAATCAATTTACCTTTTAAAATCCTGTTAACACGACAAGTCTACACCTCCAGAGATTCGCTCAAAATTGAGGGAGCACAATCAGAGTAACTGTTACATTTGCTATCGTTTGGCAAACTCTTGATTGGCTAATCAAAGGTATATGTTATATAAATTTATTCTTAAAATACAATAGCTTTAGAGGATTTTAATTTCCTATGGCAAATTACAAATTGAAAGTTTGGCAATTTTTAGAAAGTTTTAGAAAGTTTGGCAATTTTTAATTTCCTATTAGGATGATTTCAAAAAACTATACGAATTTGAGTTGGTTTTTGCACCCATCCTAATATTAAGACAGCTTCAGAAATTTATCAAAAAAATTAAAAAAATTACCATATTTTTGTATGGCCTTAGAACGGTTAATAACGTCAATTTAAAGTCTCTCTCTCTCTCTCTCTCTCTCTCTCTCTCTCTCCAAATAAACCCTAATCTATTTGTTTCAGTTTTGTCCTAATTTTTTTCTTCAAAACATTGTTAGGCAGAGAATAATTTAGCTCGAGTATTTGTTCTTGTAATAATCAAATATCTCAATAATATGTGTTTAGGTGCAAAGTATGTGTGACCACAGTTTCCTTCCGTGGGATCAACAGGATCACCCACGGATCTGCACAATGTTGTTATTAGGTATGGGAGCCATCTGTCCCTACACTGTTCAATGCCCCCACGGATGATATGCTCGACATTAAAATTACAGCCCCTCTCAATCGGAATATAATATCACCGCACGTTCCGTGCCAATGGTGGAATGCTATCATCCATCAGGGCAGACCTCAGCCACCATGAAGTACGGCCAAGTCCGTCATATATGGTCGAGCCTGCTTAGTTTTAGGGGTTTCGAGCTGTAGCAATTCTAGTGTTATAGGTCAAGTTATAAGGAGGGGGGCCACTTCCTCCAACGCCTAAGGATCATGGAGCAACTAATGGAAATGGGCGCTATGGGGATCAGCGGAAAGCTTGAAATACTTCAAGATCTTTCAATATTCTATGCTGACATTCTGGCCCCATGCGAAAACTGTGTCGTGTTGCATATCAGACTGTTCGGCATAGAACTGACTTTGATGCTATAGGCAAAATCGCATCACGCTCGGGCTACTTCATAAATGTTTCCTAACCTCTTTCTGGGGTTGTTGCCCAATAATATATTCCTAGGTTCTTATACAGTCAACGTTGTTGTCAAGGCAATCCTAAGTTATTGTTCCTTTCGTTTAAATATTTGGTTTTTATCTTGTAAAGGGAACGAAATCCATCCCTAAGTTGATTGTCAACATTTCAAATCTCAAATTTCACCGGACTTTATTACTTGAGGAATTAGTTCGATGGTGTTTTTAAGTGGGGTAAGGCAATCAAGAGTCTTTTCCTAGTTGATTCAATTCAACGTCAAGATTTCATTAGTTGCGCGTGTGAGTGCGTGAGAGAGATTTATTCTGATGTTTTTCTTATTTTCATTTTTTTAACAATAAAATTCACGCTATAATTATTATATTTTTTAAATTTTATATTCATATCTGTTTTGTTTTTACACAATTTTTTAAAAAGCTACACGTTAAAAACACAAAAAAAGGAAAAAAACGAAAGAAGAAACATAGCCGCCGCTGTAAGAAAAGCATTTTAAGAAAGATTATAAAGGAATAAATTGGTCAAGGACACATCACGATTAAGCTAGCTGTTAATGGCTGCAGAACCACCAGAAGTTGCAGCTTGCTGTTCTCCAGCTAATTTGACCGGGATAACAACAGCTCAAGGGCACTGGTCACAGCAACACTGTCAAAAGAGGTTAACGTCGAAGATTTTGCACAAGGATCATTTAATTAGGTTGGCAATTCCTCCATCGTGTCCTGTAAGGGACAGCTAAGAATCCTACCTACTTAAATCATTTCTGTTGGGAGCCCAGGTAACATCGTGCCGTGAAATGATCACAACAGGCAACAGAGTCAGCATATGCGAATGGTTAGTCACTGTAGTATTGAAATAATCACTTCTTTTTGAGCCATGCTTTCTTGTAAGTGGAGTTATCCATGATCTTTTGGCCACAAAACAAATCATAAGAATCACATACACTTAAAAAATTAGAGGGGGGTATCCATTTGCACAAGAAGTATGACCTAATGTGAAGATACAATAAAATAAAACCCACGGGGTTCACACAAATTTCCATCCTCATGTTACTCTTAATAACAACAAATCCACTCAAAACAACTCCATCGCACACGCAGCCATACACGAATTGCATTCCTCCACCAAGATTAACAGACGAGGTACGATTGGTCACCTGTGGGCAGTGACCAGAGTCTCTATGAACCTCAACCCATCGAATCTCGGAGCATATTTTTCCTTCCCCGCAGAATCTCCGCGGGAGTTCACAGCTTCACCCTTCAAACAAGAAATTAGACAGCCAGTTAGTGTCACCGCGAAATGCCAAATGACATTTTGATGGTTTGGAAATCGGCCGATCAAGAGTCGAAGGAGTACCTTATTGGCGCAGGGGTTCTTAAAGGTGACGTCACGCCCGCCGGGGGTAACGGCGAGGACGGATGAGGCGACCACCGAGGCGACCAGGACGCTAGTGCCCTTCATCTCTCCACTGTCGGATCAACCAAATGCCAATTTTCTGTCGCGGATATATGCCTGTGTCTCAATATGTCCTGCGATTGTTGCGACGTTGAGCTTTTATAAGCGGCCTGGTTGGGCCGATTTAATATTAAATTCTAGGCGGTTAATAAATCAGTGGCCAACTCTGGTTTGGCTTTGGCAAGTGAGCGTGGGGAGAAGCATTACGAGTGCGCCGACGACATCTGGCTGAACACACATACGTAATCCCCAACTTGCACTTCACTCCATTTGCTTTCATTGCACCATCAATTATTATTTTATATATAATGGTCTCGTACGTCTAAGGTTAAACTCAGCCGCCAAAATTGATTAGTCGGGTCTTTTTTTTTTTCCAAAATTAATTTTATATCATAAGCAGTCGGGTGCTCCTGGGGAACCTTTTAAATGATTTATATGTGTACACACCCATACACGCTTTTATTTTGATACTAGAAAAAGGAACGTATTTTTACACGAATGCACTAAAAATTACACTTAAAAAATTACATAATTTATTATTTTTCTTTAATGTTTTACACAATATCTTATCATTATGAATTTGAATAATATTTTCTTCCAAATATATATTATTCAAATTTTTATGTTACACATGTTACATAATCAAATTTATATTATCTTTATCACAATTACTATATGAATGTATCCTTTTTAGGTTTTTCAAATCTAATTTCAATTTGACAAAGTTTATTACATTTTACTTATCTAATTAAATAATATATATTTACTATACTTTCAAATCATAGTTTATGTTTCAAAGAAATACACTTTTTATTTAGATATGTGAAACAAGTATTTATAATATGAATCGTTATTTGTATGCATTAAAATTATTTATTTATTTTTATAATTTAACATATTAATTTATTTTATATTTTTTCTCAATTATAATTTCAAAATTGGTATCCAATTGTATTAGAATCTGTCAATTGTTCTTTAATATTAAAGTAAATTACTTAAATATTAAACTTAACTACTTCTCATGACATTTTTTTTGTGTTTATAAATTTTCATATTTATAGCAATCTTTTATAAAATTATCTTTCTCTAGCATATCATTTTATTCCTCAAATTATAAATTTATATTTTTATATATTTAATGAGTTTTTATAATACTATATTTAGGTGAATCTATTGAAATGTTTTTAAATAAAAAATATATTTTATCCTTACAATCAAAAATTTTAATAATTGTTATTCTATCTCTATAATATTATATTATAGATAATTAAATTTTAAAAGAAAATTAAATTACATCAAATAAATATCACGGATTCAAATTATTATAGTCAAAATTTACATGTTTAAAATAATTTATAGCATATTGTTTATTTTACTACAGTAATTGTTTTTAATAATAATTCATTTTGTTATTTATTTGAAATTTTAACTTTTTGTAACATTATTTATATCACTAATTAACTTATCTCTTGTAATTTTTTTAATTGATATTTATTTTTATAATTTTTAACACATTAATTTATTTTATATTTGTTGAGTGGTATAGTTTTATATTAGTATCCTCTGAAAAATACATGCTTATGCAATTTCATATGCACAATGTTATTTCATAAAAGTTTTTTTTTTTAAGTATGTCATTTTATTTCTAATACTATATATTTACTTTCTATCTTTCAAATGTATTTTAATAGTATAAATTCAAATGGACCTATCAATACATTTTTAAACACATAATATGTTATATTCTTATATTTTAAAGTTTCACATCTTAATAATTGTTCTTCAATCTCTATATTACAAATAAATAAACTTCAAGACAATAAATATATATAATTAATAAAATTTATATTCAAATTCTACACATTTGAAATTGTTAGTATAACGGTTAATTTATTTTTTATTTATTATTAAGTGATATTGTTATGAATTAGTGTCTTTTAATAAATTTATTATAATTTAATTAAAAATAATTAAACACTTTATATATAATATAGATGACTAATATTTATAATAGCCATATAAGTATTTAGGATAGTTCAATGTTTACTAATTTCTTTGATTTTAATTAATTTATAAATAAAATTTAAACGAATCAAAATTTAATAATTTGACAATTAAGATGTCTGTATTTTAAATAATATTTTATTTTTACCTAACCGACTTTATTTTAATAAATATAAATATTTAATTAAGTTTGCATATATACTTTCACAAAGTGACAAGAACACATAATATGATACATACACACACTAGCTTATCATGTATTGTTTCACGTGTATATTTTCAAAATTGATATGCCATTATATTATAAATTATCATCAACCCAACCATATAAAGTTATCATTACACATCATTCTTTAATTTAATATTTATGAACTAAATTTCTTATTTGGCTTTAATTTTTTAACTTTGATTTTATTTTGTATTATTTTATATTTTTTATGCACTTCTAATTAGTGCATAACAAAAATATTAAATTTGACTATTTCTTAAAATAGATTTTGCATATCTATTCATTTTCATATTTATATCATTCTTCTATAGAATTATCTTTTTAAATATATCATTTTATTTCTAATTATGTAAATCTACTTTTGTATTTTAAATTTATTTTAATAATATTCTATTTACATGAATTAGTTAACATATTTTCAAACAAATAGTGTATTTATGCTTACAATTTAAAATTTCAAATCATAATAATTTTTATCTAGTCTCTATAGTATTATATTATATATAATCAAACTTTAAAATAAATTTAACTTTTATTAAATAAATATCATATATTTAATAAAATTTGTAGTCAAAATTTGTGCATTTAAAATTGTTTATAATATATTATTTATTTCATAACTATAGTTGTTTTTCTTTTGTTATAACTTATTTATTTATTTAAAATTTTTACTGATTGTGTTAACATTATTTATATTACTACTCACATCATTCTTTAATTGAATATTTATGAACTAAATTCTTTGTTGGTTTTAATTTTGTAACATTGATTTTATTATCTAATATTTTATATTTTTTATACATTACTAAATCAGTGCATGACATAAATATTAAATTTGATTATTTCTTACAAATTTTTTTGCATATTTATGCATTTTCATATTATATCAATCTTCTATAGAATTATCTTTTTAAATGTATCATTTTATTTCTAGTTCTATAAATCTACTTTTACATTTTAAATGTATTTTAATATTATTATATTCACATAAATCTATAAACATGTTTTCTAACAAATAGTTAATCTAGGCTTACATTTTAAAATTTTACATCATAATAATTTTTATTCGGTCTCTATGATATATTATACTATATGTAATCAAGTTTTAAAATGAATTTAACTTATATTAAATAAATATCACATATTTAATAAAATTTATAGTCAAATTTTGTACATATAAAATAGTTTATAACGTATTATTTATTTTATAACTATAGTTGTTTTTGATTATAATCTATTTATTTATCTAAATTTTTTACTGATTGTGTTAACATTATTTATATTGATAGTCATTTTATTTTTTTGTAATTTCATGTTTTTTGTTATTTTTAACAAATTAATTTATTTTATATTTATTAATTAAGTGGTATAACTATGAGTTAGTGTCCTTCAACAAATTTATTGTTATTTAATTAAAAAATTAAACACTTCATATACAAGTAGATAATTATAATTATAATAACCTATAAGTAGTTTACATAGTTTAAAATTTTATTAATTTTTTACTTTTTATTAATTTATAAATTACAGTACAAGAATTCTAAATAAGTTAGAATTCTATTATTATTTAACTATTTAATCTGTATATTTTAAATAGAATTTTATATTTACCAAAATAATCTTAATTTTACTAAATACGAGTATTTAATTAAAGATAAAGAAGTAATTTAACAATTTACCAAAAACAATAAAAGGGATGTATACTTTTATATAGTAGTAGATTTTAGGTTTCGTTTGTTTTTAAGTTCATAAAGTAAAAACACACATTCAACAATAAAATAAAAATTTATTTTAGCAAATTACTACTTTTGCGAGCATTACTGCATGATCATTTACGAATGCAATTTCTACATAAAAAAGTAAAAAAGTGAAAATATAAAAATGCACCAACGTCGGAAACAACCAATATATAGCTATAGCATTACACATAACTTGATAATTACACAATATGCAATTCAATAACTTACAAAACTAAATGATTAGTTTTTTTTTTTAATAATTTTATGCTTATGGATAAAACTAAATGATTAGTTGATGACCATACTTACTGGTTTATCCTACCACAGAAATCACAGTCATCATGTGAAAATTAAACAAAACAAATTCATTTCTGTCACTTGGCGAAACCAACAAAAACATCACATCTTGAAAATACTAAACCAAACTAGAATCAAAATTTCCTTCTCTACCGTTTCACATCTTGACAAAATCAAAAGAAAATTTTATTTTCCACTTTCACCATCTTCAACAACGTTAAAACCATCGTCAATAGGATACCACTAACAACTTCACATTGTCATCCATAGTATTCGTAAAAATCATCATCTAAACTTTTCATACGTGACCAAAATTTTCTGTAGCATGTTTCCCAACATCACAACCTCTTGTGGCACTCCTCCATCTCCAAATAGACACTACTAATATTTGCTTAATAACTTGACTTTTAATTTTATCATTTTTACTACTTTAAGCGTTTCAGCCAAAGCGATGTCACCATCATCTTCTTAAAACAAATAAATATATAAGCAAATGGTAAAATTCAAAATACAATGCAATTAATACACTGTAATAAGGTAAGATAACGCTTGTTGCGCCACTTGTACATGTCTCATTATATATCTTTGTTGGTTTTAGAGTCGAAGCACTTATGGATTATTAATTGTGTTAGGAATACATAAAACACAATATAACACAGTGAAAAATATAAATAAAGTATAAAAATTGGTAACATAGTTTGAAGTCACTATTCTTACATTTATAGAACCTTACCTAATAAAATGCTTTATGAAGCAAAAATAAGTAAACAGATAATCAAGATAATATCTCTACCTCGCTGCCCTAATTCTAAGGTCACAACTAGCTAGCAATATATTGTCCAATAATGTATTTCTAAACTCTTTCTATGACCAATTTTGCATCACATTGAGCATTCAAATTTTGTTTTCCACACTTTTTTCTTTCTGAAGTACAATTCAATAATTCATTTCAGTGAATATGACATTTTAAAATAAAGGAGAACTAAACACTATGCTCACACTCGATTCTTTTGTTTTTCTCCTCTCATTTGTCTTTTCAAGTATTAACAGTCCTTCCTTTATACATCATTATGTGAAAGTCCTTTCGCAAATAGGTTATTCTGCGAAGTTAATTTAACTCCTGAAAATATGCTCTGTTGCCTCAAGTTAGATGCTAACAAGCTTTTACAACGCGGTTGGATTCTTATTTGAACAAATCTTTATATTATTCAAATTTTATGTAGTATCTTCAAATAAGATCTCTTAATGTCAATAACCTCTTTTTGATGATATCTATATCGGTAGACTTCTTTTTTTTTGTGAGATTGTTGCAACTATTCGAAGAATTCGAACTTGAAGTGTTTGAATAAATTTGGACTCTTCTCATACTTCTCTTTTAAGTGTCTAGGACTTCTATCATATCTAGACTATCTATAACTCATGATTCCTTCAACCTTAATAGTTTATATATAAATAAACTCTTTTTTGTAGTTGTTTTAGTTAATTTAAGACTTCTTGTCAAATTAAAATTTTTCTTAATTTATCCGTATTGTATATAATGTGTCAATACAGTAGCCAACATAGTAACAATCTTGTTCTTTAAACACATGATTTTTACATGTTCTCTCATTATGGCTAATACTATAACATGTCTGGCTATAACCCTTAACCTCACCAATATTTCTCTCTCTATTTTGGCAATCTTCTCAATAGTGAACGTAGAAGTAGGAGGCTCAGCCACAATGTCATCTAAAAGAAAACAGTCCGTTTAGGAAAATCATTTGGATTTGTATCGCATGTCCCACTTGGCTACCTGGTCTCGAATTGTCTTGCACTGTCTAAAACTAGAGCTTTTTTATAGGTTGACACTTGTGTTATCTTTGCTAGCCTTGACTTAGTCTGTATTACATCTTATTTAGCCGCACATGCTGACAGCATGTTTGTCGCATTATCTCCGAGCTATTCTTCCGATACTTCAAATCACACGTTATAACTTCTAATTACATAAAATGACCAGTCTTAATTACATAAAATGATCAGTCTTATTATCAACAGGTTTTAGATTCAAATAATAACAATATGATCCTATGTCACTCCTATGTTACGGAGTATAGCATGCTGCCCAGCAATCATGTGACAACATTCTCAAGTACTTCACAAATGTGTATAACTTCCACATCATAGAATTAGGAAAAATGAAGGTTTCCATGAACTATGGTTTGCGCCTCCAAATGCCATCTCTTGGGAATCAATCATTCTAGGCATACAACTGAATGTGTGGCAATTTGTAAAGCCCAACCCACAATAGAGGCAGGTTGAACGGATACTCCTACCAACTGGAAGTTGAATGTGTCAGCCCTGATTGAACAATGAACAATGATGATAGATGTTCCTCTTCTACATGATTACACGATTCGGAGGGCATAAGTGTATGTATTGATATTGACTAGGTTATGAACAATGGACAGGATAACCCCAACGGTAGTGGTGCTAACGAAAACAATTTCAAATAAAGAGAGTTTCAAAAAATATAGTACCAATAATGAGAATATCTAAAATGTGCACTGCATAGGTGTCAAGGCTAACTGAACACAAGAAGAACACATGTTCTGGTACATCACTCCACTAGATATCCTCGGAATTCTCACCATTATGTGGGGGATCATTCGGGACCAGTTAGGTGTCCTTTGGAACTGGCGTAGGGATGAAAAGTCGTGGAAACCGTGGAGGTCTCCCACCGATATACTGGAAGGCGGTGTACATCAAGAAGTCCCACAAGTAGTGGAGTTATTACTGCGCTAGTCTGGGGTCCAAATTAAGTTCAACCCTTTAACTCTTGCTTCTGGGCTCCAACCCTCTCTGCAGTACTTGCTGCAGATGTCCATCCTGTGCCCATCATCCTATGCCATACGTGGCCCAACTTTATTCACACTAGGAGGTGGCATATGAAACAGGATGTCGTGCTTTGGGGCTAAGCGCTCCTCCTTGTCCTCGAATGCCACTCCAACCAAATAATAATAGTATGTGGGCACCATAAAATCTCTCAACGATATTCCCTACATCAAAATGAATGCCTGCCCCCTCGCTAATGGAAGAGTGGTGACAATGGTTGTGGGAGGACAGGAAGAACTTGGCAAAAATATAAGCAAGATAGTGGTGAGGGGAAGAAGAAAAGTGAGACTATGTGACAGCTAGGGAAGAGGGGAAAAAAAAAAAGAAAAATAAATAAATTAATGGGTAAATAAATAAATAATTTAAAAAATTCGAAAGCATTCATATTATAATTATAATTATAATTATTTATTAATTATGACTATAATAAAAATGATGTTAATTATAACAACATCGTTATCAATATTAATTATATTAATATTAATAAAATTATATAAAAATAATATTATCTGTCTTCATATTTTTAAGTACAAATATAATAGGTCCATTACTATTTCTAATTTAATTAAAGAACCATACTAATAATACATATATAAATATATACATATATCATGTCAACACATCTCTCCACAAATAAGTATATTTCATATCATTATAATTATTATATTTTATCTCTCGAACACCATCTATTTACATACAATACTCTATCTCCATATCTTATTTATCAAGAAAAATCTTATCCCACATTTTGTCACTTCTTCTTAAGAGAAAATTATTTTTGAAATAGAATATCTATTCAATCGTAGCCTATAGTTTTGCCTTTTTTCTCCCTTCTTCAAGAAATTATAATGAAGAAGGGTATTGATGTAAGTAAAAATTTAATAATAATGTAAAAGTAAGAGAAAAGGTGATACAAAAATTGTTATTCTGTTAAGCAGTATGTTTAAATTTTGACAGAGAAAATTTTGCATCCAAGCAAGGCCACTTGCCCATTCTTTGTCCCTTTCTCCATTATTCAATCTATTATTTTCCTCGCTAAAATATTTGAACCGAAAGCAGCAAAACAAGTGTTATTTACGAATATTAATATACATAAGCCGCTTTTGACCAAAGCAAATGATACCTTAGACAAGGCACGGATCAATTTCTGAGAAAACATGGATCTATCACAGGCCGCGGCAATGACGGTAGCCGCCACAGGCGGCGGCGGCGGTAACGGAATTACAATATCACAATCTACCGGCACATCTCCGGTGGATTCTTCCGCCGCTACAGCTGTAACACCAATTGACGATCCTAAACAAAACTTGACTCAAGTTATAAATTCAACACAGAAGACTCTGGGCATCCTCCATCAGCTCTACCTAACCGTTTCCTCCTACAACGTCGCTTCCCAACTTTCTCTCCTCCAACGCATGTAATTGATTTCCGGTCTCATGTTTTCACTCAATTTTGCTTTTGCTTTCTCTTGTTTATAGGGTATGTTATTTGCGAAATTGATTATTTTAATTCTATTGGAAGTACGACCTGTGCAAATTTGAATTGTTTTTTTTTTTTTTGTCTATTATGATTTTATTTGTTAAATTTGCTTTACTACATATTTTTACTTCGATTAGTTCTTGTGGGATAAAGGAATAATTTGGTATTGGAACTGGATAACATGACAAAACTAGCGGCGAAATGTAACATTCAGGTCCCAATGGAGGTTCTTAAGTAAGTCTTCTCTTTACGAAGAAAGCTATTTACTAGCTGATCAATTTTGTGAAACTGTGTTAATTTGTCTAATTGACTAATCCTGTGAATTGGGATGTAGTTTGATAGATAATGGAAAGAATCCTGATGAATTCACACGGGAAATGTTGAATGGCTGCATTTCCAAGAATCAGATTACTAAAGGAAAAACGGATGCCTTCAAGGTTAGTCTTTATCTTTGACAATGGATTTTTAGTTTCTCTACCTATACCTCGTTGCTACATGTATTAGTCTTTATTCTTAAAAGCTTGGTTAAAAACTCGATGCATCCCAATATCAGAGCAAATAGCTTCAGCTATTACTTTAGCCTAAAAGAATGGGAACCATTTAACTGGTATAGAATTTCAGCACCTGTCTACACTTAAACTTTGTCAAATTGACCCATTAACTTGATCCTTCATTTTCTTTTTATAAACTTTATCCTTGAACTTTGTTAGGCCTTTTCTTATTAAGCTTTGCAGCTCATATTGGTCTTTCTGTATTTAGCAATTTACAATCTTTAGTTTCACTGCATAAGTTGTGTGTTTAAACTTGAGACTTCCATAACATCTGATGCCTGCATACTAAAATTTATTCATACCCTTGAATGAAATTTACCACTGAGTGTATTGATGTTTCTGAACTAAAATGGAGAGTATTTGCTCTACGGTTCTACCATGGCTATACGTGGACATAATGATGCCTTCAGGAGAGAGTGATTATTATACTTTTTGTGGCCCTGTCACCAATATAATATAGTTCCTACACAATCCTTCTTTGTCTCGATCTTCTTTTCCTGTGTCTGGATCCCTTAGAATGGAAGTTCTACATGTGTTATTGTTTTGTATCTAAAACTTAATTTTTACGCTTCTTATCTGATGCAGGGTTTGCGAAGGCATTTGCTTGAGGAACTAGAGCCAGCATTTCCTGACGAAGTTAAAGCCTATAGGGAGATACGTGCAGCATCTGCAGCTGTTAGTAACATCTAAATTTGCTTTCCCTATGCCTCCGCTTCTCCAGATTCTGATGGATATATTACACTTGCATGATTCTGCTACATCTCACTTGGTCGAGTCTTTCATCTGATCTTTTTGTGTGATTTTGTTTTATTGTCATCAGCATTTTATTGTAATTATGACTTGAAGAGCTTTCAAATGAGGTACATGTGATTCTTGGAAAATCTGAAAGGATATTACTTGCAAATATCGAATTACAATTTCTGTGTAAGTGAACTCATTTAATGGATCCAATGTCCTATAAGCGTCTAATTCACTAAAAAGCTTAGGGCTAGACTGCTTTAATAGCATCGTATAAAAAGAAATGGGAATATGACATATGTTGTGGCAGACCAATCTACGATTTATCTGAGAGTCTTCTCAGTAGTGTGTTTACACACATAGATCAGTTTACTTATTGGAATTTGATTAGACTGGAACATAAGCTACCCACACACTGTGAAGTGCACGAGTATCACCCATCTGGGATGAAAACCATCTCCAAAACCCCAAATCCCTGTTATTATTGTAAGATTGAATATCAATTTATGTGGGTGTTCGTCCTGTATCTGCTGAACCATTGGTAATTTATGCAGGAGACCCAACGATTTGCACAATCACAAAACACGCTACCGAACGGAGATGTTAAAGTAAAGGCAGAGATTTGAGGAACATTTGGGATGACGTTGATAGATTAAGCTAATTTTGTTCAGTTAATAAGTTTATGGTTTCTTCTGTTATGGCCTGTGAATAAGACATACAGTTATTGTAATTTGTAACATTGATGTTGGATTATTGTCTAACGTAATGCTTTATGCGTCGTAAGTTGAAAATTGAAAACATAGTTGAAAATGCAGATTTTGTAGGCATGGAGAAGGTAATTGACCAGAAAGAGGAGATCAGTGTACAAGAGCTCGATCTAAATTAGGGGTGAAAGGGTATGTTTGAGTTGATTTAGGGAAAAAGTTTTGAGTCCAAGTTCAAGGTTACAATTTCGATAATCAACTTTGATCCAACTCAAATTTAAATATTTTTGAATTCAAATCGAGTTTGTTAGATACATGAACTCTAGTGTATTTTTATTTAAAAATATTTTAAAATAAATTAATAGACAGACTGAAAAATTAATCATGAAATTGATTACTAAGGTTATGTTTGTTTTTATTTTTTTCACTCTAAAAACATACACTAAAATTATTATATTTTTTACATTATATATATATATATACACACACACTTTATACCTAATATTCTATTATTACTAATACAAAATGAATTTTAACACCAGTAAATATAAATTTAAATCATGTAAATAATTATTAATTAATATAACAATGCAATTTAAATAAGTGTTAATGTACTTATAACTTGAATAAACGTTAATTTTTATTTAATTTAAGAATTTGATTTAACGAACAGGCACATCAAATTTTTAACTTTAAATAAGACTATTATAAGAAGTTATCGGTAATTAGATATAAGTGTGTATGTAAGTATTAGAAGGATACATAAACAAACATTTTTTAAATATCATTTCTTAAATAAAAATAGTTATTAATATTAAATTTTTTTCAATATATCATTTGAAATTGCATTGTAGAAGAATAGCTGAGAGTTATTAAATACTTTACACAAAAGTATAGGAAATATTTTAAGATATAAAAATACGTATATAAATTATTTTTATATTATACTAAATAATTATTTATAAAAAACATATAAAATTATAAGGCATATTAATAAAATTTAATTTTTAGATATTTTCCACCTAATATATGTGAACATGTCTCATTATTAATGTTTTATACTTTAAGAATAAAAAGAATTTAGACAATATAATTCGGATATACTATAAATTATTTATCATATAAGAATTTTAAAATTATGACTTATATTTGAATAGATCAAAATATTTAAAATTAAAAGAGAACTCACAAGTCAAGTCTCTAGTTTTTGTACATGGGCAATTAAACTCAAATTCAGTTTACAAGTAGCTCAAACTTGTTTCTAGATTGAAATAACACGAACTCGAACTGAGACAACTGTTGAAACCCACGGGCCATCTCAACTTGCATTCGCCCTTAATTTGAAGGGTTTGCCGTTGAGATACGGTTAATCTCTTGGCTTGATGAATAGTGTTTGGATGGGATGGTTTGAGAAGCAGATCTGAAATATAAAACAACAAAATTCTCGCGCTTGTTTGAATAATTTTCAGTTCTATGGGATTGTCAAAACCTGCTAGCAACTGTCTTGAGTTGTTCAAAATTAAGATTTCAAAAATTAAAAAATCAAGAAAAAAGCCATGATGCTCGTATAAATTTGCAAACATCAAAATCTTTATTAATAATGTATTAAAATATTAAGACGATATATATATATATTGCTTTTTTAAGTTTTAAAAAACTAATTAGTTTAGCAGTCTGTAAATGCCACGCCAGTCCAATTTATTGAAATTACGACGGGTTGGGTCTTGATTCCATCAAATTCCAGTTGAAACTACAGAACAAAAAAAAGTGAAATATCTTATTTGACCGCGAGAGAATCGTCTTTTCCCTTACATTTACTGTGCTACGTCAGAAACAGTTTTGGATGGATACTCTCTAGTCTCTGCATTAGTTAAACTCCGGGGGCAGGCAAGAAGTTCATGGCTAAGGCCAAAATTGATGCAGGAAGTGACCAAATACCTGGCCCACCCCCACGGAGAGGCCACTGCTGGAACCATGTCACCTCTGCCTTCTTGGAGTTAACTCTGTGCCATACAAACACCACCAAACTCACCGCACGCAGGTCAATGGCAAAATAACCTCCAACCAGTTGGGATGTTGCATCCACTTCGCTATCCCCCTCACTGAGACACCTTTAACCGAGTTAACCATGATGGCAGATGCAAAGAAGCCGTAGCAGAGCTGCAGGCAAGGTTTGGGCAAAGCAGGGAAGCCAAGTTTCTGTATATTATATAGCATAAGGGGCCTTGAATTCTGCATTTGGATTGCCAATGTCAAATGCCTTGTGGAACAAGAAGAAGCTCTAAGGCAAAACCGTGCAGCCAAAACCCGCCCCATCGCCTGGCTCGGCTGCATTGCACTTGGTGATGATAAAGTGAGATGACCTGTTTTCAACTCTTGCATCAGAATGTAGGAAACATTGATAATATAACGGATTTGAACGGCCCACAAGCAGCCATTGCACCATGCTTGTGAAAAGTCCCACTTTTCCGGCCAGTATCACATAACCAGCAGCCCCTAACCACAAAGGATTGCTTTCTCCATTGAAGACCGCATCTTTTCTATGATCACTGAGGGCATTGTTCTGGCTTACCATGTCTGAAGCCACAAAAACAATATAGTCAGTCAACTTCTAATTTAACTTTCTGTTAAATTTTGGAGCTAGTAAGTCATTCTAGAAACCAACGTTCTCCAAGATATACCCGAGTTGAAATCTTTGCTTCTAAGCCTTCCACCAATGTTAATGTCTGCGACCCCTTCACAAAATTGTGGAGTCCATCACCTGGAAGCATGGCAACGAAGACGAATACCTGCCAAGGAAATCCACATACCGAATTGATAATCCGATGGTGTCCGATTTTCTCAAAAGTTCGAGGAAAAAAACTGAAGAACGAAGAGACCTTGTAGCCATTGAGATTCTCCATACTGCTTTCTGGTATGTCAGCTGGAAAGCATTGTCCTTCAAGGTTTCTGATAAGTGGCCACATAAATCCATTGGAAAGCACAGCCCCAAGAAGCAATGAAAAATTCTCTATGTGGGAGCAGATCATAGTAGTAATTAGACAAATCTCTTCTTGGTGGGTAATTTCAGTGTTAGTGTCACTACTATAATCTAAGTGGTCATCAACAGGTACATTGGATGTTGCAACATAAGATGCAACATCTGCTTGGCTTTTTTTTAACAGAGCTGAAAGCAGTTGCAACACCGGCAAATGAAATTGTGCTAGCAAAATGTCTTGACTGATATGGTGCAAAGATACTTGGATGATTTGCAGACAAAATTTGTGGGATCAGTTAGCCGAGCCTGTCCAAATATTTTAGACACTACACAGAGTTTGGGGAATGACGCGATCCAAGGATCCGTCGAACTTTGTTTTATTATTTATTAATTTTAGTTTTATTGATTAATGGACTTAATTAATAAATTGGGTCATATGGGCTTTTTAGGTTAGAGTCTGATAGTTTTAATATAAATAGTAGTTTGTTATTCAGTTGGTAGAATAATAGAGAGTGTTTTTTTCAATAAATTCAAGTTTCTTCTCAATTCCCTGAAATTGATTCTTTCAATTTCTCGTGAGTTTTATATCCCAAATCGAGTCATTCCGAATTGGTTCGAGTGATTCGTAACGTATCAATCAGCAATCGGTGTGCTGATTGTGGCCGTTCTTATCGGGTTCAATCCAATTCTACTACGTTGGGTCGGCATTCTTCGCCCGGTTCGCATCCCTGGGGTTATCGGATTCGGATCCACATCCTATAGCGTCAATTTTATGAACATCCTCCGAATTTGTGTTCAAACGCGAATCTCCTTTAACTCTTCATCGCCTCGCTGAAATCAAATGAGTCCCATAGCAACAAACTATATAATATAAGAGGGCACTGACGAATATGCATGTGTAAAGCTTGGTACCAGGATCTGCTAGATAGAATGGATGTACAATAGAATAATCTCCCAATCCTTGGCTTGATGCTTGTGGTTGTCTATGACTTCTTCTATCTCAACTTTATCCCTTTTTTCTACTGACTCCGTTAACAATAAATGTGTGTTATCAATTACATGTTGTATTTCATCCGATGGCACTTCTTTACTTTCAAAGAATCTCTGGACAAAATTTGTTAAAATTTCCTCGTTTCGACATTCACTCATGCTATTGAAAGCATCACCCGAATTTGACATCTGATACCTTGGATGTCTCAATATTCGAATAATCCATTTAGAAACTCACGCCAAAACTTACAAGCAAACAAAGCCATAAAATTTTTGTTGTGCGGACAATAAGAACTCCAAGTTGGCTCAATTGATAAAAATCGGTCATTTGCTTTGACAATGTGTTTGAATCCCTTCCAACAAACCTGTGTTAGTCGGAAATCAATATGCACTATACAAGTGATGTAACATCTTGAAAGCTTTGTCCTAGTCCGGAATGAAAACCGACCGAAACTGAAACCATTATCAAAATCTAGAGGAAAAAAAAGATAGGTAAACTAACAGAGAAACGACTTTCTAACTGTGAAATTGCCTGTCCTAATTAGTTCAGGGAAGGAGTGAAATACATATGGCTTTTGATTTTTTAATGTTATCAAGAGTTCCATAATCTCTCATTTTCGGCAGTCGCATGCTTTCCCAAATAATAAAATAATTCAAACGGAAATAAAAAACCTTGTACAATAAAATAAAATCACTAATAAAGTTGTAACATAAGCCATGTACCTCATTCTGGTCAAGATTTCAATTCTGGAACCTTGTCAAGAAGAGTTACCCCATGCAGTAAGTAGTCTGCAACTAATCTAGATCAAGGTAATTGCAGGTTCACCTACAAGATCTTTACATTCCCTTATCATGTGCTTGGGGCAGATCGATCTATTGGAAATGAGCTTATGAACCTCAACTTAATGCAGAAATCCAGAGCAACTCCAGCAAATAGAAATATCAAAAGACTTTCAGAAACATAAACTGCACCATCAAAAGCATGTGACGCAATGCTGCTAGTGTCCAACTCCAATGGCGGTCCAGCTCCCAGCATGCCTAGTCCTACATTAAGAACACGTGCATCCAACTAAAACCCTGGACCCATCTTTGTAAGGGAGAGTATGCTACATTAATAATTTGATTTTGTTAAATTTTGAACATAAATTCTCCCACAACTATGAAGCTTTGGATTTATGTCAAAAAAAAAAGTATAATTCTTAATATTGGTATTATTTCCTTAAAGAATAGATTAGGAGTTAGATGGTTAGCATGTGGTTTTGAAAATAAACGTGAGCCAGAAATTTGTAATAGGGGACTAGTATATATTAGTTAGTACCTTTTACAAATCCAAAAGCTGCGGAAGTCCCAGATTTTAGCTGAAAATTATCCAAGTCTCTCCTGATTGCATAGCGAAAGGTTACTCCAAATAATGCGCAACTGACAAAGGTGATTGCCAGAGGAAGAATCAGCTGGTAATTGCTGGTAAACCGAGTTAAGGAAATGGGAAGTTCTGCAAGGGTGCCAATGACAGCAGATATGGAAGCAGCTTTAAGAGACTCCAATCTTTCGTTGTCTTTGTTTATCACAGCAGTGTCCATCTCAGCTGAGGCATCTGTGCCTCTGTCTTTCAACGTTCGCTCGGCTTCTTCCACCATTGCTCTGGCTTCCAGTATTTCTGTCTGGCATTCTGCGATCTTAAATTGCAAAATCCATCAGCATCTAGAAGTAGTATACAAGATTAGATAGCTCAATAGAGATCAGAGTCGGCGAATTTAGTTCTGCATTCCTTTGTAATAAAGTAGAAGGGTGTACAAAACACCAAAGCATATTCAATAAACTCGATTGCTTTGACTTTAAATAAGAATATAAATACAACAAAAATGACCCAGCATACAGAAATTAGTGGCACTTGAAGAATCATCCACCAGTTGTCAATCATGTTTAGTTCAATGAAGGATATTTCATGTTACTTGACACTTGATTGAAAATGATCCCATCAATGTGGACAAGTTCAAAATATTTTGAAACTTCGGCAAAGAAATCAAGGCATTTTTATTTCTAAGTTTATCCTTTTCTTTGGCTGCCATCCCTATCCTCAAAGTAAATTTCAAGTCACTTGAAATGAACAAGCACAATCTATTTGCACTTCAGTCTGCAACAATTATGCTTTAATTCATCAGAAGTTCAAGCCAGATATCCATTACTTCCACATATGTTAAGAAACAAAAGTACACGACTACACCAGAAACAACATTAATAGAACGCAATTTGCTAAATAAATACTCTCTGATTCAACTCTTTGACCACAAGAGAAAGTAGCCAATATTTACTAAACACAGAGTTAAACAGTTCTTGATAATGTAGTAAGTATGTAACTCTTCAATCACAAGGCAATCGACTGGCTTATTTTTCCGGCCAACCGCACTAGCATCAGAAACCAAACCAACCCCAATGGGTACATTCTTCAATTTATATATAAATTAAGTGAATTTCAAATTTTCCACCATGTGGTTATGAAGGCTTCTTTATGCTTCTTGATCAAAGGAATCACTGTACGTAATTCTGAGATGCATCAATCACAATCCGCACAAATTCCGTCGCGATTATCCAGGACTCGGATCCTGCGATCTTCCGAGAATAATCACCACAAGGCACAAGCGACTAACCAAATATCCATAAATGAGAAGATAATATTATTAACAGAGTTCGGACTCTTATAGTTACACCCAAAAATATAGTCTTGATACCTCGGACGCTTTTGATTCGAGCTGATTAATATAATCCCTCACGAGCTTGGCCTCAATTTCTTGCTTTTCAATCTCAGCAAGGTCTCTCTTTGCCGCTTCGACCCTCCGGGAGGCTTGCTCCAGCCCATCCAACAAATCTCGGTTCTCTTCTCTGTTCAGAAGTTCCTCTACTCTCTCGTCCACCATTCCTGACAGCAAGTCCTTCAAACTGCCCCCGTTTCCACTCCCATTTTTGCTGCATTGCACTGCCGTGGCTGTCCTAGAAGCAGAAAATAGGGCTGTGATTGGGAGTTTGATTGAAAGGGTCATGTGGGATCTTTGTGGGAAGAGAGTATTGGGGTTTGGAGGCGGGATCGTTGAAGGGTTTACAGCGGTTGTGGTGGCTGTCATGGTGGGAAAACTTTCGGGCTGTTTGAGAGGCAAATCTGGCAGGAATGGGTATAATTGCTTATCCTTAACGGCGTCGCTTCTAATCCCCTCTCAAACGAAGAATATAACCAAAATTGCTAGTACCCCACATTCCACGCCTTCATGGGTGATAAAAATTTTGTCCCGTTGTTAAGCGGTAAAAGAGTAGACTTCAAATTTTTATGCGAATTTAAAATGAATGAAAAGTGTCATTGTTGGAATATCTCTTCCTACATAAAAAATATAATTATTAAATATATACAAACAATGTTTTAATTTATTTCACTATATGAGTCTATATTCTAAATTTAGTTACTCCATCTAACCAAAATTGAATTGCTGTCCATAAATATGTAAACACTCATAAAAATACCAAAAAAATTAAAATAAAAATAAAGAAAGATGGAAAGAATTCGGAAAGAGAGAAAATGCAAATAAAAATGATAAGCTAAAAGTAAAGGAAAAAAGAAAACGATAAAAAAAAATAAAATAAGAATAATTATATAATTTCACATTGGACAACAAAAAAAACTTTATTTCCTTAGTAATATAATGTAAATATATAAAATTACATTATTCTATTACTATATTATATAATATCTGAATCCTTAATCTCTCATTTGAAAGGTTAGGGAAAGAACCATCTATCCACACACAACGTCCTAGTATATAAGAATATACAAGAAAATTTCACTATATTTTGTAATTAATGTTTAAAACACATACCCATAAAAATAGAAACAAAAATAAAATCTTAAAAGCCAGAGGAAGTGGCCTTTCGATAGAAATCAGTATAAAATGCCAAGCGGCATGAATGAAATTTATAGGTAATACATATTAAAGGTGTTTTTCGTTAATTAATTTTTATCTCTAGTTTTTGTTGTTAATGGGTTCTTACTATATTGATACTTTTATTCATCAATTTTTATCCAATATTCTAAATACCAATGTATAAAGTAATTTAGATATGAAAATTAAACGTCATGGACTAAAACAATATAATCAAATTGAATTATTAGTAAAATTTGACTTGGATAAATTTTTGATAAAATAAGCGCGTGGAGAAATTCTTTGATAATATCTAGGGAGTGTTCGGAAAAAAAATTCCTATGCTTCAATCATAATTTGTAGAGAAAATTAAAATTTAAAAAAAAAAACAAAAAAATGGAGAATGTTTCAAATATAATAACAGTTAAGAAAATTATGTTTTGGTGGTGTTAGAAAAAAATAAATATTCCATTGATAACCATTATATAGATAGATTTTTGTCCTAATTTAAAAGAAAGTTATTTAGACTTTCTTTTTTCTAATATTTTTTAAAAAAAATAATGGAAACAGAGAAAGATATGCCCCTTATTCTTGTCTGCCTGCAAGAAGGATTGAATACATTCATTGACTAGACCATACTCCCGAAAATGCTTTTCTAGCTAGGACGACATGAGCAACCCTATTCTATTTTCTCCTAATACAACGAACTTCAATAGTGGTGAAATTTGACGAGAAACTCTGAAGAGTAGTCGTCTTCCTTGGAACTATTTCTACTAACACTTCGTTGTAAGCTCTGCATATAAATGGCATAAGGTATGATTAATGTTGGCTTTAAGCATTGTTGTGTTAGCAACACGTTGTACAAAGTTTAGTCCATGTCATTCAGTTGAATCTATGATATCAAAAATATTTTATAATATTTAATTTTCATAATTGGAGTTGTTCATAATTATCTAGAAATCCGGCGTCAACAGGATATTTTCAAGGATCAATCTCAGAATTGATGGAGCTATCTCTTCCTATTTTTAAGAGATTATGATGGTCCAAAACCAGGAACAGATCCTGCAAAATAAGGATGAGTTGACTATAATTACAACAACAGCTGAAGACCTCGGAAGATTAGGATCAGATTTGGAGAAGCTACACATTCTTTATTTAAAGAGATTATGATAATCAAAATTTGAAAGAGATCCCGTAAAACAACGAAAGGTTGACTGCAACTGCAAACAAACATGAAAATTGTGCTAATAGCTCCTGCTGACTGACACAGTGCAAAGTCATCTGGAGGATTTCCAAGCAAAATCCGTAAAATTGATCAGACAAGCTTACTGTATATATTTTGGGTGTTGCCCAATGCTTGAGTGAGCTTTCTCATTGAATTAAGTGAGCTTTATATTTCCCGCCTAGTCACATACCTATCATGAGTTTTTTTCAATCAAATAGTACATTTTACCCATTTAATCCAGAGCCTAAGATTGCAATTTTTGTTATTCTATTTTGTTCATGCAGGGCACAACGTAAATTAACTAGGATGGCTCAAACATGTTCACTAATACTAGAATTGGCGATACTAAAACACTTCCATTGCAAGGGTTTGAAGCTTTGTACGTTACTTGTTAGTTCGACAGAGTCCACCAAGCACGAGTTTGTGGCAAAAGGCTGCAGCCAAAATGAAGTCTGCTACATTCCAATGCCTTGTCAGCTGAGCAGTTGTAACGAACGAGTCTGCAACAGGAAGCTGGGAAATGGAAATTTACATAAAAAAACACCACAATTTGGACTGAGAAATAATCACAAAGCTAATATTGACGAAAGATAAGAAAACAATAATACAGATGCCAATACCTAAATAGCTTGAGCGAACCAGGATTTATTTTCAATTGATAGGGGAAAACTTCTTCACTCGTTTATATTTTGAATAGGGGACGGCCAAAAATGAGCTGGGAATTTCAACTTACGAAAATATAAAAAGATTCAGGATATAAACAGAGTTTCTCAAATCCTTGAAAATGATGTTGAGTTGCGTAAATAAATTAAAGAGCAGATATCTTCTTCATGATCCACTTCTTTTTGGCATTTTCAATAGCTGCCCTCCTCTTCTCCAAAAGTTCAAGATAACACCGTCGATACTTCAGATCAATTACCTCAAGCTCTACCTTCAGGTCATTGCATATTTCATTGAACTCTGGATAAATGCCTTCCTCACTAGATTCATTGCCATGAATGCAGCATGAACTAGGGTCACTGGCATTGCTTGCCACATGTCCATTGTGAAGTGTTCCAGGGCCCACTTTGCTCTGCTCAAACCTCCAAGCAATGTTTCCCAGCAAGGTATAAAATGTGAAATTAAGCCGTTAATCAATTCAGCTATGAAGACAATATCATCTTTCCACAGATCAAGTTGTTCAACCATCTCCTCAGCAACTGATACTGCAGTATCAGCATTAAGATAGAATACAAAGTGAACATTTTGCACCCGACCTGTAACAATTATTTCATTGTGAACACTAACCTAAAATGGAGAATGAATACACTGAAGAAAAATGCACCGATAGGACATTCTGCAGTTAGAACGTACCAGAATAGTCTACAATCCGCAAAGTTAAAGAAATTGAATTATTATCATACTTTTCCCCCTTCAGGGCAAACTCATTTCTCTCATTACTTCTTTGAAGTTCAAGAATTGACACATTATACATGAGCTACCTGTTAGCATTTTGTAAGAAGGGTCGATATCCATGAAAGAAAAGTCGGATTTTAGTGAGTTCATTGGTTTGGATGTAAAGTCAGATGATTGTGGGGGATCACAGGTATAATCCTTGGGGTATTCAGACAAAAGGAATGGTTCTTTCAAGAGCTCGGAGGCACTTGACCTCTGAGATGCAGGAACCAAACACTTTTCAATGAACCGCTTAACTTCAGGATCCTGTACTTTCCCCAAAGCAGCCGGTTTTATGCCCTATAAATTTAATTGCAGGTTAATAACTAAACTACTGTCAAAAGGATGCAAATTTAGCACATTGCTAAATAACCACTTCACTATAATATAAGAAAGGAATCGGTAAAACTTACAGATGTGACCTTCTTGTATATCTGAGCTTGATTTTTGCATTCACTGTAAGGATATTCACAGGTAATCAACTCTAGCATGCACATCCCAAAAGAATAAATATCTACCAACTCATTGTATTCCTCCTCATAGAGCTGTGGAGCCATGAACTCAGGTGTACCTATGAGAAATAACATAGTTCACCATAAAATCAATACAGGTAAATGGTCCCGAGAAAGTTTATCCAAGTAG
The DNA here is from genome assembly GCA_019155195.1 of Avicennia marina. Lineage (NCBI taxonomy): Eukaryota > Viridiplantae > Streptophyta > Magnoliopsida > Lamiales > Acanthaceae > Avicennia > Avicennia marina. Next base: position 17,679,772 of record CM032755.1, read on the forward strand.
AACAATTACCAATGACTCTTCTAGCAGTAGGTTGTTCCATCAATGTTGCCAATCCAAGATCTCCAATTTTAACTTGTCCACAATTCCCATTGACAAAAATATTGTCACATTTCAAATCTCTGTGAATGATACGAGGATTGTGTGTATGTAAATAGTCTAAGCCTCGAAGAATCCATCTGGCCCAATTCTTGATGGCCTTTATATCTACAATCTTGTGTTTTCTCCGGAATCTGTATGAGGACAAAGTCTTTTTAAGTAAACTACATTTGAGTATGCAATACCCAAAGAAAAAGAAAAAGAAAAGAGAACCAGGCTAGAGAAAATGAGACAACTCACTGCCTCAAGTTGCCTGAAGTGAACAGCTCGGTAATCATGCTTATATTTTTATTCTCCTCATCTACCCAAGAGGCATATGACCGGATGATGTTTTCATGTTTCAGCGACCTCAACAGATGAACCTCAGAATATAACCTCTCCAGATGTTCAGGTGACTGCAGTGCATCCTCAATACTTACTTGGTTCCAAGCAATTTCTATCCCATCAATTTCATCAAACCCCTTGTAACTAAGGACGAGAACAAGCAAGTAAATATTTCCAGGAAGATAGCAACATTCATGTCTTGTAAAAAAATTCAAACGTGAGAATACTCCATTCTAAAGGAATAAAAATGAAAATTGAAAAACAGAAGATAGTCTAGGAACCATACACAATCTTGAATGCTCCTCTCCCCAGGATTTCATTATACTGAAGGAAGCAAAAGAAAATGGTGATGAAAAAAAAGGTGTGACAAAAGCACAAACTAGCCAGATGAATCATGAGGGATAATGCACTTTGCAATGCATCTGCAGACTCTTTGTTGGTTCAATCCAGTGGCCATATAATTTGTTTGCCTATGTGCGTGTGTGCTTTTACCACTTCCAATGGATGACAGAGTGGAGATCGAGCCAACCCATACAGCAAATAAATTTCAGGCTTCTCCTATATCATTCTTTCGTCTATCAAATGATAAAAAATACTTTTACCCTGTTTTCTGTAAAACGATGTTGGCCCATTCGTATTTTTACAGGCAAGTAGGTGTTAATAAATATATTAACATATGGTAGACGAATATTAACACAAACATGCCTTTGACTTCTGAGTCTACACTTCAATCAATGCAACACTTTCTGACTGCTAAAGCATGCCTTGTTTGCACCGTTTTCGAAATCTATATCCATTTATAGAAACATTACACCACACATACTGCTACTTAGTTGGATTCAAGAATTATCACGAACCGTCAAGCTGTGACCTCAATCTGCTCTTTTAAATCCGAACGGGAATATTCTTATTTCTTAACTTCAAATTTTCCAAAGGAAGATTGCAACCTCGATAATGAAATAAGCCATAATATTTCTCAATTTGTACGTGAGAATTTACCTTTAGACATTCTATCCCAAAGTAGAGATTTTTTTGAAAAGCAAATCAGTTAAATAGAATTTTCAGCTTTTATAAAGCCAATGTATCTGAATGTTCAACAGAAATGTGAAAACGAGGAGAGAATTTTACCCGAATATACCGCCCGTCGGGGGATCTTTCCACAAGATCAGACTCGGCAGTCTCCATTTTAGATTTCCTTTTTGATTTCTCAATCCGGAACTCATTATTTCCAAAATTCATCTCAAAATACAAATTCACAAAAAAAAAGGGAGGAAATCAAATCAAACTGTACAATTACGATTCGGGTCACAGAAGCTGACGGTCAGAGAACGCTTCACAGGCGACGGCAAATGAAGTAATGCCCGGCCCAAATCGAAAAGGGCATCCCAAGAAATTCAATTGCAGCGAATGCAACAAAGGATTAGATTTCACCTCTTCTCCAATCACACGTTCCATCTCATTTAATTAATCCAGCAACCCCGGCACAGCAATTGACCAAGGAAGGAAAAAAAGAACGAAAAAAGACAAGGGGCAGAGAGAATAAACAAAAGACCGAGAAGGGACAAATTCAGGGAGCATGCAGGAGCTACGAAATCGTATGAAACCCCAGAAACCCAGCCTCTTGCACTATCATGAGAAATGAGAGATCTGATCTGAAATTGGATCAGACGAGACTATTCAGTTTGGGACTATAGAGGATTAAAGAGTAATTGCCGATAACCAATTGACAATCCATAAACTGAAACTTGGAGAAGGACGAGAACATGCATCAATGAGGCAAGAAGCGTTCCCGAAAGATAAATGGAGAAAATGGGACTTGAAAAGAAATTGACATTACGACTTTGAGATAGAGGAATTATTACGATTCTTCAAGATTTGCTTGTGTCATAGGCGGCGTCTTTCATGGGCGCTTTCATAATTTAGTGGTATAGACTATATACAGATATTTATTTATATATTTGCATGTACATTTCTGTGAACGTGTAATCATTTTCTCCGTAATAAATGTTCATTTATTTTCATGTACATTCTCTGTTGTTTTTTAAAGACAAGCACTAAGTTTGGATAACTATTTGAAGGATCAAAATTGGTTTTTAGTGTGAATATTTTAAATAGCGTAAAAGTAATGAATTTAAATGTTTGATTTATTATTTTGTGTTTCATATATATATATATATGTAATGTTATATAATAAATGAATGATTAATGATATATAAAAATAATAATTAATTTTTAATGTATAAATATATATATATATATACACATATACAAATGTACTGTGTATATATAGATAATAATTAGATCTTAAACATAGCTGATGATTTCGTAATGATAGAAATTTTAATGCGTAATCTGTATATAACTGAGAAAAAAATATCTTTAATAAGTGTTGTATATTTGTAGTATCTGTGTTGATACAAATGCGTAAGTGATCAATTTGACATTGTCAACACAATCACAGTTGACATGATACATCACAAATCAACTAATCATCTAACACAAGTAACCCAATCTTGAAATTCATGGTAATTTAGAAGTACTCGTCAAAATTACGTAACAAAAGATAAAATTCTTACTCAAAATATTACAAAAGTCATATGAAAAGTATATAATACACGTGTTTTCGGCTTTCTAGTCACCAATCAACAACATGGGCCTAGAGTACAAGAAGTCCAGTATGAAAATCTAATTTTTGTTGTTTCGCACAGTCGTTGCAATCACTTTCAGCTTTAGGCGATCGATCACGTTGCAATCAATCAAATGCAGCAATAAGATCACTCACAACAGGATATATCCAATGATTCTAGGTAATTGCTTTACAGTGGCACCTTACATGACGATCTAACACTGGTTCAAAACTAACTCAACAAGCATTGCAATGAAATCCAGCGTTCCATCAGTGATTGGAAAACGACCTGATGGCCAAGAACTTGACCCTCCGACATGCTCCGTAGTTGGTTTATGTTTACCTTGTGCCAAATCAAACTTGACTTCAAAGAACTCGACTCTACAGCATTTGGAACCACATCATTCTCCTCGTCCTGTAGAAGGTGAATTATTTTTAATTCAAGTTCATATCCACCCAAATTAAATACGAATTTCTAAATTCCTCCTCATCCTCCACATTAGGCTTGTCTTAATGCTTTAGGTTCAAACACACGTCCGCGAAACTCCCTTGCAAGTAACGAACTTCCCAACCCTCGAACTCCATCGGGGATCCAGCAACAATTAACCAATAACAGAACACAGAGAATATAATGCATGTTCATCGACGCCTTACTAGGAGTTGAATATGGAAACTCATTCGCTAGAAAAATCTTTTACTTCAGTGAAATATTAATGAGCATGGAAGTACAGCATTACCAGCGATGAGAAATTCCCAAGCATGAACTGGGCAATCTGACAATCCGTCACCCTCCTCTTCCACAGCGGCCTGATCCCTACCGCGCACAGCAGGTAATACGCGTACGTCACCAAGTGCACGGACGTGTTCGTCACCAGCCCCACCGGGAACATGGACTGCGCCGACGCCACCCACAGGTAGCACATCACCGGCACCAGCGTGTGGGGGTACACGTGAAGGAACGACAGCCGCCGGGAGCGTGAGCAGCTGAGGAGTATCAGGGTCGTGTCCCCAAATTCCAGAATCATTGACAGGTAGAAGACGTAGCCCCAGAAGAAGGTCGGACAGCGAGGGGAAGTTCTACCGGCGGGGAAACAAATTGGCCAGCTGAGTTGGTGGGCCGGCATTTGGTGGATAGTGGCGAGGGTGCAGCCGATGGAGGGGTGGTCAACTAGCCAGTAATGGACCGTGGCATAGAGTCTGTCCATCACGCGCCGCCGCCTATCAGGTGAGGCCTGAATTAAGGATTTGTTTGTGAACGGAATATGTAGTCGAACGGCTGGGTGCTTATTGGTGGTGATGCGGGTTTAGTTCGACCATACTTAAATAATTCTTTCGAGGCCAAATGACGTCTTCCTTGGCTAATATTCGTCCATATCCAAATTTTGGTATACTGTAACAGATTATAAAATTAATTTTTCTTTTTGGTTGCGTTTCATAGTTTATCGAATTTATTTTTATATATTTTATTGATCATATTTGATGGATAATAATTTTAAAAATTTAAATAAAATTGTAATATTCACCTTGTCAGACATAAATAAATAGATAAATAAAATGAAAAAGAAAAGCAAAAAAGAAACTGTAATGTTCACATTCACATTTTAGTTCTAACATTTCATTATTTTATTTAATACTTTAAACATAAAAACTGCAGCGATATTAATATATTTTTATAAGATACAAAATCAGAAAAAATAAATATATAAGCAAAAAATAATGTCATAGAAACAGGCTTTGGACTAAAATTGAAGAATAATTAATTACGATTATCAGGTTTTGTTCAATAAATAGAGCTAATGCACAGAAACAAAACGAATATTGAAATTTTGAAATACACACACACATATACAGACCAAATACGAGGATGAAATTTTCTACTCTGCATTTTGCAAAGTTTGGTGCCAAACCTTTCTTAAACCAATAAATGATATTTATCTGTAGCAAACTTATCCATTTTGACATGTCAATACTTACAAATCCTGTCAACAATCTTAATTCCAACAATGTTGGGTATATAGAGCATTTTAAAGCTTAGCTAAGTGGACTCTTAGGTGAAATTTATATTCAAAAACTATGACATGTATTTTTGGGAATTAGAATTCCTCTGTTAATAACTAATACTACATAAAAATCATACCAATTGAATTAAATTAGAGTCAAAGAATGCTCGTTTTATTTGTGATGCATTGTTACATATTAGCCATGCCGTTAGCTTTTTATAATTTCTTTTCATTCATCTTCCATTTTTTATCATTTCATTTTCTTTTCCTAACTCTATTTCTTTCTTTTTTCAACTTACTTCTTTATTTTTCATTACACATATCATATGAAATTTATATTTGTAAAAATATTATTACTTCATATCTGTGCACATGTATTTTGTTTTTTTTGTTTTTCCCATTTTCATCAATATTTATTTTATATCAAAGTGGGGGTTCAAAACTAAGCAATTTTAGTTGTTAAACGAAGATTCACTAAAATGCAATTCTTTCATATTTTTTTAATTCTCTCTACACATTCTTTATTTATTATAATATTTTCTCTCATATTAACTTCTTTATTTTAATATTTCTTTTTATATTCTAATATGGTTCTATTTTGTACAATTTCATGTTATCATTTAATATTTAATAATTTTATAATATATTGTAATTATAAAATTTATAAATAATTTTGGTAAAGCATAGAACATGCAGTGTTCACCAGTATTGTATATTAAGATTAAGAATTTAATTTTAGTTGCAAAAAATATCCTTAAAATTTGTTTTGTACATATCTGTACAATCTATACGTCTATTTTTATTTATTTCTTTATTTTCTGAAATTTTATTTTATTCTATCTTCTCAGACTACTTTCTTTTTGCTGATTTTATGTCATATTTTATACTAAATATATTAAGCTAAGAATTTGATTTTAATTATACACAATGTAATCACTAAAATACTCTATTTTCACCCTCCCCCACCGCATCCATTTACTTCATTTTCTTTTCTTAATTTTTATTTTTTCTTTAGTTTTTTAAAATTCCTTTCTTTATTTTTATTTTATAATTAATTTAAAATTTATATTTAAAAAATATTGTTATGCAGATGCGTTAGTTATTGCTACCGTCGTCGTCATCATAATCATCGTTATTAGGAGCATCATTGTCATTATTTTTAGTACTAGTGGATAGATTGTTATTCTTATTTTTAAAAAAAATTATACATTTTTAACTATAAACTTCAACAATATACATTTAATAATTATATGTTTTATTTTTCATTTTTTTTGAACTTTTGACCAAATTTGAAAACAAAGCAAGCCGCCGGCCCACGCCTCGGCCTTCACCTTTCATCCGGTCGTCACCCCCTCTCCGATCTCTATTTGTATCTGCTCCAAAGAATTTCAGTCACCTGAAACTAATACGGAAAAATACGAAGCGGGTCATTGTTTGCGATCAATCGAAGAAATTGGAAAAGGGACTGTTATTGGGATGAGGAATTTGTATGTGCGGGCGGTGCCGCCAACGGATCTGAACAAGAATACGGAGTGGTTCACGTACCCCGGTGCGTGGACCACCTACATCCTCATCTTGTTTCTTTCATGGCTTCTCGTGATCTCCGTCTTCGGCTGCTCTCCCGGCATGGCGTGGACCATCGTTCACCTCTCTCATTTCATTGTAAGTTTTTCAAATTTTTTGTTTTTGTTTTTTCCCCGATTTTTGATTTATTTCTGTTAATGGACATAACAAACTCTACGCCAATGCAATGATTGTGCTGTAAGAAAGGCGATTCATGTTTAATGTTGATTAATTGCGCTTCTGTGGATGATTTTGGGTCTGTGTTCCCATATTGAATGTTATTTTGGGATATAAGCGGTGTCGGAGGGTTGAATTTTTAGTTCAGAGCTGATGCGCACTGGAGCTTGGTTATATTTGAATTTTTTGGATAGAGGTTACTGAAATCAATTATTGAGTTATTGTTGTTTTCTGCATCTTATACGTGGTTTTGAGATGAAAGAAAACATTTTAAGGTTGTGAAATGCATTAGCTTTCTATGTTTTCCTACTGAACTATGTAAATTGTAGCATGAATTTTATTTTATTTTATTTTCTGGTAATTGATGTCAGTAGAATTTGTAATTGTGTAAGATCATGGGGGTCGGCAAAAATTTCTCGAGAACTTGCGTTTGAGTGTATTGATATTACAAGAGTTGAGTGCAAGCTTGAATTGAAGTTCAAGAATGACACTTGGGAAAATAAATGGTAGAAGCGTCCATCTTGGAGTAAATGATTGCAGAAGCAGATCTGCCTCAGGACAATTGAAACGCATTGCTACTTTTTTGGGTTTTTAGAAGCCAAAAAAGAAATATATATGTGATTTTCCAACCCATTCCAGAAACCCGTTGTAAATCGTAGTGTGATTAGGGATGTTATTGCAAAATGCTCCTATGGTTGAACCACCAGGGATTTGAGCTTCTTGTATTTTTCACCCTACAAAACTCCTTTCCCCCAACTTAGCCTGCAAGAATCTTTATATAATTGTGCAGAAGGAGAAAGAGTTGTTTCAATCGATTAACCTAGAAAGGTTATCTTCCATCCTTCCATGGTTGAACTTTGTAGGTTTTGCTAGGTCAAACAAATGATGGCAATAAAGCATGCTTTTTGTTTAAAAATCATGATAAAATTCTACCCACACTAGTTTTGTTTTCCTTCGCCTTCTTCAGTGTTGCATTACATAACAAGCAACTACGCTTTGCAAAAACCAGTTTGTCTAAGAAAATAATGCACTCAGCAAATGACTGTAAAATTTGTATGATGGAGTCAAACCTTTGTAAATATTCTGTAATGGTGCTTGAAATTTTATGCAGTCAGTGGTGCATCTTCATTTCTGATTCCTGTATACTCGTACGAAAATGTTCTTGAGAATTTCTATTTCTATTTTCAGTTAGAAAGTGCTTTGTGAGTCTTCAATACATTTAAATTGTTTTGTGTGTGTGTGTGTGACTAGTTGAACTATCTGATTTTTTGCTTAGGTCACATATCAATTCTTTCACTGGAAGAAGGGAACACCATTTGCAGATGATCAAGGTATCTACAATAGATTGACTTGGTGGGAGCAAATAGACAATGGCAAGCAGCTCACCCGCAACAGGAAGTTTTTAACTGTTGTGCCAGTAGTGCTGTAAGTATTCTCTTGATTTTTTGAATAGGAGTTTTGGTGCTGATTAATCATGTCAAATTTGTCTTATTAAGTGCTTTGTCTAATTAAGAGGTATTGTTTTTGGATTGTCTTGTGTGCTATGATGATTATGGATCAATTTGAGGCTGTGAATTGTTTTCTGTGTTCCTTTTATTGTTGGGCATTAATTGTAAGCATCATATAATTTATGTGTTCAGTTCCTTTGAGACTGGGTTTCTGGCTTGCAGAAAGTATTGGAGGAGTGGCTGAGGTTGGGGTGTTGGAGGAGGGTTATGGGTTTGGAGGTTAAGTAGATATTCCTCTAGTTATGACGGGAGAGGAATGGGAGGGAGCAGCAAAGACGGTGGCAGTCGCAAATCTTTATAATGCAAAATCCAAATCTCCTATACATTAGTTTGGAAGAAGGGATGAAGATGAGGAGTAAAAACTAATTTCTTTAGGATTGACTATCCTTAGATTTTATTTGCAAGCCCTTTTGTAATGTTTGAATCTTGAATTTTTTCCCTCTGCCCCATTTTTCCTTCTTTATATTTGTCAAAACAAAATGCTTGTTTTCCATATCCCTTTCTTAGGTTGGAACCTTATGTAACAATGTCTTTGTAGATTTATGCATATAACATATCTTACATTGAACATTGAGATTCTGTTAGCCTGAAGAATTAATAATTTTTAATCAATGGCCAGAGGTTGTGTTATATCCTTGGTCTTGTTTGTTGTGGCCCTTGTATTATCTCATGACATGGTTGAGTTAATGTGTAATTTACATGTAAGCTTTCTTTCTTCCTTTTTTTTCTTCCGCCTGATCTTCTTCCTTTTTTTTTAACTGTGTGCATATACTGGAGGTCATTTGCGTAATTTGCATATACTTGTTAATCATTTATTTATTGCCAATGCTGCTACATAACAATTAAATTAACTGGAGGTCATTTGCTTATTGTCCCTCAGTAAAAGACAGATATTTTGAGTATTTATAGAAGATTCTTGTCTAGTTTAATCTGGTGGAAAGTGGTGAAATTGATGTATACAATCAGGTGTATGGTATTATATGCTATAAAGAAAACATGGACAGCCTGAGGAGGAAGTTCTTTCTAATTTTGGTTGTTATAAGATCCCTTTTTAGGTTGCCTGGAAATTGTAACTTTGTTATTGAGCTAACACGTCTCAGTTTAGCTTCAATATGATTTTTGCTAGTTTCCTTGTTCAAATCTTCATTTTCTTGGATATGGGTTTTTGACTGAAATAGTTAATGAACTGTTTATATGCATGGACCGTGTTTATGCCTTTTTATTTGCTCAAATCTTCATTTTTGTCAGTCGTGTTTATGTTCATATTTCCTAAATCTTTTGTTAGTATCACTGTAACTTTTTTATGGATTAAGGTAACTTTGGGCACTAGGTTGAAGGATATGCACATCTATACTTTTATTGATTCCTTGGATATTAATTTTTCTTCATAAACAGTACACACACACACAAAGTGGCCTGTATTAGTTGTCATTCTTTTTCCTCTCTGGCCTTCTGAGGTAACTTGTAGTATTACTTTCAAAATGTAAAACACACGCTTTTCTATTTTTTGGCGGTTTCAATGAACCTATCATTTTCCTGTCTTGGCACAATCTCTAAATTCAAAACAAATCCTAGTGTTTCAATGTTGTGTGAGGCTGCAATTGACTGGTTGGTCCCCCCCCCCCCCCCTCCGGCAGCAATTAAGGAATGTAAATTGACTTGTGTTTTTAATGTTGCTTAAAATGTGGTGTTCGCGTTATCTCCAGTTTTTAAGCTTAAACATGCTTCTTGTCCCGGAAGCTTTGTCAACACTTCAATTCAGCTTTCTATTCTTTTGCTTCTCCAATATGAGCTTCAAAGAGATGGGATTTCAAATGGAGTATCATTTTTGATTTGTTGAGTTGAAAGTTCCCCTTTTGAGTAATCAAGGAAAGAATGCCAACTTCTGCATTGATGTGATTGATTAACAAGATAAAGTTAATTTTATCCGCACAATCCATTTCTCTTCTTATGCGCATTTAGTCGATTGATTAATATGATAAAAATAAATTTCTCCGTGTAATTCATTTACCCTTGTGATAGGTACTTGATAGCCTCGCACACAACAGATTATCAACACCCCATGCTCTTCTTCAACACGCTAGC